>UYYA01003831.1:8354-271096 GCA_900624975.1 Angiostrongylus costaricensis | reverse complement strand
GTGTGTGTGTGTGTGTGTGTGTGTGTGTGTGTGTGTGGATGTATAGGTGTTCGTTTATGTGTACATGTGATTGTATCTATACATTTGCGTATATATATACATATGTATTGATTAGTGTGTACTCTAAGTTGCGATCAGTGACTGTGAATCGAGAACGCCCATCAACGGTGAAAAAAGTTTGTCAATGAAAAACCATTTGGCAGTTCAATTCGAATTTTTTGAAGAATCTCCTCTTACATGTTCTCGTAATGAAGATAGAGCTTAAATGACGCTAAAATAGCTCAACTCTTGAGATGGCATTAAGAATTTGCTAATGTCGCCGTTTCCTTTGACGCCACTAATAACAACCGATCACAAATGGCCTTAGATGTCCAACGAGCAATGAGCCCTTATATCCCTCGTATTACCCACAACCAAATTAAACTATTGCCAATAGAATGATCAGAATACCCTCGAATAAAATCTCATTCCGTTAATTCTCAGTCTGCTAGAGAGGGCTCATTATGTTCCCACTCGAGGAATGCCACGGCACCACTCAGAGTAGCGACCAGTAGCTCTTAGGCTCTTTGGCGCATAGATTTACTTCAGGTTGTCTTCCAAGATAAAATTACAAATCTACCTTCTCAACTTAAGTGAACCTACGTGGAGACTTTTCTCTCCGTACTGGCAGTATATCCATTTTGAATAGTTCGCTTTTTTATGCAAGATGTAATGAAACATACAACGCAACACGTCGTTTTTTTAGATTACTCTCTTTTACAATCTTATTTAGATAAAAATTCATTACCCAGGATCGAATTTGTGTAGCTAATAAACGTCCGAAGTACCTTGTGGCAATAACGAGCGATGAGTGGATCAATGGCACACAGCAGAAATACCTACTTCCGCATATTATGTAAGAAAACAATATTATCACTTTCCAAACCTTCGAAGCTGAAAGTAACGATTCAGTAAGCAACCGTGCACTTTCGCCAAGACCGTACTTTCTGGTTCAACCCCACATATCGTCTCCTCGTTGCAACAAATTTCTTTGGCGCAACTTGTGCATTTCAGCACATTTGAAAGGCTGAGACTGTAACACCAACATTGAGCTAACTGTGAACAAACATTGATAAGAAAGGTCCCGTTTATCCTACCCTTCATCTCAAATGATGTAAGTGCAGTTATAAAACGCTGCTTAACAAGGGCGCGTCTAGAGAATTCGGTAAACGTAGTTGAAATGCCACCGAGTAATCTTAGGCGCCAGCTAGTTCGTAACCGACTATATGACCGTCTCTGTGCAACGCAAAATTGCATAATTTGCCTCAATGGCAAAGACGGTGATTGCATGAGCTTGGGTATAGTTTATCTGATCTCCTGTAAGACGTGCGGTGACGAATACATTGGCGAAACGGGCAGACCCCTCTGTGTCTGCATAAAAAAACACCTAGCCGGCAAACATAGACCAAATACCCCGTTAGGCACGCATAGGACCCAGAGACAAAACGGGGAGGACTTTGAAGTACGTGTCACGATCCTCGCGCAGGAATCAAGAACACAAGCGCGCGAAACTCTAGAGGCATTCTGGATTAATTCCAAGAATCCGAAAATGAACCGCAGAGATGAATGCCTCATTGTTACGCGTGATATTCGACAGTATATAAACCTAGTATTCTGATGGAAGAGGCACATTACGCTTCCATGTGGATTCTGTGCGGTTGGTCTCCACGTGACATATTTAGTGGAAGACTCGTAGAAAACGGTGAGTGTGCAGAGCTGTGTTCAATGTTATCGAAATCTTGGTTTAGTGTTTTCTCTGTTTGATTATGGAGGTGTTTGGCCGAATAGATTGCTATCAACTTGACCTTTCCAGACTCTGAAGAAAGCGAAATCGGCCGAGGCGTCAGCTTGTACGTAAATAAAGGAATAAAATGGCACCTCGCGTTTGCTGAGCAGAAGTAGAAAGAGTAGAAAGAATTGATAAAAATCTTCACTACCGTTACACACACACACACACACACACACACACACACACACACACACACACACACACACACACACACACACACACACACACACACACACACACATACACACACACACACACACACACACACACATACACACACACACACACACACACACACACATACACACACACACACACACACACACACACATACACACACACACACACACACACACACACATACACACACACACACACACACACACACACACACACACACACACACACACACATACACACACACACACACACACACACACACACACGGTTATATTTTTGCTGGATAACTCATATCTTCGACACAAACTCTCTGCGGTTATCCACCCAGGTAATCAACCATTGCAATCGAAACCCACTAACGACTGTGCGACGGATTATTCTTTTCACTACCTGATTATTTTAGTTCTTAACACAATCATTGAGCTTCAGCATGTTCTGCTTGGGAGATAAACCTTCGCTGCACATCAAACTTCGAAAACATTCGATTGCCATGGTGAGGCATTGGACCATTCGGGTACATTACTACTTTGCCAAGCTCGAAGTTCGCACAATCGAACAACATGCGCCGAGCTTCTTTGGATAAGAAGAACCAGATGGGTGCGGAATATCTACCAATGTCATGTACGAATTCAATGCTTAACTAACTACTGTTTTGTTCGTTGCCCATGTCTATAGCATTATTTCTGGGACTTACATTTACTTCTAGTATTTCTTTGGCAAAATCAGTTCAGTGAGGCTGTGTTATCGCGTTCATGACCTTTATTTCGACCGAGGCTCAAGGTCAAGCGATCTCTGTTTTTTATTTGACAGCAGTAGGTTTCATTATGAAGGATTAGATACTTACTCAACTATATAACATCAAAGTGCGTTTTTCATATAAAAGTTCGGTACTTGGCCTGCTTATTCATCCGGACGATACCAGCTTCCCCTTAACACTTGAAATTGGCTAGTTCACTGTGTAGTGGCTAAAATGTCTTGAGTGACTTTTTTCTATACACAATTTTTTGCACATGAATACATTTTTCCAGTGGTCCAAAGTACTTAGAGAGTTTTTCGATCAATATTACTCTTTATGTGGCTAAGAACGTTTATCGAAGAACCTATGACAATTACCAAATGCAGTATCTCTAAAATATACGCAACAGTACACACTGATGAAAGTACCTAAGTGAGGTAAAGTGGACCATATGCATCGATTTCAACACCTATTTCGCCCTAAAAATTTATGCCTTCGGCTCATATATTATAGTGAGTGTGGACTTCTATTGCAACTATCATCTCTGCCGCTACATCGTATTCCGTTAGAACGACGATAACCCCGTAATAGTGAAATCTATGACTGCCGAAGATTTTTAGCTCCTGACGATGATGATAAGCTGCAGGCTATGAGCAGATTCACTCAGATCAAGTTTTAGCTCTAATCACATTAGGGTTTTCCCTGTAACCGTACCTATGTGGAATTTATATTTCTATAGCTCTAGTACTCTTTAATGATCCCTCTTTTGGATTATCAACCTTGCCACAACCGTTGACGCTTCCACGTGGACAGTAAATGTTACACCAAACTGTTTGTTTAGATGATTGCTGTTAGCTCAGCGAAAGCTTCCATTTAATTCTTCTTACTTACAAACCAATGCATGTATCTTTTGGAATGTGTTCTTCTAGAAAAACACGGTATGCCGACCGTCGGTGTTCTTGTCACTGATGTTGATTTAAAAGATGAAAATTCCTAGTTGAAATGAGATGTGGCAATCCCAGATATGGAAGGAGGTCTGTAATCTGGCGATTCCACTATACTCATTTACCAGACCCAATGCTTCTGTGGGGTCAGCTGGAAAAATAGTTTTTGTTTACTTCGATTCGCCAGCGACACAACACGCACGGACGTAGGCACAGCCATGTGTGCATGTATAAATATTTCTGCGTAAACAACCTATTTCATTCATTTTTTCATTTATATTGCCCGACTTTACATATTGTGGAGATTTCAGCATTTCTTCTATTAGATCCTATCCGTCAGCCACTTAGGTGTCTGATTCACGCGTGCGTTCGGCTATCACGTGAGGGTTTTTCCTCTTCATGAATGTCGTCGAATGCTGATGCAGATGATTTCTCCTGGAATCGTGAAATGCGGGAATCCAGCTAGAGTGTCTCCAGGCCTTCATGAAGGAAGTGTGATCGGAATTATTGGACAGGGTTGAGTTTTTCTCGGGTAAATGTTCTACTAATAACTCACTATTTTCTTGATGATCACACATAAGGTTGAACACGCTGAAACAAACGACCTTTGACGAGACATTCCGAATTCCATCTTCTAATGCTTTTCTAAGCCCATTTGGATGGAAGCTTCATCTGTTTACAATAGGGTTGGACCACCAACAAGGCATTGGTTGATAACCGACGTCACTAACCATTGCGCTTTCCAAACCTCGTACAGAAGTAAAACTCAATCAACGTATTAATGATGAAGAGCTGGCCAGTTAAACCACTTGCACCTTAGGACAAGTGAAGACGCGCTTCTACTTATTCGTTTAATCTCCACTCGTCATCCGAAGATGTGCCATGTAGCAATGCGAATAACAAAATGAGGATGATACGAACAAGGGAAAATTGCTGAAATATTTCATTTACTCGTTTAAATTAGCAAAGGGGTGGATTTTATTTACATCACTTGGAATATCTTTCCGATTACAATAACACAAACCGGCTATTTTAAGACTTTAACAACAACTAACTGCTCATGGAGAAATATGGTGAGTAAATTCTTCTTGCCACCCTCGTTTCCTTTAAACGCATTGAAACTCTTAGGCAAACCAAATTCTTGAGAAGCTTAAGTTTTACTAACTGTATGCATGTAGGCAACGGGCGTGTGGTGCAGTGGTTGGAGGCGCCACTGCGACACGTACGTGGAATCGATTCCCGCGACCATGGCCCACCAAGCCTTCCATCCCTCCGGTGTCGGCAAATTGGTTCCAAACTTGTCTGGGAGGATAGCAGCACTTGCTCGATAAATCGGTGGGCCACCGTGAGTCATTGCATTGTAAAGGCCAGATATGCATTCAATCACTTCCAAACGATGCTTAATGAAATCGAATGCATGGCGCATCCTTCAGGGATTGATCTACGCCGACAGCTTCATCTTTTTTTATAAACGTTATAAAATTCTAATGAGGATTATGAAGTGCTGTAGCATTCTTTATATTCTTATTGAGCAAATACGAGGTGTTATTTTACTTTTACTCCGGTAAAACTGATGTTTCGACGGATTCGCCGGAGTAGTAAAATAACACCTCGTGTTTGCTCAACAAGAATATAAAGAAATATTTGATTAATTCCGAGGTTAAGTGAGAGTTAGTCTTAGAAATTGCTGTGGCATTTTTAGATCCAAATACCGATGTTCTACTAATTTTGGCATTGATTCAGCCACACACTATCTCCTACGAGTTCCCCTTAATTAGCTGACATGATGAGGCTTTCAACATACTTTTTACTTCTTAATGAGTAGCGAGCCGACAGTTTGATTGGGAATAGAAGTAGAACGACACAAGCTCAGGTGAAGTAGTAACGAAGAGATACCTTACCGACGAGTATTGGAAGAAACCTGATTTGTCTCGAGTGGCAAAAGTGTGGTATTTCTCCAAAACAAATTAGAATTAGGCTGTTCTCACTCTGAGGAGTAGTGATCGTGGTCTGCTCCACCTATTAGGTAAAGAGAAGTGAGAAGTCCTACCACCGAGGAAAGTAATAGTATGCCGAAGCGAGTTTGGAATGAATTGGCACAGTGTCGATTTTTTTCCTGAAGCAGAGTGGAAGTGTATTAATCTGTCAATTTGATGAAGTGGATGTGGTATCATGGCCAACGAGAATGACGAAAGAGAAGTCTTCAAACTCAATTTGGTCCCTCGAAATCTCTCAAAACTAATCAGCCCCTGTGTTCGTGCCTTTTCGAAAGTGGCAATTGTGATTTCGAACATGTTTTTCAACATGCGAGGAGAAGCCGACATAAAATTGCACGAAGCCTCTCCTGTAGTACATCGCTCATGTGATGACGTTGTCATCTGTTTTCGTTGTTTATCATCCTCCCACCGCTCTAAATCATAATGAAAACGATGAATGTCTTTCTATGAAGAACGTGCGACCGCCTACCAATTTTCGTTCTCTACAACGATGGCCGAAAAGCTACCGTACCTTACCCACCAGTTGTTTGTTAAACAGTGACCTCGCTACCGCTATTTCTAACGTTTTCATCTAAAATAAGTGTTCTAAAACCCATCGGGCATTCGACTATATTTTCAATGATGCTGAGATATTTGCAAAACTCCGGACCGCAGGTGTATGTCCTTACCGGGGAGTAGTGCACTTCACCACCACACCATCCGGGTCCTTCGTTTCGCCTGTCTCTCAGCTAGTTCTATTCATCTTTTGCCATCAGCAATCACCCGTCAACGGGATTTGACAATAGCGCGTTCGTTCCCCACCGCATACACCTGCTGTCCGGAGTTTTGCAAATATCTCAGCATCATTGAAGTTATATTTCACAATGTATATCCTGCTGTTAAAAAGAGTAGGCAGTAAATAATACGTTAAATTGCGACTATATTTCGTCGATTTTTTCTCGATTCGCTTCCATCAGCAGCAAACTCACCCTTGTATAGACAGGAAAAAGGCTTTTTTATTTCTATTAATGACCCATTTCCATGCAAATTGTGCGAATCCCAGCAACTTGCTTTGTTCGTTTTGCCCTCCTGATTTCGTCATTCACAAAGCCGTCGGAATTCTAGTAAAACGTTCTTCGTCTTCCTTGTGAATGTCGCTGAAAGCTGATCGGATTGATTCTTCTTAGAATATGTGGATGACTCTTCTCGAGTACATCAAACTCGCAGACGAAGTAAGAACAACAATGTCTTTCCTTTCTTGCCATTATTTCGACGGTCTCATAAAAATTTGTCACTTCGTTTCTCAGCAAACCATCGGACTTCGGATCAGAAGGAGTTCTTGCCAGACATTGCCGAACCAGTGACCAGCGCCAACACCTCTATTACACGTCATCTCTGACGAATGCGCTTCCCACGCCCCAGAAATTGATTCATTTCGGAAAAAACCTTCAGCTTTTTAGATTATTATTATTTCTATCACAGCCGTTACTATTTTTACTATTATTGTTGATATTACTAATATCGTTTAAGTGGTTTAAGCGATTACTCTTTCCGTTTCATTGAACTTCATGACTACTACGGGTCTCCATCATAACTTTTCCCAATAAATGACGTGATTAATGTCCTGGAAAAACCACTGTTACTTGAAGTTACGTGGTGATTTCACAACGGTTTTGCTAAATGGTGTAGTCGGTTGATCTATTGTCACAGTTGTATAAGAGAAGAATCACCCACACTGGCTTGCGTTCCTTGTCTACAATGACCATGCTTTGGTAGCAATTTGACGATTTCAGAGATATGGAATACTAGATGAACCCAAGGCGTAGGAATGAACGAAAAACTATGTTTACATTGCAGGGCACCTCTAACCGCTGCACTACACGCGCGTCGTCACTCATCCTCACATCTCATGTGAGCTCCATTACTTTTCGTACTTTTTTCGTTGTTTTCGAAGCATCGTCTATAGGACATGGAAGGGTTCGGATGTGGATATCGGCTGCGACTTGGCTATTCATGGACTTCTCTCTTCATTGATGTACTAAGTGATGGTCAACACTTACGTTATTTGTAAGGAATTGTAGTTTCCTCGACAACAATCAGACAGAGTTGCCTCAAAATTTACGACTTGCTAGGTATCCTTGTACTCAAAGACCAGTCCAATATAAACCGGTGTTTATAAGATAAAACCCGTTAAGTCCATATAAATACCACACGACTGGTCACACTCTCTAAAAAGTGGGCGACACTAAAACGGTAAGTGTTTACAAATTTGTTTCTAAGCCATTCGAAATAAAAGTTTTGGTACTTTCCATTGAGAAGACGAAAATATTCGAACAAGTAAACTCTAGCCTTGTTACTCTATATTATAGGGTGTGACCTGCCTGAAGAGCCTATTGCCTGAAGGGTGTAAAATCCTGAGAAACGCTGCTCGTATTTTACAATTATTATATTAATAACCTCGTATCAGCCTATAAAAGTGCTTATGTTGTCCATAAATGTTAGAGTTGTTCAATTCTGTGTCTTATGCCTTTATTTCCCTCTCAACGGTTTACCACCTCATCGTGGATGGGAGCTGTTTCTGGGTGTCGGGCTGCGATGTACAGCGGGGGATTCATCCCTTGGCAGGGTCTCCCAAGCTGAGAAGGAGTCCAGCGTTTCCACCAGGAAGCCCAGTTAAGAGTAAACCAATACTAGGATCCACCACCGTCCTCGCATCAAATTAGTCGCACGTTGACAAATCTCCCTTTGATCCACAAAAGCGGCGACTGCGTGTGGTGACGACCTAGGGCAGACTTTGGCCAAGCTCACCTAGGGATTCCAGGGAACCACAATGGCTTAACCACCAAAACTCCGAAAAGTGGAGATTATGCTGGGGTCCGCACAACCAGTGAGGACGGGCCATTCAAGTATCAAGTATGTCTTTATTTTTGTATTCGATTTCAACGTTGGCGGAACGTTTATGTAAAAATAGTTCTGCTAACGAAAGTGAGCATCGAAGCCTACTTCTTATTAATGTTTCAGTAATAATGACAATGAAGATTATTTTTAAGGGCGTTTTATGTGAGTCCATCTCCCTCTACCACTAGTAATCCCATCATCATGTGGCTCGAACTGGGATGTTCACCACGACAGCCTCCATTCTTTGTTATCGGTACTGTGTTCGCATAGAGAGAGAGAGAGAGAGAGAGAGAGAGAGAGAGAGAGAGAGAGAGAGAGGAAGAAACAACCCACAATTCAACCATTAAGCGGTTCTTTTGGATTGTTTTTTTTTCTCTCTATGCAAAAATCTGGACGTGAAAATACCAGACTCGTCAATCTGTCACGGCCACTTTGAAAAGTAGGAAGTGAGGGTGGCGTACGAACGTCGTTCGGCGCCGCATTTTGACAGTCAGAGTCACCAAAACGCCACGATGATGTGAAGGCGGTAAGCTGTTGGGGATGGGATAAAGCTATTGGTTATCTTCTGGAGGTCATTTGGATGGTTTTAAACTTAACTCGACAAAACCCAATACTTTTGATTAGAAGAAGGCACTGTTTTAGTTTAACCAAAAACTTTACATCTGTGCCAATCTACTTGATGGTTATAAACTCTATTCTTATAGGTATTTTAAGGAGAAATTCTGCAACGGTTTTCTACAGATGTAAAGATATTTACTTCGCTCACTTCCTTCTGACCTTTTTCACGGAGGCACTGAGCAGACATGATTGATTTCGAACCATTTGCTTTGAGCTCTCTCTAAATCTCTAATCCACAAAGCTGAGCACTGCCAGGGGTGGTGACGACGTGAGGAAGGTTTCGGCAAAGTTGATCTTGGAACTCCAGGAAACAACGGCTAAATCAGCAAATCTCCGAGAAATGGAAATTATGCTGGAGTCCACACGACTAGTGAAGAAGGGCTATCCAGACGTCCAAGTATCCGAGTATTATATTGATGTCATGACCCAACTGAGTGCAAATCCAAGACGATGAGTAGATGGACAGATTATGTCACAAGAAGTTCCGTTAAAAACCGTGGAATGGTTCCTCTACGGGTGAAAGTATTGTCACAGAAGGCTACTTTTGAACCTGTTTGTAGCCCATGTTGACCAGCTTTATCCACAGCACAACGCTGCTCCTGATTAACTGCCGGATACTCGCAGATGTCATCTTAAGTGGAAACGAGCATCTCCATATTCGGCTCGCTATGACGGTGCGAAACGCAAAGAAGTCTCACACATAATGAAAGGTCATCTTGTTTTTCAACTGAGTGAACACCTTCAATGATGCTGAGATATTTGCAAAGCTCCGCACCGCAGGTGCGCTACAATTGGTGGTTGCAGAAAGTGTACAGTAAAGAACGTGAGTGTTAGGTCCGATAATGGCTCCCATTACCGTAACTTTGCCACCAATTGCGCCTGATGTCATTTTATCGGAATCCCAGCGTTCCACATTTCATTATATATTCCACGATATAAGGGCGCATGTGGCATGGCCCACTAAGCCATCCATCCCTCGGGGTTCGACAAATTCTGGCTCGATACATCGGTAGACCACCGCGAGTTATTGTAAAGGCCAGATACGCATTCAGTTACCTCTAACGATGCTTAATGAAGTCGATTGCATGGCGCATCCTCAGGGATTGATCAACATCGAGAGCTTTATCCTTTATCCTTTATTCTATGATATGTAATCGCACTCATTATGATCAGCTGTGTTGAAGGTAACCGAATGGATTTGATAAATAGAAAGTACACTTTCAATGATCAGTGTGTGAAAGAGGAGGGATCCCAAAACATTCATAGATTGGCATTGTCTGTGTCCACGGTAATAATCCATTCTCTTCTGTATTGAATTGAAGCACTTCATTCGGTTCACATTAACTTTATGTTTATCGTTGTCTACTGCATGCGTGTGGAGATCCGATCACTTCCGTATGTACACAGATTTTCTGGACAAACTATACAACGAAATCATGGTCGTCGTCTGGCTGGAGTCTCCAGTACGATGCCATATTACTACTTTTTACTTGGCTGATCTCCACATTAAGAATCGCATATGAAGTCTCAGGATGGCGTGGATTTTTGTGCTTTCGTTTAACATTCCGGGGTTCCTTGACTCATGGTGCCGTTTATCCTGAACTTAGTGTAGAACTCCGCATCTACTATAATCTTGATTCTCATCGTTTCTATTTTGGACTACTGTTATAAGATCCTACTGATAAGAAATAAGACTTAAGATACGTTTCAGACCTCACTCTAGCACGAAATCTTGGGAAGTTGGCGGACAGTCGGGCACTTGAAATACTAGTCATAGGTTGAAACCTCATGGAAATGAAAGTCGACGGGCCAATACGGATACCACCAAATGTTATCACTTATTTATTTCGTTCTACATGACCCGTCTTCACCTCCACTGTATGAATCCCGGCACCTCGTGCATTCGTTTCGTTTCCTAGGATCTAGTATTCACGAAAGTCTTCGAACTTTTCCGACGTGGATTCGGCTGCTACTCGATGATTATCCTCTCATCACAGCTGTCGTTGAAATCTGGTCAAGTCTATTCTCCTTGGACTCCTGGGATAGCCAAGCTAGGGTACCTACTTGGATTAGAAGGGAGTGGAGTTTTCTCAGACAAATCTGGTAACAATTTCCCAATCCCTAGGAGGGATGAGAGACTTGGCCATCCCGTCTCGGCGTCGAACAAGAACCTTACTGCTGGTGATTAGCTTCACTGCAACTGCACTACGGGCAACTAAATGTCATTTTTCTGAAATCGCTAAAGAAATTATTTAGTAGTAATGAAAGTCGAAGACGAAAAACAGTTGTTCTTTACGATGCATCCGGTCTCCAGTGGATTTCTCACCACAACAACCATACAGCTCTCACTACTAGGTGAATCCCATCTCATGCTTTCGTCGGAAACCTCTTCCTCCTCAGCTCCCATCCGATTCTCCTCTCCGCATTCTTCTGACGAACCTGTTCCGGTTGCGGATTACCGCCTATCTGGAATCCGGCCGCTTCCTGACCGCAGCGCCACCGGCCAGAGCGACGCGGCTACATCGTCACGATAGTTTCTAATACTACGTGTACTAGTATGACTTGAATAGTATATGGTTTATTTGCGTTCGAATCCTCTGGCTAGCGTCCAGACGACTGAAATCTGTTGGTTAACGTCCTGTCTAATATCATGAAGTTTCGAAGTGTTTTTCTTTAAGGTTCTTTAGGATTAAACCTTAAGGTTCTTAAGTACTTTCCAGTGGGATGGGGTAGTTTCGATGCATTTTTTCTCTAATTTGGTCATTACTGAATTTAATGTTTGGTTTTTTCTATCAGATGACTTCATTTAATGTTTCAGCCGAATGGCAGTTCATCTTTACTGCCGTTTTTACCGATCTGATAGGGATTTCTTTTTTTCTTTTCTTTCTTTTTACATTCATCATGTTATATCTTATTTTTCTTTACTCTTCTTAAAACTCTGTGAAGAAGTCAAGATACTGAAACTTAGGTAACTTTAGTAAAGGCCCTTATAGCCCGAAATACTTTCCGGTTCCAGGATTCTTGTTGTCGGTCGATTGTTGTTTGCTTCTGGAGCGGTTCGACCGGTCGATCCGAGCGGTGTTCGCCGTTCTTGTGAAGCCAACTGTGAGACCGGCTAGAGTGATCCTCAATCATTTCCCACCAAGTCCATCAACATTGTTCGCGATTCATTTAGCCAATTCTTTGTACCTAAAACTTTTTCCGAATGGGAATGCCCATTATCACTGGATCTACTAGACAACGATGCGTTCTGAAATGTGATCAATTCCGGTTCGCTGTCCCGTCTCGTTCTCATGTTACACTATTTCTTTCACTTTTTTCAGGTCTTTCGTCCAGATGTGGTTATTTCTCTGGATTTTTGGCCTATTCTTCCTGAGCAATGGTCAGTTCCATGATTCAGAACCGTGTTTCTGTAAGATCGGCGAAGCAGTGGAATCGTGTCGGTGTGACGAACCGTCGAACATCGATCATTTCAATAATGTTCAAATTTACGACAAACTACAAAAACTTCTCAAGAGAGATTTCTTCCGATTCTATCGAGTAAGTCGTTGTTTTCTCTACAAATTTCATTCTTTTCTTTTTTGAGTTTTTCTTTGTAGATCTGTATGATCTTCTCTTTCCAACATACTTGAGTACTTGGATGGCCCGTCTTCAATGGTTCTTTCTAACTTAGTAATACTTACTTGATACTTACTGTTTTACTGTTGCTACTTGTTTAGTATTTGTTTACCACTGATGTTCTGTTTCAGTCGACATCAGAACAGCAATACTTTCTGTTGATTTCGTTTCTCAGTAATTTTCGTAGGTATCGATTGACTCTTGCCTTCTTACTTCGGAAGGTAAACGTTGTATAAAAGACTGTTAAGACGTCCTTAGTGTCTTCTGTATGATTGAACTCTGACGAGGTTAGTATAGACAACTTTGTAGTTTCTTTATACCAACCTCCTATCAGCTCAGTCATGTGGTAAATTATTGGTTGCTGTTACAGATGTCTAGAGAAAGCCGGTTTCTAAGACTTGTCCTCTCTGTGTTTCTAAGTTTCTTCTCAGGATGTAAATATCTCTGATTCAGAAGAAGACTGCAATCTAGCCAGCCAAACACCTCCATAACCAAACCGGTACTCTGCTTGGTTATGTAAGTATTTGGCTGAGTGGATTGCAGTCAGCTTTAACCCCTCCAGGCTCTTGGGAAGGGGAAGCCCGCCGGAACGTCAGCGTGTTTATAAATAAAGAATAAATTAACAACCTCGTGTTTGCTCATCCAGAGAATAGGAAAAGAGTTGTTCTGCTTGTTTTTTCAGGTGAACATGGACGCACCGTGTCCGTTCTGGTCGGATGATCGTCAGTGCGGTTCAAAACAATGCGGTATTGCTTTCTGTGATGATGAAGTACCGGACGGACTCAGACGTCCTGCTGTTATAACTACGGTGCGTCTCTATGTGAACGACAAGGTGTTGAACAATAATACGACGGATAACGAACGGATTCCCGTCTGCCAAAATCACACAACACCCGACATCGTCAGCACCTCAACAGTTCAGGATTGTGCCGGACAACGGAGTAATGATTTCGACCCGATGGATCGAAGCCTGGACGAAGGTCATCGGGAACAACTGAAAGATATGGACATACATGACGATCAAGAGAATAAGTTTTGTGAAATGGAAGGTGCGTGGTTCTTTTCCCTTTTTAGTTTTTACATCTCTACTTTTACTACTTTTGTTGGTTTGATTATGAGTTAGAGAAATCGCGCAAGTGCATTCCATCGGTTTCAATTCTTAATGTTCAAACTCCGGACCGCTGCTGTCTGCGATGGGGATCAAACACGCTATTACTCTTTCCGGGGACTAAGTCGTTCACCACCGCACCATGGGAGTCCTTCATTTCGCCCTTTTATCGGCCATGTTATTGACTTATAGGTGCTATCAACAATCACCCGTCAACAAGTTTCTTAATGTTTAGTTTGTTTTTTTCGATGGAACTAGGCATGTAGTCCATTAGTAGGTATTATTCATTTTATCTATTATATGTATATTTAGATGAAGATTCTGAGAATATGCACTACGTAGATCTATCCAAGAATCCCGAACGTTACACAGGATACAAAGGAGAGTCGGCTATCCGTGTATGGAAATGTATTTATCAAGAGAATTGTTTCAAGTAATCCTCGTTTCATTGCTTTTCCTCTTTGTAACCCATATTTCTCTTTAGTTTTTATTGCTTCTGTTCCGAACATCCTACTGTATTTCCTCCTTCCTTGATCCTATTTTTTAGGCCCGATATGAAGTTTGACAAAAACTTTCTGATGAATCCGAATAACTTCGGTGAGTTTGGTTTTTTTTACATTCATTCAGTTCCTCGTTTTACAGCTGTTTTTGCCATTCTCAGTCTCCTACTGTAAAATGCATTTTGACTAAAGCCGTTTTATATTATTGTATATCTAACACTATATGATTTTGCGTCATAACTTCACTTTTGCAGAAGGTACGTTTTTGGCACTAATCTCACTTAAATGTAGTCGGTTTATATGAAGGTGTGGTTTCTTCCGTTTTGTTTAGACCCGGTGGATTTTTCTTGGTTTATTTCTCCTCTTCTGTTTACTCCTTAAAAGTTATTGAAAGAAAGAATTCAAGTATCGATCACTGCAATAGATTTGAATAATTTCACATTAATTAACATCTTCATCATCCCAAACGGCTTACCGCGTCTTCGTGGCTGGGAGAGGTGTTCATGAGTGTCAGTCTACGATGTACAGCGGGATAATTATTCCCTCCAGCAGGGCCGCCCAAACAGAAGGAGGCGGGAGTGTCAAACAGGATGCCCAGCTAATAGTAAACCAATACCAAGATCCACCGCTGTCCTGCTATTAAACTAGTCTCATGGTGGCAAATCTTCCCCTGATCCACAAGTGCTGCAACTGCCTGTCGTGGTGACGACCTGGTGTAGACTTTGGCCAGGCCGACCTTGGGACTCCAGGGAACCATATTGGCTAAACCAGCAAAACTCCGAGAAATAGAAGTTATGCTGAGGCTCGCATAACCAGTGAAGACAAGCCATCCAAGCATCCATGTAAATATCTCGGAATGCTGGAGAAAATCACTCTCGACCTTCATTCAAAGTCCCAGTGAATTAGTAGACAACGATTAGGCAGTAAACTGTGTAGTATAATATTATGTTTGTATATAACTAAACATCTAGTTGCTAATCACTACAGGTTAGTTTTCTCGCTACGAGAGAAGTATTGCAATTGTAAGAGAACCCTTTTGAAGAGTCAGCTTGTTCATAAGACCTTTTTGTCAAACATTTGCATTATTTTCATCACCTGCGCTGCTAAATCCACCCTTTTCTTCCTTTACTTTCGGGAATTTCCATCTTTTTGGGGATTCAGTTTTACCCTGTTCTGTTTCAGTGAATGTATCTACTTCGATTTACCATCTTGTTCATCGAGAATATTTAGGGCTCTGTCTTGAGAAACGGGTATTCTACAGACTTATATCAGGCTTCCACTCGGCTATTACAGTCTCTATCGCTGCTTATAGTTACAAACCTGGTTGGTGAGAAAAATAATAGAATCCTTTTTATGTCAGTTAATCTTATTTGTGTTATTTGAGCTCCTGGTGGTTTTGGTACCGGGTCATGGTTCCGTAATACACAGATGTTTGCTGACCGCTTTGGCACTAAATGGAGTTGGGAAGGACCTCAAAGGTAAGGAATTGTCTGAATTTGTGGTTTTTTTGGTTTATGGTTCAAGACGTTTATATAAAAGTCTAAAAAGCTCTCCGCTTTGATCAATCCCTGATGGGAGAAATGCGCCATGCATTCAACTTCATTAAGCATGTACATATATATATATATATATATGCACATATATACATATACGTATACATACATACATATATACATATATATATACGGGGCTCGTGTGGCGTAGTGGTTGGAGGCGCCACTGCGACACACAAGTGGAATTGACTACCGTGCCCATGGCCCACCAAGCCTTCCATCCCTCCGGGGTCGGCAAATTGGTACCAGACATCACCACCCTCGAGAACGTCATGCGAACATTGGAATGGAATATTATGGGAGTGAAAATCGACGATCGGCAGTTACACCATCTTCGCTTTGCTGATGACATCGTCCTTATAACACCAAACATTAGCCAAACGGAACGTATGGTTGACGACTTTGATAAAGTCTGAAGAAAGACTGACGGCTAAATCTCACAAAAACGGTGTTCATGAGGAACGAATTGGTTTCGCGTACCCCATTCACGCTCAACGGAACGAATTTTTCCGAATGCTCCAGTTATATCTATCAAGGCCGGAAAATCAACATGATGAATGACTTAGCTCCAGAGCTGAGCAGAAGGAAACGAGCGGCTTGGGGAGCTTTCGAGAACATTGTGGATGTAGTGAAGAGAACACCCGACTCCGTGCCCAGCTTCTCGACTCAATGGTACTTCCTGCCCTAACGTATGCGTCAGAAACCTGGTCACTGCGTAAGCAGGATGAAAGGTCACTCAGCGTTATCGAAAGCGCGGTCAAATGGACGATGCTAAGAGTATCCCGTTCCACAAAAATAAGGGATGGGATCCGAAACTCCGATCTGCATCAACGATCAAAAATCAAAGATGTCGTTCTGTACGCGAAACAGTCGAAGATAGGGTGGGTCGGACACGTAATGCGTATGAACGACAACCGATGGAGAAGAGTCGTTAGTAACTGGATTTCTCGAGATGTCAAACGTACTGCAGAAAGGCCACCGACCCGATGGTTAGAGTTCTTCGCAAAGAGCCTTGAAGAAACATATGATGCTCGACGAGTCCGTAGAGCGAGCACAACCCACTAGGCTGCTCCTGCGTGCGACAGGGAAAAGTGGAAGATTTACTGGCGCTCGCTCGAATCACTCGACGATCAACGGGACTACAGGTGACACGTGATATATGTGTATATATACGCATGCATGTATACATATATATATATGTTTATATAGATATATATGTATAGCCATGTATCTTCCCACACAAATCTGCTGCCAATTTGCCGACCCCCGAGGGATGGAGGACTTGGTGCGCATCGGGGGCGGGATCGATTCGGATCGCATCGGGGATTCCATATGCATTGCAGGGCATCTCCGACTACTGCGCTACACGCGCCCGTTAGCTTTTAGGTAGGGGCATATATTGCATCAAATTTGAATTGCTTTCGTTTTTCGTTTGCATCGTCTTTCGTCGGGCTTCCGGAGAGTGGTGCTGTTTGCTGAACTTCTTCCAAAGTTTTATTAAATAGACCACCCATTGCTTTGTGGGACATCTTCAAACAGACATATCATCTGTTTCCTAGATTTATTTGTAGCACATTTAATACTTCTACCGTCTTATCGAAGGTGAAATCAATTTTGAGTTGTTGTTTCCAAAGTTGTAAAATCCATAACAAAGGGAAGGGTTCGTGGAAATGAGAACAAAAGCTTTAATTCGTATGAAATGCTGAGATATTTGCAAAACTCCGGACCACAGGTGTATGCAGTGGAGAACGAACACGCGCTGTTGTCCTTACCGGGGAACAGCGCACTTCACCACTACACCATCCGGGTCCCGGGACAACAGCGCGTGTTCGTTCCCCACTGCATACACCTGTGGTCCAGAGTATCACCAGTACAGGAAGAACGGTGACTGAAACAGCATGCGACGAAATTCTTAACGGAGTTGAAAAAATCCTCCAGCAGCAGACGGCCCCACACGAAGAAGAAAGTACGAAAACGATGGAGGATGGTGGATGCGAGGCACCGAATCGAATGCAAAAAGTACTGGGATCTGCGAAGTGTAATCCATATGATGTCGGACCATGTAATAATATTAATAGTAAAAATATTCTGCTATAACCGTATTTTTCGCCTTCAGGGGTATGCTCGTGTATGTAGTTGCTGTTGTTCAACTCCACACTGTGTGATTCCAAGTGTCAATATGTTCGATTTTCTTCTTCAGATTAAAGAACGTCTACTTTGTGTTTCTGTTGGAACTGCGAGCATTGTTAAAAGTTGGACCGTATCTGCAAAAGGAGCTGTTCTACACAGGGAATGAAGAGGTATATTTCCATAATTTGATGGTTACATGTCTTCTTATACCCTTTGGGAACGTAGTGTCTTCAGTTTTCTTCGCCTTTCTTAGGACCGTGATGAACGGTGATGGGGTTAGTTTGTGGGTTTAGCTGTAGCTTGAGAATATGTCGTCTCATCACCGAATTGGCATGTCAAGTTCTGCTTGAGTGTGAATGTATGTGCAATAGGAGATGACGAGGGAAGGGGGTTAGCGGAGTGGTTAGTGATGCAGTCTATCAGGAAGCAACGCGCTGGCTTGACCCTCTTCCCAACGCTCTTCTCCAGTCCACATGGGAACGCCCTAGCTGTGCTATCTGCGAGATTGCAAGGAGGATTGACTCGAGCAGCCTTTTCTGCGACATTCATGAAGAAGATATCCTCAAGTACCAGCGCAACCAACACCCGAATTATTCGAGGAGCTTCGTGGATCATGAACGCAAGGAAAACGAATCAAATACAAGTACAGGATTCCGCACACTTGAATAGCGTCTTTTAAGTTTCCCCATCTCCTTCCTTGTGTTGGAATTCCAATAGGCACCGCTCTCTATGGCGTGATTGCTGCAATCGTTTGAAAAACCGGTCGAGGACTACTGTACAGGTCGAATTCCAGTTTTTGTATAGTACTATATTATTTGTCTTGTTAAGAGCTCTGACTCTGAAAAAGCGGATTACAGTCGAGATCTCAAAGACTACAAGCTTCCAACACAACTGGACGCGTCGTCCATCGCCGCACAGGCTCAATCTGTTGTTCCAAATGTAAAGTCGTTATTTGATGTCTACTGTGACAATGAGGATGAGAACAACATAATTCATAAGCTCGAAAAACAATGCCGGAAGGAAAAGTTTTTCTACCAAGAAGTATCTTAGCAAAGCCTACAGCTTCTCGTAAACCACTTGGTAATCTCCTAATCTGTCTTCGATTATAAAATCGGATGACGATGAAATTTTGTCAGCGTTCTCACATGTCCTTTCTGGTCCAGCTACAGTTCGTTCCGGATTCTCAAACTTTGACTTATTAACGATATCGACCTCCAGTAGGTCTTATTATGTAGCTTTTATTTGGTTCTATTTGACTCGGATGATTTTTCCCTTAAAGCGTTATAGTGTTAACTTTTTCAGTGTAGTTAGTTAATATTGAAGTAAGGCACCAATGTGGAATGTTTATGCTTTTGTCATCAAAGATCCTTATACCCTGTAATATAAACTGAATCATTTTGATATTCTCATTACAGGAGGATATGGAGACTCGTGTTGCGATTGATGAGTTGTTAGACATCATTGCACAGTTTCCTGACCAGTTTGATGAACATGAATTATTTACGGTGAGCATCGTGTGTACCTAGTTTTTCCTCTTTATTCTTATCGATTCAGGTTCTTCTTTAACTTGCGAAGAATCTATTTTGCCTAGTAATAGACATTCTTTAATGAAAAATGTGAATAAGTTTGTGAAAACATTTTCATTCAGGGTGTTGAGTCCCATGCACGTGAGCTACGTGAAGAGTTTAGATCTCATTTCCTTAACATTTCCCGAATAATGGACTGTGTTGGTTGTGACAAATGCCGTTTATGGGGAAAGGTTGGTTTCCTTCCTTGATTTATTAGTAACCGCAGTTCACAAGCTGGCTTTCGAATAACTTCAGCAGTAATTTTTTTTCATGATAAACTTGGACGTTGACTCTTGTAAAATTAACGTCTAATTAACACGTAATGATCGACACTGGTTTTTCGATAGATGCTGGCTATTTTTGAATATTTATATTACTTGAGGACATGAAAATTAGGCAATCTCATAGAGGAGGATTAGCTCTATTGTTGTAAGGAAGCATTAAGTTTTCATATATTTCGAATTTATTTGAAATCGAGACCTGGAAGGGGAATGAAAACTTCTGAGTTTAATGGTGCTTGCATGATAGTTGCAAACTCCAAGAACGCATTCGGGACTCCATCATGCTTTTCATGAAGAAATCATGCTTACTCAAAGCTTCGCTGCTAGGAACACCAGCCCTGACGAAAAAGAAAGGAAAGAAGTGATTTCTGGTTCACAGAAAATCAATATTTCATCATTAAAGGAACCATGTCTTGTTGGCAAAGAGCTATACGTTTCACAGATTTTTATTTCAATCAATAAAGTTCACTGTGAGTTGAGTTGTGTTCGTTCAGAGTCGAATGACGCAGTTATTTTTCGGAGCGGTTAGCTTGAAGCCCTTATCGCTTGCTATCTCCTAAATACCCATCGAAAGTCTTGGTGGACACAATGATTTACTAGTGAACGTGCTGCGCTCTTTACCAAATTCACTCTATTGACCGATAGATTTCGTTGTCTAGTTCTTGTTTATATATTTATTCGTATAGTTTACTACACTTCAGGTACAAATCCATGGTATGGGTACTGCCTTGAAAATACTTTTCTCTGATTTGCCTTATTCTCACTACCAGTCTGATAGGAACAAAGAAGTACGAAGTGCACCGTTTCAACTGACCAGGTGGAATTCTTACATCTTTCTTGTTTACCTCTCCTACTTTCTATCAGTGGTGATGGTTGATTTGATTACTCATTAACTTACGCCTTTAAGGAATGCTTAGAGAGTACGTGTAGGTCTATGATGAATTACAGTGGATGTTTTCGAAAACTATAATACTTTGTCATAGTATTCCCATAGAGTGGCGTAAAGCGCGCGTGTGGCATAATGGTCGGAGGCACCGTGCAACATACACGTGGAATCGATCCCTGCGCCCCCATCCCTCCGGGATCGGCAAATTGGTGCCAGACTTGTCTAGGAGGATAGCAGCACTGACTCGATATATCGGTAGACCACAGCGAGTCATTGTAAAGGCCAGATATGCATTCAATTACCTCCAAACGGTGCTTAATGAAGTTGAATGCATGGCGCATCCCTCAGGGATTGATCAATGCCAGAATTTTATTCTTTATCCTTTTATACTCTTGTTATGCGTCTTCCACTGCCTTACATCCACTAAAAAGGATCGCGCCTTATTTTAGGAATGAAGTGGTCTCGCTGTTTCAAAGCCTAGGGCGGTACTCATCAAGTATCAAAGAGATCGGAGAATTCCGAAAGGAGATGTTTCCAAACCATCCTGCCTTGAGTGATTTATGATTTTCAGTGCATCTGCTCTAGTCATTTTCAGTGCTTCTAGGAATTTGGTAACGTTGTAAATATCCTGTAATTTTCCTTCTCCTCTCTTATTCGGTGGAACGTTCATGTTCACGCCTGGGTTTCAACACCCCCTCCGCCTCCGTTTCTACGTTTTACAGATATTTTTGTTTTTGGATGATTGTGTTGGTGCGTTAACAGGGCGACATATTCTTTACATACTAAGCTATATTTTTGTGACATGCTTAGTTAAATACTGCGTGCCGATATTTGATATCATTCGGACGAACTTGTTCATAGTAGAGGACTGTACTAGGATCGGTATTGACATTGCTGTGATATCCACAATTGTACAGATGCGTGTATTTTCCTGGTTAATAATTATGAATGTGCAATAAGTTTTTTACAGTTGTATGTGAAATGAATGCATCTGTTTACTTGTGTAGATAGACTTTTCCGTAGGTGTTATTTTACGCATAAATGATAAATCGAGAATAAGCGTTGTTTGTGATTGCTTTAAAGATTCATTAACGAGGTTCCATGGGAACGTTTAGATGAAGATGGAATGATGAAGTCTACAGTCATCCAATGACTGACGACGATTCAAGGACGATGGTATTGGAAAAGTTGCCCTGTTGGTATGTTCGATTCATCATTATTCGATTCTTCGAATTTATCAGTTCTAACGTGTATTTAAGTTGTTGAGCTTACACGAGGTTGTTAAGTAGATTTATTCGGCTAACGTTTTGGCGTCTTCGCCTTCCTTAGAGTCGATGGTCCATAGTTGTTCGTTTCCACGAGGGCTAGGAAGACGCCACATCGAGATGAACAGCTGTGAACCATCGACTAGGATCATCGGCCCTGATAAAGAAGACGTTGAAACGTTAGCCGAATGAACCTATTTATCAACGTCGTGTAGGCTCAACAATTTAAATAGTTGTTAAGCCTCATAGGTTCGGTAGTTACGTAAACCCATTAACCAAATAGACTCAATACAAACTGCAAAATACTTCCAAATGCCGACAGCAATGTATTTGCCTCAGTAACACGTAATAAATACTAGCATACATACCTATGAATACCTATAGAAGCTACACCAAACTCGCATCAGCTCAAAAATATCAGTTTGTAAGATCATAAAGGATAAAAGGGTGAAGCTCTCAGCGTTGATCCATCACTGAGGGATACGCGATGCATACGACGTCATCAAGCATCGTTTGGAGGTGATCGAATGCATATCTGGCCTTTACAATGACTCGCAGTGGGCTACCGAAGTATCGAGTCAGTGCTGTTATCCTCCCAGACAAGCCTGGTACCAATTCGCCGACCCCGAAGAGATGGAATGCTTGGTTGGCTATGGGCGGGAGAATCAATTCCACGTGTGTATTGCAGAACGCCTCCGACCACTGCGCCACATATGCCTTTATAACATCATATGAGTAAATATGGCATACATGCCATTAATACTCATAAAACGATACAGTGAAGTCTCTTCTACAATCTTGTGATGTTTAAAACGCCCTATGACTTTTATTTATTGAGAAAAGATTTTTTATTGTTAAAAAACCAGAGTCTTCAGCCGACGAGAAATTACTGGTATTCGACGAATGGACCACCCATGGAAAGTGGCGCCGAGACGCGATGAGTTAAGAGACTATGGGACTAGCAACGATCTAGACACTATAGGATTAACATTTTATGGCAAGATGCTCGTATTATAAGTAAGAGGTGCAGGTGATGAGACGCTGTGAAACCTCCTGTTTCATGTGAAAATGAAAATGTTTCCGGTGGGTGGGGTTTTCCTAAGCAGTGATAATCCTGTCACATTACGAGGAAATCCTTCCTATATTCACAGAATACACAAATGTTCTTATCACGTTATTTTACCACAGCGTTTGTTCCATTGTCATGAAATAGGTAACGGCCAATGAGGTCCAAGACCAGTTCTCTAGCATAATCCTTTAATGACATGTAGTCGGGGAATTCATTTCGGAACCGGCTACGTTATCCTAATAAGTCGAATTGAAAGAAAGAAAAGTAGAACCATCAAAAACACTTTCTAGGATTTCGGTGTGCTCCTTGCTTTCGCTTTGTCATTAGTGGTTTTAGACACTTTGTCACCTTCAACCCACAGAACCATTTCTTCTCGAAAAAAAAAAAACAAAAATATCTTATTAGAATGGGGATTTGCTGTAAATGCATAAATGAGCAGTTCTGGAGAATCCTGTTCCACTGGATCCTTCTTGTTCTAAATCAACCTTTTGACATCAATCCTCTAAATTTCCTGAGATTATGTGGTGCACTGTTCTATTTGGTCCCTTTCTTAAATAGGAATAATATTTTTAAACCTCGATTCCCTCATTCATTTTCTTGTCTCACATTCGCCATCAGCCAACGTCTCCGGATTTGATTTGTGTGGCTTTGGCTGCTACTTGTGTACTTTACCTTCTTCACGAATGTCATCGAGTGCTAGTCGAGTTGACTCTCCCTGGAACCCTTATTTAGCCGTATTCCCAAAGTACACTCAGTAGGAAGTTGACGGTTTTCGTGAGTCGGAGTGAGCTTTTCCTAGAAACATTTGGCACCAATTTGACAGGACCGGTTGGATGGGAAGTTTCGTTTACGCGACACTGGTTTGAGTCAGGAACCATTCACGTTTCCTTGCACAGTATTCCTTATCACAGTGTTCTTCGCGCATAGCCCGGTTAACTGGGTAAATAATTGGACTAGACTCTATCGAATACCTTCTATGTCGCTACTGACAATGGGTTTAAGCTCTTCAGATTAGTTTAATCAATAAAAATATTAGATTGAAAAGAAATAGATTGAGTTCGATAGAGGAAACATCTCTTAAAATCCGAACTAAATAAATACCACAGAACTGTTTATCAAAAAGCCGATAACTCAATATAATAAACGATTTCGTTGCCGAACTGAACTGGAAGGAAAGGAAATCGTTGGTATCATAGATCACCTTTCGCCACTTTACTCGTGCTCTCAGCTCTTTTCGAGCTAAGGCGCCGAGTAAATGTCAGATGTCGGATACTACGTGCCTATTTATTCCTTTGCTGAAACGGGAAATTCTCTGATGACTGGAATGGAAAGAGTCTGGCTAGTTTTTCACTTTACCTCCACTTCGTTTTTATGCTTTCCACTTTAATACTACACTACTTTCTTTTCTAATAATTATCCATGTAAACGGTGAAAAAATGTGTCTGTCTGTAAAATTATTATCGATAAACACCACCTGCTTTACGTAGAACTAACTTACTTATTTGATTCTTGCATGGCCCGTCCTCACTGGTTGTGTGAGCTCCAGTATAATCTCCATTTTTCGGAGATTTGCTAGTTAAGCTATTGTGGTTCCTGGAATCCCGAGGTCAGCCTGGCCAAAATCCGCCCCAGGTCTTCACCACCACAGGCAGTCGCCGTCTTTGTGGATCAGTGGGAGATTTGTCACCATGCGACTTTGATACCAGGACGGTTTTAAATTCTAGTATTGGTTTGCTCTTTGCCGGGCTTACTGATGGAAATGCTGGACTCCTCAGTCTAGGGGACCCTGCTGGATGAACGAACAATCCCCGCTGTAGGTCGTAGCCCGACATCCAGGAATATCTCCCAGCCACGATGAGGCGGTAAATCGCTGGGAAGATTTCATAGGAGTGTAAGAAGATTTATTTCCCAAACCACAACATAATCACAAAATTATTTCATATGCAACCAACGATGGACAATAAACAATCGAAAACAATAATAACTTTATAATACTTGTGTCATGGGGTCGTTGACTTAGAATAGGTGCGGGAAGTTTACAGTAGATCCCCATGTACCTGGAAAACATTAAATGACTATTTAAATTATAAATTGTTGCACTGCTGTTTGTTTATGACTTTAATCGTGTGTTTTTTTTCTTACCTAACATTGAACCTTGCAAAACATTTCACATGGAAGCATTTTGACTGGAATCCGGGGTGGTAGCTAATTCAGTTAGGTAGCTGCGACTCGTTACAAATTATATGTCGAAGAAAAAGAATATATAATAAGGAAAAATGTCAATGTATCATTAGATGATAACCTAGGGTTGAATCAAAAGATCTTACAAACCAAATCAACTAGTCTGAAACAACTGGCACGGAAAAGTGAGATTTCCTTGCAAAAATTTTGTGGGAAAGTTTGGTCACCAAACTCTTATTATTATACATGCTGAGAGACAGGCGAAACGAAGGACCCGTATGGTGTGGTGGTGAACGTGTTAGCCCCGGAAAGGGTAATATCGCGTTCGTTCCCCACCGCAAACACCTGCGATCCGGAGTTTTGGAAATATCTCAGTATCATTGTGATTATACATATTGTTATTATTAGTCTAGTTATCATTGAATGTGGCGCGTGTGGCCCAGTGGTCGGAGGCGCCCTGTAACACACACGTGGAATCGATCCCAACGCCCATGGCTCACCAAGCCTTCCATCTTTCACAGCTCGGCATTGGTACCAGACCTGTTTGGGATGACAGCAGCACTGGCTCGATATATCGCTAGGCCACCGTGAATCATTGTAAAGGCTTACATTTAATCACCTCCTAACGATGTTTAATGAAGTCGAACACATGGCGCATCCCTCAGGGATTGATAAACACCGATAGCTTCATTCTTATCAGATTTGATAGTCAAACTTCTTCATGAAGTTAGTGAACGAAAGTAGGACCAACTTCGACTAAAGTTCTGCAAGAAATTACATACCTTCCAGGACAACGGTGGTCACATGACGGCAAATAGCTAACTGTTTCTCAAGACTAGGTGAGGGAGCGTATTTAAGAACTTGTAGGGCGAAAAACATCTGAGATTGAGCTAGTGCTGTGACGAAGAGGTATCTCAGTACCGCTTGCAGTTTTCACCAATTGTGAAAATTACAATAAAATCCTTTCATTATTATCGGATTTCTTTACAAGACATGTTCATTCGAACTAGAAGAGGTTGTTCACTTTCTTAGGAGCATCACTCTTAGTGGTTCTCTCATCGCGATTTTATTATCGCCGACCACTCACTCCGCTCACAAAACGTGTTCCTTCACTATGTGTCATCTCGGCTGGTCATTCATGTGGCTATCAATATTAACAGATCGATTGCAGTCGTCACTACTTGTTCCTCTTTAGGACAAAGACAGGCACTGTACGATCGATCATCCCGAAATCGAAGTATTTTCACCCTGTTTCTTTCTCATATCCACTTATGACAAACGCGGATACTAAGGGCACGTGTAGCGCAGTGTTTGAAGGCGCGGCGCCACTACAGTACACACGTGAAATCGATCCTCGCGCCATGGCTCACCAAGCATTCCACCCCTGCATTCTACCCCTCCGGGGTCCGCAAATTGGTACCAGACTCTGGGAGGACAGCAGCACTGGCTCGATACGTTGGTAAGCCACCGCGAGTCATTGTAAAGGGCAGATATGCATTCAGTCACCTCCAGCGATACTTAATGAAGTCGAATGCATGGCGCATCCCTCAGGGGTTGACCAACACCGAGAGCTTTGTCTTTTTATCCTTTATTCACTTATGAGCGGCATGCTTTCCATTTATTGTACAAATTTTCATTCATGAAAGGAGTCATCATCTTCGTGCTCCATTCACTGAACAGCAGATGAGTGATGAAGATAAGACTATCTATCACAACCACAGGACAAGTCATTTGATGAAACACGGACGGCGCTCGACAGTTGGCACTTTTAACAGATTACGTCGTTCCATTTGTAATCTCTGCGACTTCGTTGGAAACGAACGAATACAATTTAGTCCAAGCGAGGCAATTCGATACCTCATCGATAGCGACATCTCTGAGAGAAACTCATTGTTTACAAATTCTATAACACCTAAATTAGAACTATTGGCATTGTTGGAAATTCAACACTGACCAATAGATACTCCTATTGCAAAATTTGTCCAACTATTTACTACTTTAGTGCACGTATACATTGTTATTACGCTGTCACTTAGTTACTTGATACTTGAACGGCCCGTTCTCACTGGTTGTGCGAGCACCAGCACAATCTCCATTTTCCGGTCAAGCCATTCTGGTTCCCTAGAATCCCGAGGTCAGCCTGGCCAAAGTCTGCCCTAAGTCGTCACTGCAGCAGGCAGTCGCAGCCCTTGTGAATCAGAGGGAGATTTGCTCCCATACAACTTTGATACTAGGACGGCGGTGGATCCTGGTATTGGTTTACTCTTAGCTAGGCTTCCTGATGGAAACGGCGGACTCCTTCTCAACTTGGGAGACTCTGCCAGGGGATGAATTCTCCCGCTGTATATCGCAGCCCGACACCCAGGAACAACTCCCAGCCACGATGAGTCGGTAAACCGTTGGGAGATAATACGCTGTTACGCTTACTCCTTCAGCCATTCTTCACATAACCTTTCCTTCTTATTCTATTTATTGCCAGCTTCTACCTGGAAATTCATCCTTTCTACTCCTCATTTTTAGCCTCCTTTCTGGAGATTTTTCCTTCTTTTTTCTCGTTCTGCTACCAACTTTTTATCTGGAAATGTTTCATCCACTATTGTTCGGTTTTTTTTTCCGTTTTTCTTTTGTTTTTTTGTAAGCCCTTCTATCTTGCGAATGCTGCCCTTAAAGAAGTTACATCTCTGTATTCTGTATAAAGTTTTTACTAATGGAGTGACGAGGAACAGTCAGTCACAAGTAAACGGTTTTAGTTGGCTTTCCGTTCCCAAGCAGATTCATCACTTTTCTCCAAGCTGCGCCAGGGTAGGGTTGCAGTGTTGGCAATAATTTTAATAATGAATAGTTGATTCGTTAATGCCGAATCACTTCTTGTCACCACATAAGCTCGTAAAGTCAACAGGTCAATAAATGATACGTTATCATTAGAGCTATTAATTCCAGACTCATTATTAAGCTGTTTACCTGAGCTATTCCTAGAATCAGTTCCTGAACTCATTTATTATGAGCGAATCGAAAGGGAAAGTTGCAATTATAGGAAGGTACATGAATCACTCTGTTTACCAATTTTTAAACTCTCATCAGTACTTATCGTATCTAGCTTACTTACTTGATACTTGAATGATCCGTCCTCACTGGTTTTGCGGGCCCCAACATAATCTCTATTTTTCGAAGATTTTCTGGCTGAGCCATTGTGGTTTCCTGGAATCCCGGGCTCAGCCTAGCCAAATTCTGCCCCAGGTCTTCACTACCATAGGCAGTCGCAGCTCTCGTCGATCAGAGGGAGATTAGAGGGAGATCCACCATGCGACTATGATAGCAGGACGGTGGTGGATCCTGGTATTGGCTTACTCTTAGCTATGTTCCTGATGGAAACGCCGGACTCCTTCTCAGCTTGGGTGACCCTACCAGGGGATGAATCCCCCGCGGCACATCGTAGACCGATATCCAGGAACACCTCCCAGTGACGATGAGGCTGTAAACCGTTGGGAAGATCATATCTAGCTAATATTCCTATTAGAGGCAATCTTATATGAGTTTTTTTCGTTGTTTTTTAATTATTGGAAAAAACTACCGTTTCAATTTTATAGCGGATTAATAGGAACATGTTGGGCGACGCTCTTTGTCAGCGCCGGCTATACGATTTGCCTTTACGACATCTCGCAAAATCAGCTCGAATCATCAAGGCAAACCATATTGAAGAACCTCCAGACACTCATCGTAAGTGAAGAACTAACTGAAACATCACTTAGTCTTAGCACTTCACTCTGTTCCTTTTGTACTTTATTGCCTTTATTGCCCATGCTTAATGAATGGCTTGCATAAGAATTCGATTACCACACATCATATATTTTCTTCCCCTATTTCTTTTTGCAAAAGCGCGTGTGGCGCAGTGATTGGAGGACCATTTTCACGTGAATCCATCTCCGCACTCATGGCCCACCAAGCCTTCCATCCCTCCGGGTTCGGCAAATTGGTACCAAACTTGTCTGGGAGGATAGCAGCACTGGCTCGATATATCGGTAGGCCACCGCTAGTCTTTGTAAAGGCCAGATAAGCATTCAGTTGCCTCCAAACGATGATTATTGAAGTTGAATGCATGGCGCATCCCTCAAGGATTGATCAACGCCGAGAGCTTTATTCTTTTTTATTTCTTTTTGCATCAATTTTCGATATTTGGACATTGATTGCTCATTTTTTAAAACATGTGCTACCAATTTCACTATCATTATATAATGAGGTTAATATTATAGTGTTAAAACAATGTGTAGCGTTGGAAGTTGATCAGTCGCTTAAGGATGCCTCTAATTTTGCGTGTCTGTTTGGGAGGAGGCCTAATTTCTATGGCTAGGTTTTTTGAACTAAAAAACGCTAATTTTCGACAGCTAGAGAACTTGAAGGGTTATGAACATGACGGGATTAGAGGAGAGACTTTGCCTATTGATCAATGGTGTAGATGTTCGGTATGCTATTATTAACTGCATGTCACTATGGAGGGGCGAGTGTGATGCAGTGGTTAGGGGCGCCCTGAAATAAACATGGGATCGATCTCCTGGCCCTAGGCTCACCAAACCTTCCATCTCTTCGGGGTTGGCAAATTCGTACCACACTTGTCTCGCAGGATAGCAGCACTGGCTGTATACATCGGTAAGCCACCGCGAGTTATTGTAAAGGCCAGATATGCATTCAAGCACTTCCAGTGATACTTAATAAAGTCGACTGCATGGCGCATCCCTCAGGGAGTGGTCGACGCTGAGAGCTTTATCCTTTTATTCTTTACGTTTTTATGGTTACTCATACAGATACATTGCTGTCAGCATTTCGAAATGTTCTGCGACTTATGTTGAACCCGTTTCAGTATTTCTTATAATCGCCCATTATGTATGATGGCTGCGATCAATTATAGTGATTATAACTCTAAAAACCGACTTTCTATAAATCTCGGCATAGATAGTTGATATATTTATTTATATGATCTCATATAATGATTTTCTATAGCTGATGCGAAATTAGTATAAGTCTTCGTTGTCGTTGCTGTTGTTAATGGTGTTGTTATTCGATGGCTGACATTTCGGCGATTTCGCCTTCCTCATAGGTTGGACGTATTTTATACAAGAATGCTTTAATTATTCGGTGGGAAAAAAGACTAAAGCATTAATGAAGATCAAACTTTTAGATAGACGCTATATTGAACAGAAAGGCCACTCACACTCACCGTGTTGTTACGAGTGGGACTGGCCCACGAGTCGTTCAAGTGGGTTCGCGAGCAGGACACACCCCAGGGTCGAAATATCATCTTGAAATAGGGCGCCAGGTCACATGTTATAGTGAGGCATTCGTCTTTCCGGCTCATCTTTGGATTTTTGAAATTTAACGCCTCAAGAGTCTTGCGCGTTGATGTTTTCGATTTCTGCGCTAGGATCCACACAGTCACTTCAAAATCATCGCTGTTGTGCTTTTGTGCCCTATGCGTACCTAGGGGAGTGTTTAGACGGATTTCAGCTTTTCCATCTAGATGTTCTTTTATGCGGACACAAAGTGGTCTACGCGGGTAAACTGGATGTTCGTTTTTAAGCCGAAAAATAACTAGAGGCTCTAAACCCACCCCACGTGAACAACGCGTGGGCCAGTCCCACTCGTAACATCACGGTGAGTAGTCTTTCTGTTCAATATGGTGTCTATTTAAAAGTTGGATCTTCATTAATACTTTAGCCTCTTTTTCCACCGAATAATCAAAGCATTCTTATATGAAATACGTCCGGGTTCTGAGGAAGACGGAATCGCCGAAACGTCAGCCATCGACAAACAACACCGACAGGAACAACAACGACAACGAAGGCCTATACCAACCTCGCAGCAGCTTAAGAAGATCAGTTTATAAGATCATGTAAATAAATATATGGTGATTATATCTGAAATGAAAGTCAATTCCCAGGTAGACCACCGATCAGTGAACCCGTTCACGAAAGGGCTTTTATATGTTTTAAGTACAGAATAAGGTTTTTCCTGGCCGACGTCGGCCGCAGCATGTGTTGAATAAGCTATCGATCAATTATAAGAAGTGTGAGAAAAAGATTGTGTTCGCCTAAATAAACGGTCGGAAAAATACGGCCTCTATAGAAGTTGCACTGGGCACAATATCTGCTTACAAATGGCTGCTATAGAGATTACGTCGTGGAGTAAATGATCGTAGAGGTCACTGAATGAGTATCTTATCTCTACAGTGACTTAGGGTAGCTTACCAATAAATCAACTCACTGCTGGTACTCTCCTCCCGGATAGGTCTGGTATGAATTTTTCGACCCTGGAGGAATGGAGGAGTTGGTTAGCTCAGGACGTGGGGTGGTCGAACCGACGACTACGTCTTCATTACTGGACGGCTCTAACCACTGCGTTGCGCACGTTCTTTGTGTTATGTTATCACTAAAGTTATTCTTTGAAATGCAACAAATTCAAAATCAGAAAAAAGGGGAAAAATTCCATGAAAGAGGGGAATGATGGATAGAAAAGCAAGGGAAGACATGACAGAATTACTTCGGGAGCTCCAGTAAGGTTAAAAGAGAAAAAACATCTTAGCAGTGTATCCACCATGGTGTCAGGATGTATTGTGTTGGTAGAATACGACATATCACAAAAGCATTGTACCCGATCGTGTTCCGGCGAAACTAGTTATTCATGGAAATAGAAACTGTGGCGTTTGGTACGTCCATCTGGAAATCCAGCTCAGCGTAAACTTCTTCAACAGATTTTTATCATTGCGCTGCAAACTCCCAAAACGACAAATTTCCTTGCGATGCACAAAGTTTGGTGACTACCTATAATGATAAATAGTCTCATCAGGCGATCACGAGACAGCAGCGAACAAAAGTCTTCCCAACCAAGAAAATGCTTATCAGATGTAGACTGCGCAAAAACTTCTGCAGTTTTTGAAGACGAGCCATCAAAAGCGTGTAGATGTTAAGGTAAACATCAAGTAAATAATGGATTACAGAACGATGGCCTTTCAAGAGGCGATATAACCGTGGCCGTGGCACAAAAAAGGATTACGACTACTTCGACGTTAAGTGAAGCACTGATTGGTGCTATTTATGCACAGGTTAAGTTTCTTCAGTACTCTTCTTTCTCCATTTATGAATAGAAATCCATGAACCTTTCCAAATCTAAGCATATGGCATATGCACGTTAGCCAACAATAAGCTAAATGACAATACTTTCAGGAATCCACATGTGAAGATGTTGAGTTTAAGAGGAAAATCTTTGCTGAGATGGATTTATGGGCCTCGTCAGATACTATACTGGCTAGCAGCACATCAACAATCCCTGCATCAACGTTCACCGGAAGTCTTTCTCATCGGTAATTATTGACTTTCCTACAGAGAATAGATAGTTCATAAAATCTAAGCGCATGACCAGTGTGAAACTTGGACAATTGAACTATCATGTTGCGAGAAATATATGTGGATGTATTATAAATTTACGAGAGATGCTGAAAATATTACTTACCTCCTTTATCACTCGTATGTAACTACTTTTTCACTCGTTCATTAGATCTCTTAACCTTCAATCACCGGTGGTCAATGGAATCCTAGAAATTTCTTCTTTAGGGAGGTTGCTGTTTCGCATAGTGCTGCACTGCTTGCTGACAGTTCATGTGGTAAAAGCTGTTCATTGACAAAAAACGTGGCGTAGTCTATGTTTAATATCCCTAACACCAGTGTTTGGTCTCACGATATTAAGCCCACCTTCTTTGGAGTGGATCTGGAGTTGTGTACCGCGGTGGTCATCATTGCTACTTCGTTCCTATAGACTATCTACGAAGGACTTGTTCTATACTAGTTCAGATGAATGTGTGCAATATCACATTTGGCCACAGTGAAAACATTAACGCCAAACGTAGCCATATATTGTAGTCGAGCCTCTGATGATCGTCTTTTCTCTTCTTTATGCTCTTAAAACACGGGACCGTCGGACCCTTTCTCGTTGAAAATGTTTATGATGGAGCGTATAACTATTCCCTTCATATCAGCGACCTTAGGAAATTTGGGCGTCCTTTGCTGATAAAAATAGGTAAATTTCGCCGGCAATTTGTTGACAGTGTACGCAGGACTTGCGACGTACTATTTTCTCGCATAGTTGGTGAAAAAGTGTTGTGTGTGTGTATGTCTATATGTATGTGTATGTGTATGTGTGTGTATTTGTGTGTTTGTGTGTGTTTATGTGTTTGTTTGCTTGTTTGTTTGTTTGTTTGTTTGTGGTGAACCAAATTGATTGACGAGTCTAGTGGGATCCAAGAACCAACGATAGAGGGAACTGTGAGCTTCTCTAGGTGATTGAATTTTTCCATGCACATTTCCGATGTAAAAAAAATAAAAAAATCCATGCGGTTTTGGACCACACGATGACTTCTTTAAAATGGTTACACCTCAGTAAAAGTTCCGTAAAACATTTGCCACTTCTGCTTTTTTTAAACACGAAATGAATCAGCAGTGTTTAACATCGTTTCGAGGATTTCATGTGAAATATTACTCATCATAATATACAGATCTCAGTCCCTCGTCGCTCATCCAGTCAATCCACCTCTTTATCTTACGCTCGTTGAAATTGTCCCTGCGCCATGGACAAGTGACCCTGTGGTACGAAGGACTTATGAAATCATGAAGGATATTGGGCAAGTGAGCATTAAACCTTTATAGAAGCATTAAAGTTGAATGATGACACTAAGATAATTAATCAGTTTTACTTATTTGCAAAATTTACGGATCATGCTGTTGAGGCCGTCCTATGTTCTACTCTAAAATGTCAGGGTTCTGGCTTAATACATGCTCTGCGTCTATGGAGAGTGTCGCACGTGCATAGGTTAAATGTGCCTATGGGATTTTCGAATCGTTCCTAAACTCTGTGCTAACCAAGACCTCGATTTCTCCGGAATATTCGTGTTGTTATCAGACTTGTCTGGGAGGACAAAAGCACTGCAGTGACATCGGTAGACTACGGAATATCACTCATTGTATGGGCCGAATGAATGTTGGATAACCTCTGCGGTGCTTCGTGAAAACAAATGAATGGTGCACCCTCAGAGACCGATCACTGCCAGGCGCTTTATCCTTTACTTTTCAGGTTTACGACGAAATTCACGACAATGTATAAATGAAAATGCAGGTTCTCACTAAATTTTGACACTGAGAAGAATTCAGCGGTACAATGAGAATTGTAGTACTGAAGAGGAAAATGGATCAAAAAACGATTACACTATTCAGTGAAGTACTAATTTTCTTTTGAGGAACCTGTCCGTCTTCATCACGAGGTTCTCGGTTTCGCTGTGAATCGTCTACAATATGCTTTACTTGCTGAAGCATGGCGACTTGTTGGCAATAATGTGCTATCACCTGAAGATATCGATAAAGTAAGTAGGAGATCTCATCTCCTTTCATATAAGTTCGTTCAAGAACTTTCTTTTCAGGTTATGATTGCTGGTCTCGGACCACGTTATGCAATTCACGGGCCACTGCAAACCGTACACCTAAATGCAAACGGTTCGTAAAGTTTTTTCCGACGAAAGAAATATCCAAGAGGAAAAATGCTTCGAAAGTAATGCATATCGTCCCGTGTGTCCTTCATATGTGCTTTCAAGTCAACGTATGCCGACGTGGACGTGTTAACCATGATTATCACCAGGATGGATTACAGTAGAGGGTTACAGAATTAAAAGGGTTAAATATTTATTGAAAAGACATTTTAGGGAAATTGGCACCAGATTCAACGGTTTTATGCCACTATTTTATGAAATACGGGACAAAAAGATTAGAATATGATTGCCTCAACTTCTATTTGTTACCTATTCATTTTCTGATGGCTGGCTACTACGTGAAATAAATTCACAAGGAGGTTGAGATATGAGTACTACTCGGAGCCTCAGTTGAGATTAGAAGTCACGATGTAGAATATCACTGTATGATTTGGATACGAATCATCAAAAACTGAACTCAGCAACGGTATATGTTGTCATCACTGTCTTCCCGCATGTGTTAGAACGAAGTCATGTAGTTAGTTATTCCAGTGACAAAAGTGAATATACGAGATCGGCTTCCAAGTTCTGCTATGTCAAATGCACTTATGCTTCCCATATACACCTAACTGTATCCATAAGTACGACGATTCTTTGCATGCATATGGACTGCATTCTAAACATAGGTTGGATTCGGCTATAAGTTCGTAACTAAGGGACTGGTAAGTACATATGGAACGGTCGGGAATTGTCTCCAGTGCAAGCCACCCATGACTATACCCAGCGTAGTCCATTGGTTGAACATAGCAAGGTACTATAAGGCTTTCAACATCGGTAACGAGGGCCACATACGAAAGCGTGCTCATTTTCATTTCCCTTCAGCGATCCAGGCTAGCTAAGCAGATTCACCTCGTTAAAGAGCCAGCAGAGGAGACTTTTCTACCCGTCCGAGTCATTGGATAATTAAACGGATCACAAGTGATATATGGTTGTAAAAGTTATACGGTACCTACCTGGCCATTCAATCTTCTATATCTTATTTTTGCTAACAACATGTGCTAACATCCATTGAACGATTCAATCGAAGTTTTATTTTCCGATAGTGGAACACAGTTTTTTGCTCCGAACAGTATACTCACTACATACAATGCAAAGATAATGATGCTAAGAAAAGACAACTTCCACTGAAACACTAATATGGGAATATTAAAACCTAATTACTCGATAATCATCACGAACACGGTACTGGTTCGATCTCGCTCCAGGCTCACCAAGCCTCTGATCCTTACGGGTTTGGGAAAAACGTACCAGGGAAAAAATCGCTCTCTGCAATCAATTGGGAACGCTCTAGGCCGCCTATCTCAAAACTCCACGAAGAATCAGCTCGACCAGCATTCTACGACTCTCAAAATGAAATGAAAAATCTTCAAGCAGCAGGCGAAGCCACATGTAAAAGTTGGAAGACCTTTGTGGATAATGGATGCGAGAAAGCAAATCGAATGTGAGATGTTCTGGAACAGCGCAGTGGACGTGAAGGCAGACCATATGAAATAAAATAAAAAATTGGTTAAATCATCTCACGCTCGAGGTACACTTGAATACAAATAGACGTTTCTTTATTCCCCACCACGGACACCTGCGGTCCGGAGTTTTGCAAATATCTCAGCATCATCTTTGTTGTATTTCACATGATACCCTGCCGTTAAAAATTGTAGTAGGCAGTAACTAAAATGGTTAAGATACAAGTAGAGGGTTAAGCATAAACGAGCTGGTCGTGTGACAAGAAAAGCAACTGAAAATAGATGGAGAGAAGAAGAATAGAACAGATTTCGGAAGAATACACACGTCTGCTTGAACGACCAACCATCTGGAAAATCAAAAAGCAGCCGTTTTTGCAACAGTGAGCGATCCATAGACAACCAATTGATACGCATAGCTGCCACTACACTTGAAGCTGACCAAGACAATGATCGCAAGAGAATGACAAACCAATGAACAACTTTCCGGGACATATAAAACTCGTGGAAACGGAATGTCTAAGTAATCAACTATCCAAATGTGAACGTCGGGGGGAACGACACACTCGCTATTATGGGTTAATCTAGACCTACACTGTTTTATTTCTAATAGTTTAGCTTAAATAAATCCTAACGATTCACCGCCTCGTCGTGGCTGAGAGGTGTTCCTGGGTGTCGGACTACGACGTACAGCGGCGGATTCATCTCCTACTAGGGTCTCTCAAGCTGAGAAGAAATCCGGCGTTTCGATCAGGAAGCCTAGCTAAGAGTATACCAATACCAGGATCCACTACCGTTCTGGTATCAAAGTCACATGGTGGTAAATCTCACTCTGATCCACAAGGACTGCGACTGCCTGTCGTGATGACGACCTGGAGCACACTTTGGCCAGACTGTCCTCGGCACTCCAGGGGAACAATGGCTAAACCAGCAAAACTCGAAAAAATGGAGAATATGTTGGGGCCCGCACAACCAGAGAGGATTGGCCGTCTAAGTATCCAAGTAAGTATCATCGCAAAATTAACTCGTCAAGCATGGCGTTTTTTGGTAAATCATTAACAGTTGAGAACGCCTTTTTTGTTCCCATCCATCCTGTCTCGTTTTCCTTTCGATTAGCTAACTTTCGATCAGATCAATGTACATAGTGCGGTCGAAAGAGAACCCTGAAACTATTGAACTGAATACACAGTGGGGAACGAACACGCGCTGTTGTCCTTACCGGGGAGCAGCGCGTGTTCGTTCCCCACTGCATACACCTGTGGTCCGGAGTTTTGCAAATATCTCAGCACTTCATACGAGTTATATTTCACAACATATCCTGCCATTAAGAAGAAAAAAGGCAGTAAATAAAAGAGTTAAGATTGTGAATACACAGTCCTCATCGTCCACCTGCGTCCTCACGAATGGAGAGTAGAGTGTCCACACCTTGCACTATGCTTTATAGTCGGTTTTATGAGAATGGTCTCATGAAGAAAAGGAAGGTGACATAGTTGCCACCCGGGAAGTTTAACTTACATATCATCAAATATAAGTGTTCACACGACATCCTCGAAATTGGCGCTTAATAGTTAAACGCCACGTTGAATGAATCCCAGCCTAGTGATAATTATTGGGGAAAGTGGAAAAATTATGTTTTTCCTACTGTCTATTAACGAACACACTTTTGCTAGAAGAATGGCTATTGCTAACATCAAATCGATGATTGTCCTTATCAGAATTGCTTGCGGTTAAGTTCTAGGTGAAGCAGATGCTGTTTATCGATAAAAATTTGGTAGACGGACACTTTTTTGTCATCTTTCACATGAAAAAATTAAAAGAAAGGAAACCACTTTAATAATAGAATAAAAATATAAAAACGAAGTGGAGGTAAAGTGAAAAACTAGCCATACTTTTTCCGTCCCAACTAGCAGAGAATTTTCCGTTTCACGAGAAGCCTAAATAGACTCGTAGCACTTGGCTTTCGCCGTTTACTCGGTTTCTCAGCTCAAAGAGAGCTGAGAGGTGAAGTAAACGGTTGAAAAGCGGTCTATGTTACCAAGGATTTCTTTCTCTTCCTGCTCAATTCTGCAACGTAATCGTTCATTTTACTGACTTATCGGCTATCCAACAAACAGTTCTGATTTTTTCTTCTGTTCAGATTTCAAAAAAATGCTTCTTCTATCGAACTCAGTATTTTTTCAATCGAATATTTTTATGGATTAAACGACTCTGAAGAGTTTTAATTCATTCTCAGTCGCATTTATCTGGTTAACCGAGTTATGCGCGAAAAGCACAGTGACAAGGAATGTCGCGCAATGAAGCATGAATGCTCCTTAACTCGATTCAGCGTCACGCCAACGGAACTTCCCACTCAACCAGGGTCGCAAAATGGCGCCAAATGTTTCTGGGGAATTCTGAAGAAATCGCATTTTGTATATACCTGGAATGTTCGGTGATGCAGACAAAGATTTAAGAGAAGACGGAAGACAAGGAGCTGCATGAGCCGGGTTTGGATCTCTGACGGAGGCCACTGATTAGCGTAGCCATTCCTATGCCGACCCTGTGCTAAGTTATTTTTTTTATTTATTGAGGACCTATCTCCAAATATTTCCGTCTCTGGGATCTCTGGCTTTTCCAAAAGGAAGCCTAGCTAAGAGTAAACCAGGATGCACCACCGTTCTAGTATCAAAGTCGCATGATGGCAAATCTCCCTCTGATTCACAAGGGCTGCGACTGCCTGTCGTGGTAACGACCTGGGGCAGACTTTGGCCAGACTGACCTCGGAATTCCAGGGAACCACAATAATTTAACCAGCACATCTCCGAGAAATAAAGATTATGCAGGGGCTCCGTGCAACCAGTGAGGACGGACAATTCAAGTACCAACTATTAAGTAGCTCTTAAATAAATATGTATTGCTATCATGTTTATATTCTCTACAAATATGTTAATTTTGACAGAAAACAACAGTCGGAATTTTTACCCCAAACGAACCACCATTTGTAAAACTACAATAATTTAGAGCGCTCTTGATAAGCCCAGTTAAAATGACCATTTATTCTTGGATGTTTACCCGTGTATGGTTCATGTGAATGTGAAAATCGAATTAATCAGGTATACGAGACTACTTCTTTCGCTACGGTGAAGGAATTCGACGAGTTCTAGCCGACTTCGGTGCAACACCGACGTTCAAGGAAGCAGACGTACTCGAAAAGTTAGAAACGTCTCTAAACAAAAGTATGCCTCTTGATCAACTGAGAACAAAGAAAGCCGAACGAGAGCGTAATTTAGCACTTCTGAAAAGCCTTAAGAAGAAGATGGAGTAGATAAATGTCATTGTGATAGTTAACGTTGGTGCGATTCGTAAGAATGGTTGCTGAACACTAATGAATAGAAACGACTTGATATTACTGTAAAGTACAACTTTCAGCTAACATAAATAAACCAGCATAAATCAGCGAAGTAGTTTCTTCTTACGAACTTCCATTCGTGAGCTCACACAGGCTCACAAAAATGTTTTGTTACTGCAGAGTCGTTGTCATCCTCCATCTTTTTCTACGGAATAAATCTACCGTGTTTTCATATGTGGTACAAATGTTGAACGTAAAGCGTGTTACCATACAACGACGACGATATATGATATAGACGAGATCGTCGGAAGACTCGATGTTGACAAATACGAGGCGTGTTAACGACCTTCAATAGCCTAAGCTACTCTGTCTGTCCCCCTTTCTCTCTCTCACTCTCTCACTCTGTCTATATCCATCTCTTTCTCTGCGATTCAGTGTTCTTGCTATTATTCGTGATTGCGACAACTTTACATCACACACTTTCCCTTGTGGAAGCTCACCTTTGGTTGATCTAACCCTAAAAGCAATGAATGCAACCAACTACTTCTCATTCATGGTCTCTTTCATCTCAATACCATCAACAGAACCAGCTGTACGAATAGTTCATTGATCGTTCCATCCACTTCAACACTAGTCTGTTTAAAAAATTTATTGCGTTCATTCCGAACCGATACCTGGTTGCAAGGTTTCTGAATACATTACTGGTTCACGTTTCGGCGGATTTCGCTTCCTCGGAGCCTGGAAAGTCAACTGAAATGTAACCTACTAGACTAAACAGCTCTATACCCTCGGCAGAAAACCACGACACCTAATTTTCAGTCGAATTGGAATCAGAACAGCTTCTTCAAAATACTTAGCGTTCTCTATAAGCCTTGCACTAAGAATCCCACGTGGAGACCAGTCGCACAGAGTTCATATGGATGGGTAATGCACCTCTCTCACATTAGAATGTCCGAGATATTGCATGACATCACGTGTGATAACAAGGAATTCCCTCATACGACTTAATTTCCGGATTCTTAGAATTTGTCGGTCTCGAGGATCTACGCGCGATCTTGAATTTATCAACGAGGACGATCATTTCTACCTCAACATCTCCTTTGTTTGGTCTCTGTCCTATGTACGCCTAACGAGGCGTCTGGCTTAACTCTAAATTTACCGACTAAGTGGTCTTTCAAACAGACAAAGAATGGTCTATCATCTTGGTCATATTTGTCCCCGTACACTTAATAAGAGATTGGGTGCACTCCCTACCATGAGGGGCATTATTCAGCTTCGTGCTATACACGGATGTTCACACAAATGGCTACGAATCACCTGCCGTCCTTAAAGTATCTGACTGCTATTCCTCTAGATCGACAGACTTCTACGATGTTTGGATTAAACGGACGAGAATGGTTTACCGAGCGAAATCCGCTCTAATGTAAGCAAGTACCCCACTGAAACTTGTTTTTAACAATCTCGTGTATGATAAGTAAGGAAACATTGACTGACTAAACATTGCTGACGTTAATAGAAGGTCAGGTCGATCCAGAAGAATTACTAGTGTGTTTATCGCAGAGAGAATCCACATTGTTTTATATGGTCAAAACTTTGGACAGAATAACAATGTCCGAGGAATAATTTTATCAGAGGGCATCATCCAAAGCAATGACGAAAAGAATTTTAGGATAGATATTAGTAGCGGAAGAGACTGGTTCAACACACATTACAATCAATGGAACTACAGGATACAATGTCGAAGTGTAAACACTAATGTAAACACTTAAAAAAGCGATAGATAAGTCGTGTGTGCCTCTCCTCCTGTTCTTATGCTCTTCTCTTCCTGTTGTCTCTCTCTCTCTTATCAGTCAGAATAACAAGCAAGTATCTGGAAAAAAGACCGAAACTGCGTGTCTCTAAAGTCCTCTCCATATATACTGTCTTACTTTATATATAAATCTATTGAAGTGTTCCATACTACAAAAAGCAGTGACTTATTAGTTACACAACGACCAACAATAAGGAAAATAAGTTTTTAAAATCGAACTTGAAGATGTTAGCGAAGTCAATGAAGAGTTCAACAGAGTGCCAGATGTAGTCATCGTCACCACGGCGCGATTTTTCCGCAATCAACTGGGTATCGTAGACAACGAATGCACACGACAAAGCAAGACCTTCAAGTAGTAGCTCGGTTATTTTCCTACACTGCGATATTCATCTAATTTCGAAAAAAAATCCTGTTTTACTTCTAAACATCAAAGACGTATGGATAATTACTAACCACCGAGGATGATCGCATAATAGGACGCAAAGAATGATGCAAGAACCAGACACAGCGCAGCAGACGCGAGTGTACCTAAGAAATTACCGATCCTTAATAGGAATAAAAACTGAAGAACTCATTAACGCACCTCCCATGTGGATGTATTTCGTTGAAGGGGCATTAAGAGCAACGAGTGAGAAGCATCCGAAAACGGCTGTAGATGCTAACAATGCGGTAAGTACACATGACGGATCTATCTCCATAACACGCTCCAGAAGCGGGCCCATGCTTATACCTACATAAAACGGCATCATGGAAATGATTAATTAAGTCATACTGAAATATACATGTCTAATTTGAACCAATTTACTTTAATGATATCAAGCCATGTAGATACTGCAACAATATACATCGCAACCCACCTCAGTTAGTTTAGTGCCTAGCTTGCTATATCGCAACTTGATAATTAGCTTCCGGATTTGTGCACCTCTTTCGCAACTTCATAGTAATTATAAAGTTGGTAACAAGTAACACCAAGACTTTACACTAACAAACAACAAACAAGCAAAACGTGATCAAAATGTGGGTCAGTCTATTGCAGAACACGATAATGTCCATATACAAGATGACATTCATAACGATCTGTTCAGCAAGTACCGTGAACAGCTCTTAAAAAACGTAAAGGAGAACTTGTATAAAGTTGCATTCTTCCACTACAACATCTGCTGAAATTCCATGCAGCAAAAAAGTGAACGTTTATTCACCTCACTCTTGAAGCAGTTCGCAGTTAAAACATTCACAGCAATTTCAACTATTCACAACTCATAATGTCATCACGAATCCAACATCGTCGATGAAACAGACTTGAGCTTCAGAAGCTTATGGAAACAGCCGTAGGAGAGTCTGCCCATGTTGACAACGGCTTAATCATTGCGGCATCACTATAGAGGACATAGGTGAGTCATTTGACAATACAGGCAGTCCTCTACACAAATGTAGCCAAGTTCTTTTCAAGTCTCAGGAAAACAAAACAGATGTCATAAGCCAAACTTCGATTAACATATTTCCGTCCACAATAAACTGCCACACTTTACGTGTCTTTCTTTAGTGAACGTGATGATTACAGAGTTTACGATCAACCAAACTGATAACGCTACCGATCTCAGATGTTATCTTGCCAAAATCCTATGTTCACTATTGTGGCAAGCACGTCCCACATAATGGCAGTGAAATAAGGTGAAAGACTGACAGAGTAAAACACGCACGCACCTCGATGAGCAGAGTGAGATGTTCGATGATGTAAATCAAGTTGTCCAGCAACAGTACAACAATATTTCAGTAAGAAGAAAACACCTCGACTTTGTTCGAGGCATTCATTTTCTATCTATCAATCTATTAAACCTCAAAAGTGCTACCGCTTGGTCTACAGGAGCTTCTTATACCAATGAAGAAACAGACTAAAGTTTTTACCTCACACAGGAATTTTCCTTCACTTTACTGACCTCTAATACAAGGTGGGCACAATCGATTTTCAATGCTGACAGAACCCCACTCTATGAACACAATGTTGTCTGGTTTTGCTATGCATAACTGTGGCAAGCTAACAGTGCATCCCATGGACAAAGAAGTTTTTCCGGTCAAACAACACTGGCTTGTTCAGCAGCTACCACTAGGAGTTGAATGTATAAGTACACAATTCATAACCTATGACCAGATTGCTCAATATACTATAATTCGGCAGAAAATGAAACACATCAACTGCCTCAGACCTTTACCCTGAACTTTCTCAAATACCGGATATTTCTCAACATGTTCTATCCATTGATGTTCTCCGCAATGCTAATTGTTATACGAACAACATATCGGAGGCTATACCAAAAGAAAATACGTTGCTGCAATGTCTCATTTAAAACTGGTAAACGTCGTGAATTTATCATATCGGATAATCGCCAGTATAAATTGTCTCCAAGAGTTTACTAACTGGAGGTGGGAGAATTGTGCCAAGGGTGAAAATACATGTATATAACGTACCAGAGATTCCACAGAAAATGAAGAAGTATCCAAGTCTCTTCTTCTCGTTTTCACGTGTGTGTGGCGTCGATATCAGAGCCATCATCACAGCAATAGATGCAAACGCCATAAGTATATTGGCCCTGCAATCTTACTGATCATTGTAACTTATACCCACAATTCTTCTTGTTCAGGTTGGAATCTAAAGAACTACGATAGTAAAGCTAGTTTCACTGACATCTTGTTCGTCTTACAACAACGAAGGTGACTCAGTTCTTTACATTCTAGGTTTTACTCAACCCATAAAAACTCTCCTTCATTCTGGTGCCCCAGTTCTATAGAACCATAAACATGTATCAGAATGACACATATTCGAGAAATTAAATCCGTGATAGTCCCTTCATTTTCGTCACGCACCGAACCAAAACTAAACAAACCATATATGACTGCCAACTCATCTATAAAAGCTCTAAAGCTCTCGGCCATGATCAATCCCTGTAGGATACGTCATGCATTCGACTTCATTAAGCGTCGTTGGAGATAACTGAACGTATATCTGGCCTATACAATGACTCGCGACGGCCTACCAATGGTATCGAGCCAGTGCTATTATCCTCCCAGACAAAAGTGGTATCAATTTGCCGAATCCGGAGGGATGGAAGGCTTGGTGGGACTGGGATGCGGGGATCGATACCATGTGTATTGCAGAACGCCTCCGACCAATGGGCTACACGTGCCCCCAACTCCTCTATACGCGAACATAAATCAGAGTTCGTTATTTCACTACTGTAGATACGCTTATCAGGCAGAACTTATAAATAACTGGATCAAGATTGAAAACCTCAAGATGTTCGTGAAAATATGGATTCCTGCTCCAATAGCGGCTGCACCAATCCCCACTGCAACAGTAGCATACACATTACGTAGATGTTCCTGAACGTTTTTCTCCCTGAAATCAAACGACGTTACACGCAAGCAGGACAAACACTGGAATTCTACTTTCTAAAAGGAAAAAGCAACTCACAATCTATTATTGAGACCGGAAAAGGTGCGATGAATGTTGTCGAAGAAGTTCGTAGCACCTGGACTGCTGGCGCGATTCATTCTGAAAACGTTCAATCACGTTGTCAAAGAACGTTCCACGCAAGTCACAGAAAAACGAGACATAGACTAAATGAAATCAGTTACGCGTTTAAAATTGCTGTCAACGATATGAAGAATTATGGAAGAGCAACAAGCGCTACTAATGAGAGCGTTTTAGAAGGAAGTTAACTAAAAACAAGCTCTAAAGTTCTTGGCGCAGATCAATCCTTGAGTGATGCGCCATCCATTCGATTTCATTAAGCATCGTTCGGAGGTGACTGAATGCATATCTGGCCTTTACGATGACTCGCGTTGTCCTACCAACTTATTGAGCCAGTGCTGCTATCCTCTCAGACAAGTCTCGTACCAATTTGTCGACCTCAGACGGATGGAAGTCATAGTGGGGGCCCCGGGCGCGGGGATCCATTGCACATGTCCGTTGCAAGGTGCCTCCGACCACTGCACCACATGCGCGAAAGTTAACTAGTCACGTGAAAACCAGCGGAAGCGAAATTGCTATGGAAAGGAATGAATCAACAAGGAAAACAGAAGTACTACATAGACGATAGCCGCTGTGAGTCAGGTCGTAACGATCGGAAAACCGCTAATAAATTCGCGAATCGCAACGAAAAGTGGAAATAATTACATAAGGAAGAAAAATAAGGACCATCGTACACGTAAAAGGGTGGGTGTGGCGCAGTAGCCGGAGGCGCCCTGCAACACACACGTGGAATCGATCCCGGCGCCTATGGCCTACCAAACCTTCCTTCCCTCCGGGGTCGCCAAATTGCTACCATCAACGCCGAGAGCTTTATCCTTTTATCCTTTACCGTATACGTGCTCTGTCTTAATATCTAAGTGACATAATCGTCTACTAGGTAACAGAGAAGAATAACGCTGCACCATTACTTAGAACACACTACGCTCATGGATAGAAAAGCTAGCGTTTAAAATCTATGAAAGCCGTTTATCCTGTTAGCGTAATCTTCTTGGATACTGTCGTACTATAAAAATAATCTACTTTTGCACCACTGTCTAGTAAGCAGGCAAACGGAATACCTCTCTCGTAGCTAGTGATAGATAGAAATCAATATACAAGCACCTATAAAGAATATAAACGAATATAAAACAGAAAAAAGGATAAACTCTCGGCGCTGATCAATCCCTGTGGGATGCGCCATGCAATTGACTTCACTAAGCACCTTTGAAAGTGACTGAACGCATATCTGGCCTTTACAATGACCCGCCGTGGTCTACCAATGTATCTAGCCAGTGCTGCTATCCTCCCAGACAAGTTTGGTACCAATTTGCTGACCCCCGAGGGACGGATGCCTTGGTGAGTCTGGGGAGCGGGAATAGATCTCACGTGCGCGTCGCAGGGTGCCCACGACCACTGTGCCACACACGCCCACCGACGCTTATACTTCTAACATTTGATATTGTGTACGGAAACGTTTGTGCCATGCTTTCTATAGGAACGTATATTTTAGTTTCCAGTATAAAAATTATGAATTAAATGCCTTTCTCCACGTTTGAGTATCACAATCCACATGAGAGAAGCACAACACTCGTCGAAAGAGCAGTCACTTTTGATAAGAGGAACCACTCGGTTGAACTGGTTAAGTAAATGCCATAGTGTAAATCTCACACTGCACCTTTTTCTCATAATAAGAAAACTATAGTAATCTAGTCCAGTTTATAATGACTACGTCTTCCAGAGGCTCCATCGAAAGGATAACAAAATTCTTGAGTCATTTTGGCAACTTACTTGGTTGATACTTCAATGGCCCGTACTCACTGGTTGAGCGGGCCCAAGCAAAACCTCTATTTTTCGGAAATTTGCTGGTTAAGCTATTGTGGTTCTCTGGAGGCCTGAGGTCAGCTAGGCCAAAGTCTGCCCCAGATCGTTACCACCGCAGGCAGTCCCCGCCCTTGTGGATCAGAGAGAGATTTGCCACCATGCGACTTCGATACCAGGACAGTGCTGGGTCCTGGTTTTGTTTCACTCTTAGCTAGGCTCCCTGATGGAAATGCCGGAGTCCTTCTCAGACTAGGAGACCCTGCCGTGGTGACGAATCTCCCCGCTGTACAACGCAGTCGGACACCCAGGAATACCTCCCAGCCACGATGAGGCGGTGAACCGTTGGGAGGAACTACTAATGAATAGCGATAAAAGACTGACAAAGACAAAGGACAGAGCGCTAAGCTAAAAAAGAAGTCGGACCAGAACCTCCGATATAAAGCAGCTTATTGCCTTGCAACAAAAGGTGTTGTGAAGTTATGAATGCTACATGAAGTGCAACACTATGAAGCTCATACAAACGTAATATTCTCTTAACAAATCCACGAGCACGATGCACAAAGAATGTGAACGCTACTGTATCCTCTAGAAGTTACCCCACAGTGGCCCAATCAACGAGGAAATCATTGACCATAACGGGGTTTCTGGAGAGGAATGAGTGATGACGTGGAAGACCACTGACTGTAACGGGGTTTTCTGGCGAGAAATGAGTGATGACGTGGAAGACCACTGACTGTAACGGGGTTTTCTGGCGAGAAATGAGTGATGACGTGGAAGACCACCGACTGCAACAGTGGTTTCTGGATGGAAATGAAGGATGGATGACGACGAAGACACCAGACGATTTCACAATAAGTCGTCGTCACTTGTACACGTTGCAAAGCGGCCTCTAATCGATACCGGGGCAGTGGAGCGGAGCGGAGCGAGGCGTGTCGAGCGCCGCCCGCCGGCCAACCAGACTCTCACCCCACCCGTGTGCCTGGCTACTGTTTGGGAGCAGTTTTAGGTCGTGACAGTGATATGTCTGTGAACGGAAAACAATTCATTAGATACCCATGAAATGCCTATTGATTGCCATAATACTCTTGACGAGGGGTTAGGTAGCACAGTGGTAGTGACGCCGTTTACCACGAGTACGGTGTTGGTGCGACCGCGCCTCTAGCTCTCTTATCTATCCTCTTGGATCGAGACATTGGTGCCAAACTTGTCTGGGAACAGTTCAGTTTCTGCAATCCAAGTGGGAACACATTAGCCTGACTATATCAGTACTCGACCAGCATTCAACGGTATTCATGAAGAAAGGGAAGTTATCAAGCAGCAGCCGAACCCACACGACAAAAGCTGGAGGACCTTCGCGGATGATGGATGCGACGAAACGAATCGAATGTGAGAAGTGCTGGGATCCGTAAAGCTATTGTTGGTGACGATAATAAGGAGCTATAGTCCAGACACATTGTTACCCTTGCGTGCTCGCATGTGCTGAACAACGACCAAGGCTCATTTTCGCTGCGAAGGTATCCAGATTTAGAACAGTTTTCGACCTTTACATCTCCTGCTGCTTCTATTAGGGTATATAAGTAGTCTTCATGGGCTGAAACAACTGTACTTGCATGGTAGCAAATCTGCCTTCCATTTACAAGAATGATTGGTGGCCGTCATAGTGACAAACTGATAAAGCAAGGGTCCTTGTAAATCAAGAACCCTCTGTTCAGTGATAACTAGGGTGACCGATACACGCCTTCTGAGATGTTGTGGACAAAGGAATTCGTGCCACATCGGATTAGACTGAGATTTATTCTGATTTTCAGATCTCCAGTGACTCCGATACGATACTGCATCGACAATTTCACTTAAACTTCGAGTCCTATCGCCTACAACGAGGAATTGTTTAAGAACAGAGTAAGCTCGAAGATTGATCCAATTGCAGTGCATCTCTCAAGGTGTTTGATAACCACTGGCAACTGTACAGCCCTATAGGACAAAGTACAACAGTAGATGGAAAAAATGATGGTTCAGGTGATTCTATGAAGACCGCAGTGTAAATTGTGTTAAGGTCCGTGGGGTTCTAAGAGATCGCTCATGTGACTCACCAGGAAGTCACAAAGGTAGAAAATAGCTGATAAGCACCATGCAAGTGCTGTAACTCTGCTTTGAAATCGTTGTTGACAATAATACGCTCGAAAATAACTGAATAATTCGGTTTTTATCTTATGCCATCGTGTTTAATGCGTTTATTTTTCAATGCTAGATTTTTTTTTAATCAAACCTTTGTATTATAAAATCTCCCTACAGTTTGCTGTCTCATAGTGGCTGACAGGTGTTCCTGGGTGTTGAGCTACGATGTACAGCGGTGGAATTTATCCCCTGGCAGGGTCTCCCAAGCTGAGAAGGAGTGAAGCATTTCCATCAGAAAGCTCAATTAAGAGTAAATCAATACCAAGATCCACCACCGTTCTGGCATCAAACTACTCGCATGAGGGCAAATCTCCCTCCGATCCACAAGGACGGCGACTGCCTTGGGTGGCCACGACTTGGGAAAGACTTTGGCTAGTCTGACTTCAGCGCTCCAGGGAACCACAATTGCAAAGCCACCAAAACTCCGAAGAGATGGAAGTTGTGCTGGGGTCAGCACAAGTATTCAGGACGGGCCATCTAAGTATCCAAGTAAGTCAATAGCATATTGCAAAATCTCTACAACAAGTGCACGTCAGTTTCATAAAGAAAATACCGTACATTTCAAACTGTGGCTGATTCTAAACCTCTGCGTATGTGTTTCAGTGAAGGCTAAGTTCTCCTAGTTCGTTAAGTGGAAAAAACATGAAAAACCGGGAGGAAAAAAGAAACCGGAAAGAAGACCCACGTAAGCGTCAGAGCTACTCTGATGAACCACCACCGCAATCTAGTTCGACTAAAAGAAAGGCCTAACTGGAAAAATAAGCGATATTTTGTGTATAGCTGTGATACGGGTGATAAAGTTTCTAGGCAAAAAAATAGCTCTATTCAACACAGTATTGGTGGGATCGTAACCGCTATAGGTGTCATTTATAAGTAGCGGATAATTGTGGCTGGTACGACCTCTACGGAGGACTTCTTTTTCGGATTTTGGGGCAAAGAACCCTTTCCCTACATTCCTAGCCCAACACAGATGTGATGAGCACAGGTCGGGGAAACTCTGAACTTACTTATTTACTTGATACTTGAAAGGCCCGTCATCACTAGCTGTAAGGGCTCCAGCATAATCACCGTTTTTCGAAGATACGGTGGTTAAGCTATTGTGGTTCCCTGGAATCTCGAGGACAGCCTGGTCAAAGTCTGCCACATGTCGTCACCACGACAGGCAGTCGTAACTCTTGCGGATCAGAGGGAGATTTACCACCATGCGGCTTTGATACCAAGACGGTGGTGGATCCTGGTTTTGGTTTGCTCTTAACTAGGCTTCCTGATAGAAACGCCGGGCTCCTCAGCTTGGGACACCCTACCGGGAGGACGGATCCCTCCGCTGTGCATCGCAGGCCGACACCCAGGAACATCTCCCAGCAGCGATGAGGCGGTAAACCGTTGGGAGGAACTCCGAACTTAGATCCAAAAAAAAATTGTTCTCGATTGACGGTAATCTGACAGGGAATTGGCTGTTATTTCAATTATAATCGCTTTAATGAACTACAGTTGTCGGATGAAATGCTCCGACAACAAAGACAGAGATAGTAGGCTCACCATGGGATAGAATACTTCAAGTGCCGACAGCAACATGCTTGTATAATGGATCGTAGTATTATAAAATAGTAGCACACACATTATCCATACCCATAAATCGCTACAGCAAAGTCTCATCTATAGTGGTATTAACTCCTCAACCCTTCGAGTCTCTTTGTTCTCGAAATATTATCTTCTGTTCCCGACTCAGCAACTTCGTAATGCTCCATACGTGGACACATCTTTTCCTTAAAAATATCTTCGAACTCGTAGGTATCCGAATGTCCTACAATGTCCCACTCCACAGGGTGGCCTTTGGCCATCGCGCCACGGGCTGACGAATCTCTACACACTCACGTGTTCGGCAAATTGGCAACAAACTTTTCTGTGGAAAAAAGAAAACTCGGACCTAATACATCATTATGCTGCCCTAGATCACTTCTTTGGTCTAATATGCACTCGACCACGTCCACAATGCTACGAATGGAGTCGGATGCATGACGCATTCCTAAACGACTGATTAACGCCGGATGTTTCGTCCGTCATGTCAATGCTCGCAATAGCATAAAAGTCCTTTCTTTTCTTTTTCGTCCTCAGTACCCATATTATGAGTATTCTTCATAAAATAGCTAATGTCCTCATGTTGCTGCCTTGCAATTGGCTGGAATGCGTTCTGCAAGGACTTGTGTGTAAACACTTGCACAATTCTAAAAACACTGGCTAAGCCTCCTACTCAGGTCAGAAACATCTGTCGCTGTGCCGTATGAAGGAACCTTCATCAGCTTGTAAATTATTCGTACTCCCCTACTTCATCCTTCACGCTTAGCACTCTGTTGAGTACGAAAAACTCGATAGTTCTCAACTGTTGAAGCTCATCTTCTTCCACTGCTGATGTAGTAGAATACTTAACAGTAACAAATATTTCAATACTCAGTGATTGGGTCATTACAAATGATGTATTCGACTAAAAGATGGATCTCGGTTGAAATTAACCATCAGCCCAAGTGTCAGCTGCTCTTCACCCGCTTGCCTCCAGTGATGGTGATGCGATTCGAGCTAGTGGTATTTCCCCTCATTCTCGTCAAATCTTAGCGTTCCCTATTCAAGTTGTGGCCATTCAATGGACAAGAAAGAGAAACCCTCGTTCGCGGATTTATGATAAAGTTTAGTTAGTGGTTATTGTTCTCTTTAACACCTTGTAGAATGAGCAGGTGACGAGTATTGCTGAGAGAGCCATCGAAAGCTCGTTCAAATACATATACACTGAAAACATAGAATGCATTTTCACCATGTACTGACGCATCCTCAATGACTGCTGAAGATATTGAGAACTTTTAGTGCTTACTCACGTCCACAAAACTCAATAAAGTTAATAACTCAAAAGACCGACTTTCTATAAACCTCAGCATTGATAGTTGATATATATTTATATGATCTTATAAACTGATCTTCTTTAGCTGATGCGAGACAACGATGACCTACACCAACCTCGCATCAGCTAAAGATCAGTTTATAAGACCATATAAATGAATATATCTATTAAAAAAAGCGGTGGGTTTTTCGAGAAGTCGTTGATCATGTAATTACCAAGGAGTCTTTCGTCTTTTTGTAAGTGTTATTTAAGTGTTTGGCCTAGTAGATTGTATATCAGTATACCATTCCAGGTTCTGAAGAAGGCGATACTGCCGAAACGTCAGTTAGCGTTGTATTGTATTGTTTTTCTATGGAAGTAAATGTATACTGTTTAAAAACCTCGCGATTGCTGAACAAGAAAACGACGCATTCATATTCCAATGCCGAGGTTAAGAGAAAGTCGATCCTGGGAACTAAATATATCTATAAAGCTAATTCGTAAAGCGCAACTCAAATTAACTTCCGAACTACCCGTTATTTCTAGGTCTCTTTGATCTTTTACTCGCTAACATAGCAACAAAGCCTTACAAAAAACTATCAAACAGGTTCTTAGGATCTAATACTGAATATGACTTATGAAAATATACTTTGTTAAAAACCGTAAACCATGATGCTGCAAAACAGTAAAAAACACAATAAACATTTTGAAAAATAAATTACAACCAAGAGGTCTGTAAGTAATGTTCGTTATTGTGTAAGAATGGATGCACTGGATACATCGAGTTCAATGAAAGAAAATCCACCGATTCACCGATTTCACAGCAGATTTATTACTACCGAAAAATTGGGAAGAGTAGCTGGAGAGCGTTCACAGTCTCTCGTAATTGCTTCGGCCTCTAAAATTCCATCTAATAGGATATGATATTAAAACGTCTTAATAATTAAAGCGGTCCCTATACACTTTACAAAGAATCAAAGAAAGTCTAAGAAACAACTTATAACAAAGATGAAGTAACTGTTGAACTGTTTATTGTGCTACATTGGCTACACCGTAAAAGAAAGTAGCCCTTAAGTTGATTGTGATTATAAAAAGTCCAAACCATTCCAAACAGCACTGTCGTTCGCACATTAATGTGGATGTCAACGACACTTTGAACACACGTGCATATTATATGTGCATGGAATTTTGCATTTTATAAAATACCCAATTCACCTACACTACCGGAAAACCTGCTACCCAGCTGAGATTGAATTCTCGTTATTCCATCGATACATCCTCCACATTCTCCTCTTTCCTATCTAAGGCTGGATCATAGCGCAAACGTGGCCATCCTGCGAGATCTTTCTGCTTTAATACAATTTCAACCTAGAAAAATGTTCTTTTAATACAGTGAGTATCAGTGTAAGAAGGACAGTGATAGGATGTATACATAACCTTTCTCTCTCCAACAATTACACGACTTTCACTGCATACTATTTCTCCCCACAGATCATAAATGAGATCCGTTTCCTTCTGGCCAAAACCATGAATAATATGTGCACGTAACATTTGACCATCACTAGTCACGCGTATGTCACCAGGTACAGCGCCCTAATTAAATAAATACATCAAACTGAAGACCGAAAACGAGAATGTCTCAAACTCACTTTGCAGTAGACATTGATCGTAATCATACCATTACTCGAAAACCAGTCGTCTCGTACATTTTCCACCCTTTCATTCTAAAAATAGAGTAGAATATCACAAAAAGGTAATGAAGTCTTAGTTTTTCTTACAGCATTATATTTGTAGCTGCACTTCATTGAACATCTGGGTTTCTCAAGCTTAAAAATGATTTCAAAACAGATTAAGGTTTCAAAGCAGTCCCTCTAAAACTAGCCGACTACCTATAAACCACAAAACCACCAAAAATGTTTCCTAATCCTGAAAATAATGCACTTACCGTACTCCATTGATGTTTGCCCTTCTCGCATCCTGCCTGGGACAAAAAAGCATTGAAATTCGAAGTTTTCTTTTCGCAACACGACCAATATTTCATTCCTTCATGAAAAACAGCCCGACCAGGGTGATGAACGCACGGAGTGTCATCAGACTCGGGTCCAGAATAAGACTAAAAATCACGATGGAAAAGAAGAGACACTGAAAGATGCGACGAGGTCTTGAATACCACCCCGTGTTATCTGGAAAATAAGGTCTAATTCAATCATCTACATTTGTTTCAAACAAGAAAACCTTATCGCACGAGTTATTCCTGCAAGGCGCTCCAATACGAAGTGTATTATCTGTTTGCAACTTTGTTTGTTGTTCACGGTAACGTTGTAGAGATGCTTGAGCACCGGCGGTGACCTCGATCTAAAACCACATTTAAAAAGTGGCATAACATTTATGTCATTGTCATTAAAATAACTAATCTACACATCGACCTAAGATACAACGACGTACCGATCACCGCAAATACGTAGTCAGCAAGCTAAAAATCGGTACTTATTGAAAAATGAAAGAATGGGGTCAAATAATCAACCACACGATTGAATAACGATAATTGTTATTGAAGCTAAAACAAACCAGCAAGATTAAAAATAGTAATAAGGAAGACACTAGTACTTGGATTTTTGTACAATCTACCTTCGTACGCAATACGAGTCCCAGCACTTTCTGGTTGTTTTACTTACGCAGTCGGCGTTAACGATACTGGTCTACATCAGGTTTGGCGACTTGCACGAATAAATAAAACCAAAAAAACCAAAAAATCAACCAAAAAATATTTGCAGCCGTAAACATATGATCGATGATTGCTATTAACAGGCCTATCTAAATTGCAGCTGGTCATGCTAAAGCATGCGTGCGTTCTCACAGAGTCGAATCCACTGCGTTTCTCTCCCATCGGTCGCCAACTGTTCTCATTTCAAAGTGGGTGAATTACACTTTTACAGTACACCTCCTCGGACCTATGGGACTACCTCGGGAGTTCTAAGATTTTTTTGACTCGAGTGATTACACTTAAAACTCTGCGTGTGCGCCGGTTACATTACAAAAACATAATTCAAGCTTTCTGTAACTGATGCATCAAAATCTTTATACCACTGAAATGTCAACTCACGTCTCCGCAGATCTTAATACGGGGAGGACCGTTTACTCATACGTGTGAGCCTACGCCAAATTCGTAAACCATTTCACAGATAGATGGAGAACTCTGATGTTGTTGCATCACATGCTCTTCTCTTCTGCAGCCAGTAGTAAAATGCTCGCTACAGAGATGCCCATAGTTCTTCGTGTCCTTACTTTCGGAGTCTTATGAAGTTGGACACTTATCACAGATAAAAAATATATCTTACTTTCTAAAACTTGGTCGTACTACTTCAGAGGAAATTATAACCGACTACATTGAACATGCTAATGCGAAGAGAGGATATCAGTGTCTCAAGAAACACTCTCATGCAAACCCGACCACTTTATGAATTACCATTGCAAGTAACGAAGAAAAACAAGGAGTTGCTGGTTTTCACTCAACATATAAGACAAGACATTTAAAAACGCGAGTATTGTAACTTTAATTCGTGATGCATTCAGTACACAGTATCCAGCAAGCAAATAGGAAAGGGCATTTCAAAAAAAAAACAAACACGAAGACTTACAGACAGAGGAACTTCTTCTCTATCTCGTTCGTCTTTTCGTTCAGCTGGTTTGTTCAATCCTTTCCATACAATTACATCCTCTTCCTAAAAAACTAATGCGAATAACAATCGTTCGAAAACGCGAAATGTAACGAAAATCGCTTTACCATTAATAAAAAAAAAGGAAATATCGATGAAGAAATTATTAGCTGTATATTAGGCCAGTGTATTAGTATAAGATCCACCTGCTTCCTTCATTTCTGCGCTTACAGTAGCCAGTACAGTACAGTACAGTAGTATATGAAGCCGCAGAAAGAATCATGAAGTAGAACAAATGGGTGTAAAGTGAAGTTCACCGATTTTCGACTACCTACACTCCTGAATGCTTAGCATGCTCATTCTCATGCCACATACACACACTGCAGTACACGTACATAATCACAGCTTATTAAAAGGCTTACAGTTAATTAATGACAGTGCACATTTTACAGTTTAATGTGACAGGCAGAAGCAAGCTCAGTTTATAACAACTTTGAAACATCATTTCCCCCCGAACAAAACTTATTTTACAAAAAGGCGTCTATTAGAGAGAGTACATGAAGGTATCACACAGAAAACCTATGGAGCAATCGTGAATTCTACAAGTGTGTTGTGTTGCTGGGTCAACACTTGTTTCATTCAAAAGTCAACACATACTTTTTCTTCGAATAAAGTGGTATTCCGATCAGTTATTACGTATCAAAACCGTACGCTCCCGTTGGTACTCAACTCGACTTGGTAAGGTAGCGTTTAATTCTGTTGTGATATCCCGAATTACAAATAAACTGTCAGCAGTACTGACTGATTAGCATTTCAGCTGATTTATAATTTAATGCTTCTCCTTATACTTGTTTACTTTTGCTAACAAGTTCTGTTTCGAAGTCGCCAATAACAGCTTATAGGGTCTGAGCTTATTTATAGAACTACGGTCCTATGTTCCATCTTCAGCTTAAATGGCAGGCATATAGGCAACACCATCCAACAACAGACTCCATTTCTACTCGAAGTCTCCGATGCGTTTTGAAAGTCTTCAACAAGTCGACCATTCCTGTACCCTTTGCCAACGAATTTGGCATCAGCTTAGAATCTATAAGAGGATACGCAGAGTCATTATGGTACTAGATATCTGTCTGGTCTGAGGTTGTGTCCACTATGATTGCGTTCCACTGTAACGTGCCACCCACAGTCCCATAGTAGAACATTTTAGTAGCAACTTCTATCAATTGTTAAGGAAATTACATGAAGTTTTCGATAAACCCACCTTCTCAGGCCGTATTTCTTTAACTGCAGCAACTTTGACGATATCCACAGGCTTCTCACCATTGTGTTTTCCGCGAGTACAACCAGGATAATTGAGCCATGTTCCAAAATCGGTACTTTTCTTATTGCAACAGTTCCAGATTTTATAAGCGTCATGGAAATACGGAGGTCCAGGATGGTAAAGACAAGATTCTAGAAGGGGAACGTCACAGAAGCAAGAAAGAAGAAAAAAAGACTCGATCAAGATTAGATCACTTTGTTCATGACAGATGACTTAAATAATTTAAAAATATGAGGTGTACTAGAAAAAAAACAACCTCACCCGTATCGTTTGCTTCTGGATCGAACTTTTTTCCGCAACCTTTGTTATAGCACTGTACGAATGTCCCTTCACAAACTGCTGTCTCAGAAGGCATATCGCTGAGAAATATGCACTCAACAATCCAGATCCACGAATTTCTGCCCAGTAATCCGTTTTAAACACTGTTATATAAAACTCAACTCCTCAACGATATAAGATCTCAAGAAACACTACGAGAAATTCGAGACGTGCAAATATTGAAAATAAATGCTATAACTAAGCAACAAAGGATAAAAAGGATAAAGCTCTCGGCATTGATCAATCCTGAGGGATGCGCCATGCATCCGACTTTATTAAGCATCGTTTGTTTGGAAGTGATTGAACGCATATCTGGCCTTTACAATGACTCGCGGTGGCCTGCCGACGTATCGAACCAGTGCTGCTAACCTCCTAGACAAGTCTAGTAACCAATTTGCCGACCCCAGAGGGATGGCAGGCTTCATAGGCCATGGATACGGGGATAGATTCCACGTTTGTGTTGCAGGGCGCCTCGGACCACTACGCTACACAAGCTCTTAACTAAGCAATAAACAAGCTAAAAAACAAACAATGACAAACAAACATAAAGATTAGTAATAAGCAACCACAGTATGGCTCAGACGTAAATATTGACATTTAACTGGAGAGGAAATAATAAGTGTGCTAAGCCTTGAAAACAACTTTAGCGGAATACTCAGAAGAACAAGTCATTAAAAGCGTTAAGAACAGCAAAATTAGAAATAAGGCGACTAATTTCGACTTTAACAACTTTACACAGATGAAGAATATGAGCAAGAAGTAACCAGCCCTGGAAGAACACATGTTGTGATTGAGCAGAATTTTCTAGAAGCCGTTTAATTCTGCACAGTGTGTGTGGCAGCTCTCAGACATCACATTTAACATGACGGCAACTGGGAAAGAGAACGTGTGCAGTAATTTGTGCTAATTCGGTTTGACTAGAGTTCGCGTAGTGTTCTTGAAAGTGTAAGTGAAAACCGGACAATTCTGGAAAAAAGTGTAAAGCTGTCGGGCCTGATCAATCCTTGAGGGGCGCCACGCATCTGAATTGAATTTATTAAGCATCGTTGTAGGTGATTGATGCATATCTGGCCTTTGCAATGGACCGCGGTGGCATACCGATGTATCGGGCCAGTGTTGCTATTCTCCCAGATAAGTCTACCACCAATTTGCCTAGCTCGTGGAGATGGAGGGCTTGGTGAGTCTTCGGCGCGCGACCGAACTCATGTGTAGGCCAGGGCGCCTCCGACCACTACGCTACACGCTTCCTTTTCTGGTAATGCTAACTAATATAGACGAAATCTGGCTCTGTGGATCGATTTCAGATAGTAGTTTTCCATACCTAGTTTCTCTACCATCTTCATTTTTTCAACACCATTTCTATAGCATCTGTCGTAGCTTCGTGGTCGTGGAGTGGCAGGACGTCGTGCAGGACAAGATGGTTGTTGGTAGATCCAGTCCTGTTTGTCCAGCACACGCCGATAAAATCGGTGGCCTTCATTGGAGGAAGTTCCCTCAAGTGCCTTAAATGTACTTTAAGTGCCCTTCGTCATGCAATGAACCATCCCCGGATCGTATCCTAACCGGCGTAACCTGACTCACTCATGTATGCTCTTAACGACCATGTTTTGAATAATTTAATAATGCATGTGTCTAATATTTGGTAGGTTATTGGCCGAATACTTACTTGGATACGTGGACGGCTCTTCTTCACTCCTTGTGCAGGGGCCAACATCACTTCCATTTCTTCGGAATTCTGCTGGTTTAGCCACCGTGGTTCCCTGGACTGCCGAGGTCAGTCTACCCAAAGTCCGCTTCAGGTCTTCGCCACCACAGGCCGTCCTTATGGATCAGAGGGAGTTTTGCCACCATGCGACTAGTTTGATGCCAAGACGGTGGTAGATCCTGGTATTGGTTTACTCTTAACGGCTTCCTGATGGATAAATTTCAATAAATAGTAAAGAAATGACTCACCGGTGCGCCAGATGATTTGCGGGAAACATTGATCAATACACCACCGAGTTTTTCGTGATTCATCTAAAAGCACTGAAAAAAGTGTAACGTCTATAGAAACAGCTTTCTACATCGCTTACACAGGAGAGCATACACAGATGGAAAAAAAGGTGCTACGTTAATAAAAACATCTTTGCAAATAGTTGCTATAGAAGAGTAGTAAAAGGATAAAGCTCTCAGCGTTGATTAATCCCTGAGCGATGCGCCATGCATTAGATTTCATTGAGCATCGTTTGGAAGTGATTGAATGCATATCTGGCCTTTAAAATGGCTCTCGGTGGTCTACCGATGTATCGATTTAGTGCTGCTGTACTGCCAGGCAAGTCTGGTATCAATTTCATGACTCCGGAAGAATGGAAGGCTTGGTGAGCCTAGGGTGCCGGGATTCATCTCATGTGCGTTGCAGGACGCCTCCTATTAATGCGCCACACGCGCCCCTAATAATGACTAATAAAGAGTAGTAGTGGACGATCAATGAGATTAAAGAAACAGGCTCCGCAGTGCGTAGAAAATTCTAATGAAAAAGTACTAGTTCTCCATCACGTTTTAAAAACTCCAGTTAATTCTTGTCGATATTTATTTCTGTCCCACGGTCTCCCTCATATCAGGGATCTCGAGCCGGTTAGTCGCGAGACTACGTGGCACGTTCCCAGGTGGCGGATAGGGTGTTAATCGCGAACCACAAGCGGCCCTTGCTTCCGTGAGACGCAGGTGGATCCATAGGATGGACTCCCTGTTTCTGCTGCACCGATTTGGAGCATACTTTTCGTATTTACGAGGCGTACTCATGCATACGTGCGTGGTTGTGTTCGGCTTCATGAGGATTGTATTCTACGAGTCAATTCGGGTAAAAGCTTGCAATCAAATAACAGGGAAGTATAGAGAAGCGGTTAGCAGTCGCCACCAACAAATAAGCTCCATGTCTGCTCTGGGAGAGACCGGCAGGGTATCCGTGGGCATACCTAGCCCCCACGTTAAAGTCCCAGCAAGCTATACATGGGTATCAAAATGATAAACGCAGTAAAAAAAACGGGTCTCATTCCTCTGACCCTGAAAGAGCTCTAAATTTCGCAGCGTTGGGTAGGACGAGTACGGAGAGGCTGCTAAAATCTCAAGACCAATGGAAGCTGCCTGGATTACAAAGAACTATGGTGACGATCTGTACCTATAATGCACGTACACTTGCATCGACGATACCACCCATTCAATGCCGTCTATGACACCGGAGAAGAATTGTTCCTCGGAACATGCGACAGTAGAGGAGTTGGTGGCGTCGGCGTTCTCGTCAACACGAGTTTGTCCATGAACATTGATTTATCCGAACAGCTTACAACCCAAATCGGAATTTTACGATTAAAAAGATGTGGATCAATACCGGCTTTGACAATCTTCGTTATTTACGCGCCGACATCAAACTATGACGTAGAAAAAGTCGAAGCGTAAAGGATAAAGGGTAGCTCTCAGCGTTGATCAATCCCTAAGGAATGCGCCATGTATTCGACTTCATTAAGTATCGTTGGAGGTGACTGAATGCATATCTGGCCTTTACAATGACTCGCGGTGGCCTACCGATGTATCGAGCCAGTGCTGCTATCCTCCCAGATTAGTCTGGTACCAATTTGCCGACCCTGGAGGAATGGAAACTTTGGTGGGATATGGGCGCAGTGATCGACTACACGTGTGCGTTACCGGGCACCTCCGACCACTGACCATATAATATATATATACATATGTATATATACATATAAGCGATTCAGAATCCTGGGCGGAGACCCCCATCATGAACGACAAATGCCAAGGCAAATTCCAGTTTAGAACTCGCAGTGCTCGTGAACAAAGTAGCCGAATGCGGCGCTTTTTTTGCTCTTTGTTGATGTGTTACATAGAGAAACACCCTACAGAGAGCTCTGGAGAAGGGTTTGAATTTAAGTGGTAGGCGATTACGTGGCGTATCCCTTGCATCCAATGGTAACAAACGGCCGCACGTCGATCCAGAATAGGCGTTTTTCACGTTGATTTCAAATTTATGAAAGAAACAAGCTTCACAAGAAGCACAGTGAAGTGACATTCTTTACGACGAATTAATTAATGAAGCTGTCAGTTTTGCTTCATCAAGTCGTATCGGCCGTCTTCACGGCCTTTCCATCTCTCTACTAAGCTTTCTTTTCTCCTATGGAGTTCTTGATAACATTCTCCAAAAGCGTCGAATGTTCTCTATGTTTCCCTAGATCACCCATGTACTTCGCGTAATTGCTTCACACTAGTCAACTCGTTGCACAGAGAATGAGTCAGGTGGCTCATTTTTTTCCCTCTCAGCTAGCTTGCACCATATTTCTAAGCGATTCACAGGCTAGCACCTGCAGGACGGTTGTGCATTACTTTTACCACATGGTAGTGCCACTTTCCCTTCAAACAATGCGTAGAAGTCGCGCACATTCTTCTACATCACTTTGCTTTCCGGGTTGATCGTATCTGTTCACCACTCCTTCGATTTGCTCAGATTGGAATAATGTTAACTAATTCTTCGTATTCTTGTTGAGCAAAACGCGAGGTGTTACTTTTATTCTTTATTCACGAATAAGCGAAATCCGCTGAAACGTCAGCTTATTCGTGAATATAGAATAAAAGTAACACCTCGCGTTTGCTCAACAAGAATACGAAGAATTACTTGATCAATCCCGAGGTTAATAGAAAGTCGGTCGTGGGAATGTTAACTAGGTCTCACACCGCTTATAATGTGGCGCGTGTGGCGCAGCGGTTTGAAGCACCACTTCGACATACACGTGGAATTGATCCGAGCGATCATGGCCCACCAAGTCTTCTATCCCTCCGGGGTCGGCAAATTGGTACCAAACTTCTCTGGGAGGATAGCAGCGCTGAGTCGTTATATCGGTAGGCCACTGCGAGTCATTGTAAAGGTCAGATACGCATTCAATCACCTCCAACGATACTTAATGAAGTCGAATGCATGGTGCATCCCTCAGCGATTGATCAACGCCGTGACCTTCATTCTTTATTATCCTTTTAAGTCTCACAATAGTTTCACATCTCTACGGCACCATCAATATATTAAAATTATCGTCAGCCATTATGTAACCGGTATGTGTTGCTCATCTAGTAATCGTCTCAAATGCTTGTGCCGCTCTTCCTAAGTACTCTCCAAAGGTTACTATTACAACATCGGTTCATCCACTTATTATACCGCCGTGCCCGAATCCGTCGATATCCGTTTTATTGGTTGGTGTAATGTGAGATTTGTCCTACTTTATAGATCCACCCTATATAGGGATCTCATGGCGGTTAGTCGCGAGGCAACGTGGCGCGTCGCCGGGTGGATAGGAAGTTATCTGGGACTAAAACTGATCTTTGCTTCCCTGAGATGAAAGGAGATCTAGGGGATAGACTTCCTGTTTCTGTTGCACCAGTTTAATACATATCTTCTGTATTTACAAAGACGTATTCATGTATGTGTGCATGGGTGTGTCTTCCTTTATACGGTGTAAATCCATGTCCACGAGTAAATCCGTCGAAAAGCCTGTAATCAAGTGACTGGATAGTAGTTCTCAGGATCGACTTTCTATTAACCTCGGCATTGGAATATGAATGCGTCGTTTTCTTGTTCAGCAATCGCGAGGTTTTTAAACAGTGCATACATTTATCCATAGAAAAACAATACAATACAACGCTAGCTGACGTTTCGGCAGTATCGCCTTCTTCAGAGCCTGGAAGGGTATACTGGTATACAATCTACTAGGCCAAAGGCTTCAATAACACTTACAAAAAGACGAAAGACTCCTTGGTAATTACATGATCAACGACTTCTCGAAAAACCCACCGCTTTTTCGTGACTTCCAATGAGGAAGTTCAGAACAGCTGATTATAGTCGCATGTGGTTGACGACTGCACCATCCCACATCAAAAATCGATGCGAACGTACGGGATCACGTCGCGTATGACCTCCGGGCATTCATCCCTGCTATTCATTGTAGGGTTTTTGGCATTGATCCAAAAAGCCTCTAGGAGTTTTCGCGCTGGTGCTTTGGACTCCTGTGCAAGGATATTGACTTTTACTTCAAAATCGTCTCCGCTATGCTTTTGTATCCTATGCGTGCCTAGTGGGGTGCTTCGTCTTAGTTTTCGTTTGCCATCTAGGTCTCCTTTTATACGGATACACAAAGGTCTGCCCGTTTCGCCAATATATTCATCTCCGCAATTATTACAAGAGATTAGGTATATCGTACCTGAACTCATGCAATCACCGTCCCTGCCGTAAGGGCAAATTACGCAATTTGTTGTTTCACACAGACGGTCATACAGGCGGTTGCGAACTAATTGGCGACGTAGAGTAGTCGGTGGTATTTCAACTATCGCTACCGATTCCTCTAGACTTGTCCTTCTTAAGCATCGTTTTATAGCTGCGCTTACTTTATCGCTTATAAAAGGCAACACAAACGGGATTTTGTTTTGCCCAAGTGTTTCGCGTGGGCGCGTCGTTCTCTTTGTAAACTTATCTCGTGGGGTTACTATTTCGTAGCCATTGGAGATGGCTATTTGCGGAGCCAAGTCGCGCGATTCTTCCTTTAGTTCCCTGGTAGTGCACACAGAGGTGGCTGTTCGAAACATGTTTCTCACAATCGCCCTCTTTGTGTGTGAAGGGTGGGAAGAAAGGAAATGAACAAGGATGTTCTTGTTACTTGGCTTTCGATACCACTTTGTCAGGTAACCGCTACTTGATAGGTTTATTTGAACGTCCAAAAACGGAAGCCAGTTTTTTCTCGGTTTCTCCCGGGTGAACTTTATGTACTCGGACTGCTCGTTCAATAATTCAAAGCATTTGTCCATCTCCTCCTGCGTAGAGAAGACGATAAAACAATCATCTACATATCTGCAGTAGAGTAGTGGCCGGAGATCGAGAACAGGGGCTGCTATCTTAGACATAAACACAATGACAAAGCTTGGTGCCAGTCGCTATCCCATTGCCAAACCCCTTATTTGTGCGAAATATTTTCCAGACCATTTGAAAATCGAGCAGTTTAGGCACTCCTTTAACAGTGTCATCAACTGCTGAATAGAAAAGCCGTACATGTTTATTGCTCTTTCGTGTTGTATAAGGAGCTCGCGGATGGCTTGCATAGCGGAGTCATTCGACACGTTCGTATAGAGGGCAGTGATGTCAAAGGACTCTACCACGTACGCACTGTTGAGTCGCGCGTTACGTAGACGATCCAGGAACATTTGGGTGTTGGTTAAATGAGCTGGAATGTACTTCAACAACTGAGTAAGCATCATGGTTATTAACCACGTTATTCTATCCGTTGACCCGTCCACAAGCTAATGATAGGTCTAACCTTAAATAACGATGGATCGGTAGACACGAAATCATCGCTGGATACTAACTTATGCGTTTTGATAAGTAAGCACAGGGCGGGACATGTTGGTAAGTCAGCTTTGAGATGAGAGATAACTGATGCCACGACCGACTTTCTGTTTAACCTCGGCATTGATCAAGTGATTTTGTTCGTTTTTTTTTTGAGCAAACGCGAGGTGTTATTGTTCTTTGTTCACGATTAAGCTGACGTTTCGGCGAATTTCGCCTTCTTCAGAGCCTGGAAAGGTCAAGTTGATAGCAACTCACCCGGCCAGACGCCTCCATAACCAAACAAAGAAACTCCAAACCAAGATTTCAATCACTTTGAACACAGCTCTGCACACTCACCGCTTTCTATGAGGTTTCCACTAAGTATGTCACGTAGAGACCAACCGCACAGAAATCACGTGGAAGTATAATGTGCCCCTCACATCAGAAAAGCAGTTTTATATACTGCCCTATATCACGCGTGATAATGAGACATTCTTCCCTGCGGTTCATTTTCGGATTTCTGGAATTAATCCAGAGTGCCTCGAGAGTTTTTCGCGCCTGTGTTCTTGATTCGCGTGCGAGGATCTGCTTGATAGCTTGATCTTCATTAAGCTGCCCTTCATATCAAATGAAGTAAGTCACGCCATTAAAAAGTGCTTAAGAAAAGTGGTCTTGAAAATTATGTAACGATTATTGACATCCCACCCAATACCCTACGCCGCCAGTTAGTTCGAAACCGTCTCTATGATCGTTTGTGCAGCTCAGAAAACTGTATGATCTGTCCTAACGGGAGAGACGGGGATTGCATGAGTTCAGGTATAATATACTTAATCTCATGTAATGTATGCGGCGAGGAATATACCGGGGAAACGGGTAGACCACTTTGTGTCCGCATAAAAGAACATCTAGATGGAAAAGCTAAAATCCGTTTAAACACCCCTCTAGGTACGCATAGGGCACAAAAGCACAACGGCGATGATTTTGAAGTGACTGTGTGGATCCTAGCGCAGAAATCGAAAACATCGACGCGCAAGACTTGAGGCGTTTTGGATAAATTTCAAAAATCCAAAGATGAGCCGGAAAGACGAATGCCTCACTATGACGCGTGACCTGGCGCCCTATTTCAAAATGATATTTTGACCCCGGGGCGTGTCTTGTTCGCGACTCCACGTGAACTACGTGTGGGCCAGTCCCGCACGTAACATCACGGTGAGTGGCCTTTCTGTTCAATATGGCGTCTATTTGAAAGTTTGATCTTCATTAATACTTTATCCTTCTTTTCCATCGAACAATAAAAAGTATTCTAACATAAAGTACGTCCAGGCTGTGAGGAAGGCGAAGTCGCCGAAACGTCAGCCATCGGTCAATAACATTAAAAACAACCTCAACAACCTAGTTCAAACAACCTTGTTCATTACCTCTCCTCTCATCCCTCTCACACGAAAAGGGCGCTTGTGAGAAACATGTATCGAACGGCTACCAGCGTGTGCACAGGGAGACAACAGAGAGAGGAGTCCCGGAACTTGGCACGGCAAATAGCCATTTTTAATGGCTACGAAACCGTAGCTCGAGATAGGTGTAGAGGAAACCACAAGTACCCCAACGATAACTCTAGCGACAATAAGGTCCCGTTAATACTGCCCTTCATTTCAAATTAAGTAAGTGCAGCTATAAAATGCTGTTGAAGAAGGGCCAGTCTAGAGAATTCGGCAGCGATAATCGAAATACCACCGAATAATCTACGGCGCCAGCTAGTTCATAACCGCCTATACGACCGTCTATGTGCAACGCAAAATTGCATAATTTGCCCCAATGGTAGAGACGGTGACTGCATGAGTTCGGGTATGGTCNTCTAGAGAATTCGGCAGCGATAATCGAAATACCACCGAATAATCTAAGGCGCCAGCTAGTTCGTAACCGCCTATACGACCGTCTATGTGCAACGCAAAATTGCATAATTTGCCCCAATGGTAGAGACGGTGACTGCATGAGTTCGGGTATGGTCTATTTGATCTCTTGTAAAACGTGCGGGGACGAATACGTTGGCGAAACGGGTAGGCCACTCTGCATACGTATAAAAGAACACCTAGTCGGCAAACGTAAGCCAGGTACTCCACTAGGTACGCATAGCACGCAGAGACATAACGGAGAAGATTTTGAAGTAAGGGTTACGATCCTCGCGCAAGAATCGAGAACACAAGCGTGCAAAACTCTAGAGGCATTCTGGATAAATTCCAAAAATCCGAAAATGAACCGCAGGGAGGAATGCCTCATTATCACGCGTGATATTGGACAGTATATAAACCTGTTATTCTGATAGGAGGGGCACATACGCTTCCATGTGAATTCTGTGCGGTCGGTCTTCACGCGATATACTCAGTGGAAGACTCATAGAAAGCGGTGAGTGTGCAGAGCTATGCTAAATGTGATTGAAATCTTGGTTTAGCGTTTTCTCTGTTTGGTTATGGAAGTGTTTGGCCGAGTGGATTGCTGTCAACTTGACCCTTCCAGGCTCTGAGGAAGGCGAAATCCGCCGAAACGTCAGCTTGTGCGTAAATAAAGAAATAAAANGGGAGGAATGCCTCATTATCACGCGTGATATTGGACAGTATATAAACCTGTTATTCTGATAGGAGGGGCACATACGCTTCCATGTGAATTCTGTGCGGTCGGTCTTCACGCGATATACTCAGTGGAAGACTCATAGAAAGCGGTGAGTGTGCAGAGCTATGCTAAATGTGATTGAAATCTTGGTTTAGCGTTTTCTCTGTTTGGTTATGGAAGTGTTTGGCCGAGTGGATTGCTGTCAACTTGACCCTTCCAGGCTCTGAGGAAGGCGAAATCCGCCGAAACGTCAGCTTGTGCGTAAATAAAGAAATAAAATAGCATAGCACCTCGTGCTTGCTGAAGAGAAGTAGAAAGATATATTCAATCAATGCCGAGGTTAATAGAAAGTCGGACTTGGGAGTTATTAAAAACAATGACAACGACAACGAAGATCTGTACCAACCTCGCGTCAGCTTAAGAAGATCAGTTTATAAGATCACATAAATAAATATATCAACATTTCATGACAATTTACTGTAGTTGGAAATTGTCAATGAGCCGAAAGAAGCCACTTCTCATGGCAAGAAGTGTCTTTTCACAGCAAAAATTAAGCACTTGAGAAACGTTAGAAACAACCGAGGTCGATTGTCGATTTGTTTTCTTGTTGCCGTACATATTTTCATGACGAAGAAATAATGGGGTGATTGAGGAAAGTGATTGATGGGAAAGATTTTTGAAAGTCTTTTTTTGTAATTCCCACGACCGATTTTCTACTAACCTCGGCGTTGGTCAAGTGATTCTCGATAAAATTCTTACTTACTTGGACACTTGAATGACTCGTCATCATTAATTGTGCGGATCCCAACATAATCACCATTTTTCGGAGATTTGCTGACTAAGCCATTGTGGTTCCCTGAAATCTCGAGATCAGCCTGGCCAAACTCAGCCCCAGGTCTTGACCACCACAGGCAGTCGCAGCCCTTGTGGATTAGAGGGAGATTTGCCATCATGCGACTTTAAGACCAGTGCGGTGGTGGATCTTGGTATTGGTTTACTCTTGGCTAGGCTTCCTGTTGGAAACTCCAGGCTCCTTCTGAGCTTGCGAGACACTTGCAGTCCGACACCTAGGAACACTTCACAGCCACAATGAGGGAGGTAAGCCGTTGGCAGGCGGTGTAATTCTATTCTAAAAAATTGATTCTTGAAGGAAAAATCTTCGATATCATGCTCAACAAGGATATCGAGGCTCTTTTTTTCGCTTTTTTCTTTGTTTTTTGCTATTAGATCTTGTGTTCATCGTTTTTTCTTGCCAAATAGTCAAAGCTGCTTGTTTTAGCTCTCACACTTCTTTGCATTACAGTATTTTAAAATTTGTAACAAGCACAGAACTACTTTGGGCAGATTTTTACTAATTCGCTCTTCAATAACAATCCCACTATTAAGATATACTGATTCCACCAAAAACTGCCAACGAGGACAAGAAGAAACAAGAACGCGACTGGCTACCCGGTAATATTTAAAAAATCTGTGATAGAATTATCATCGATATGCTAAAAAAGAAAAACTGTAGACAAATCGTGTGCTAAGTATAGGTATTGATCATATATGGTAATAAAACGAAAAGATAGATTTCTGGGTGTTGATCAATTCCTGAGAGATGCTCATGAATGCGTATCTGAGCTATTCATTGACTCGCGGTGGCCTACCGATGTATCGAGATAGTGCTGCTATCCTCCCACATAAGTCTGGTACCAATTTGCGGTGCCTGGAGAGATGGAAGGCTTGGTGGGCCAGGGGTGCAGGAATTGTTCACCCATGTGTCTTGCAGGGCGTCTTGTTTTGCGGCCCACATGCATCGAACATGTTTCGCTGCTGCCGTCTTTTTCTTTATACGCAGACCACCAACGACTTTTCAAAGTATTCAATATAAACATATGGCGATGCATGAACACAGACGCCAAGCCCAACGTTGATATTACCAAAATGTTACCGATTCTCACCGAACAGCGAATGTCCCATCTCAGGCTTACTATGCGGCGCAGTGGTTGGAGGCGCCACTGCGACATGCACGTGAAATGATCTCTGCGCCCATGGCTCACAAAGCCTTCCATCCCTCAGGGATCGGCAAATTGGTGCCAGACTTGTATAAGAGGATAGCAACACTGGCTCGATACATCAGTAGGCCACCGCGAGTCATTGTAAAGGCCAGATATGCATTCAGTTACCTCCAAACGGTGCTTAATGAAGTTGAATGAATGGTGCATCCCTGAAGAATTGATCAACGCCAAGATCTTTATCCTTCTCAGTAGTAATGTATGTTAAGGAAAGTCGAGGTAAAGCTTATCCACTCTATGAAAAGCTGCTCTGCATTTATTTTAACGACACAATGGTGCAATGTTGACGAAAGTGGTGAGGAAATGCATTTTAAAGAATAATGAACTACATCTTGATCAAGGCCAAGTTTCCACAGAGTGTTATTTCAACACATAAGTGTTGGTTCCAATGCGTATTATTTTCAACTGTTTATTTTATCAGAATGAACTCATTTGCCACATTTTTATACAGTCGTTGAGCTATCCAACACGGGCTTTTGTGTTGAAAGTCCGGACGATATTCTTCTAGACATGGAAAACGAAACACTACGAATCAACGATGAGGAGCGGGGTGAAAATTATGTGGTCGGCAAGAACATTGTCGCGAAAAAGGCCGAAAAATTCCATCGAAAAGGTTCTCCACTTTACTGGCAGGCAGATGGAGCCAACCTCTTGATATCCTTGAAGCTGCTCAGCGCGGAGTGTTTTTGATCTGTGAAAAACATAGGTATAACCGGACCCGAGTTGCTGAACAACATGCCGAGTGGCGTGATGGCATGTCCATTTGTCGAACATGGTTGTCATAAAGTTGGCAACGAAATGGAAGTGAAACTCCACGAAAGGGATGACAGGTATGTTATGTTAGAATGAAAATGTTAAGAAAAGAATGGAGAGCAGAAGGAAGAAGGGGAAGAACTGAAAACAAATTTAAGTTTTTATTAACCAACTGCGAAGTTTCAATGAGCTTAATGATCAAACAGCGTTAAACACACGAGAATTTCAGCGTTTGAAACGAAGCGTAACGTTGAATTCACGTAACGAACCGATCATTATGTATGAAAATTACATAGATAACACTTATTCATCCGGAAGTTGAGTGTAAGTTGGTTTATTATAGTAAAGTATGTTTGCTAGATAGAAGGATAAGGCTCTCGGCGTTGATCAATCCCTGAGGGATACGTCATGCATTAGACTTCATCAATTATCGTTGGAAGTGACTGAATGCATTTCTGTCCTTTACAATGACTCGAGGTGGCCTACCGATGAGTCGAGTCAGTGCTGCTATCCTCCCAGATGAGTCTGGTACCAATTTGCGGACTCCGAATGGATGGAAGGTCGGTTGGGCCATGGGCGCGGGAATCGATTCCACGTATGTTGCAGAGCACCTCCTGACCACTGCGCCACATACGCTCTGCGTATCCAGAGGAAGTAAATTATTATCGAAGAAAAATTAGTCTATCAACAACCGCCTTATATAGGACACTGCCGACCGATGTTCTTCATTACAGCGGTGCTCCGCTCGAGAACATTCTATTCGGTGGGATTACGAAAACCCACATCATGAGATTGGAGGGCTGTGAGCAATCGACTGGTACCATAGCGGAGTTGAAGAGGACGAAAGTACCGAAACGTTAACTGGACAAATATTTGTACCAAGCTCGTGCAACAGCATAAAGAAAAGTAACCACAATGATGCTGAGATATTAGCAAAACTCGGAACCCATGGCATCTTCCGGTCTGCAATTACCCTTGCCAGGGGCTCGCGTGTTACCTACGTCACCACCTAGTCCTCAAATCCAACGAAACATATTCGTGCATGAATATTTTTTAAGAAACCGTCTTTTGAACAACTTTGTTCGTCAATTAACTGTGGCTATTACTAGCTAATAGTATAAAAAGATATCTTTGAAAATACCATGATGAGAAAGATACTACAATTTTTTTGCTTCACAGACTTAAGTACCTGAGTTCCATACCGATTTTTTCGCCTGTGCACCGACTAAGTAGCCCGATTTTCTTTGCTGTTCGTGTGCTAACACCGACCTGGTGCCAAATCTTTATTGCAACAAGTTTTGCCCATTCATCTTCTTTGGAGCGCAATAGTCCCAGTCGAGGGTCGCGAGCCGTTTGCTCTTCCGGTGTGGGTCTTCATTTTCGAATCCAGTCAAATCCAGTAGAATGGAGCTCCGATCGAATGAAGTAACCCCACTCAGCAGTGCCCATTTACATAGACTTATACAATTGCTCAGTTGGTTACTTGGATTGTCAGACGGCCGGTCTAGAGGAGTTGTGAGGACCCCAGCATATTTTCCATTCGTTTCTTCGCCTCGCAAGCATTGTCTATTGTGGTGGTTTGATTCGAGCATTGTGACAGACACGAGTCTCATACCACGATCTGTAAAAGAGCTGCACCTGCTGTTTGACCTTAGTTATGAACACGTCCACCCAACGTGAAAGTGGTGGTCTTAAGGGATGCTTGCATCTTCATGGAGACGACTTATACAGATGGTCTCCACAAAGTAGCATTCGCACTAGAACTCATGTTTGTTTCGAATTTGAGTCTCATCGGTTCGTCATCATCATCTAGAAAACATGTCCCTCTCATGAGGATTAGAGGAATGCCCTCTGTGAATTGTCTGCTATCAGGACGACCACTATTCATGGTACTTAGGTCGATTATTATTTAAGGTTTTGGCTAGTTAAAGCACTTTCCCGCTTGTATAGGTGGAATTATGAGCTGTACATCATTGATGTTGCACCAGAACTCATGCAGAAGTATTCTTTAATCACAGTGAAGGATAAGCTCTCCGAGAAAATACTTTTCGGAGTATTCCAATGTATACAACTCCAGAAATGGCTTACGCCGACGCCATACTAGAGTCCGAAGCGATTCTTTGGTTTTGACTGTTATTTCGGGAATTTGCCTTTTTTATGAACATCAAAATTTGTTTATATTGTTGAGATTACACGAGGTTGGTATGAGATGTTTATTCGGCTAACGTTTCGACGTCTTCGTCTTCCTTAGAGCCGACGATCCTTGTCGATGGTCCACAGCTGTTCCTCGTCTCGATGTGGCGTCTTCGTCTCGCATCGAACCGGATCTTCCTCAGTTGAGCAACTCGAATGAGCAAGCACACCCGGCGACGCTCTTTTAATCTTGTACGAGGTTTCTAGTTTTAATTAGTCTAATTTAAAAATTTTTGTGAACATCACTGGATGATGATCGAGATGAGTCACCTGGAGTTTAGTAGGTACTGGACACCATTCTCAACTACTGCGCATTCCATGTCTCTACCAAATGTTCTCAACAGCTTTTTTCTATTTGATTACGAATTTATTCCTATCTTTAATGGAAAAGCTATCCTTTAAAGCATAAAATAAACAATTTTAGGCAACATCATCTTGTCCTCTTGCCATGCGTGGTGGTGAAATTGCGAAGGAACCGCTCACATATGCTGCGTGAACAGTCGTTGATGCTATCCGAACTCGAGAAAAGTCTGTATCCGGTGCACAATCTCGTGGATAATACTGCATATCATCTATTGCAGAAATCGCTTGTTTTACAGTAGGAAACTAAGTGGTCTGGCAACAGCGGTTTTCTGACGTTAAGATGAGTCAAGTGAATGGCTTCGATGCATTGTAAAATCAGATATCTATGGGACATTTGAAAGATCTTTTTTGAAATAATATGTATGTTATTATGATAAAAAGAAATAAAATACCATTAGCCCGATAAGCGAAATTCCTGAACTTAATGCAGATTTCTTCGTTTCTGCAGAGTTTTCCATATCCAAGAAAGGGTACATTGGAGTTTTTTTGCATAGAATAAAGGATAAAGTTCTCGGCGTTGACCAATCCCTGAGGGATGAGCCATACATTCGACTTCATTAAATATCGTTGGAGGTGACTGAATGCATATCTGGCACTTAAAATGACTCGCGGTGGCCTATCGATGTATCGAGCCAGTGTTGCTATCCTCCCAAACAAGTCTGGTACTAATTTTTTGTCGACGCCGGAGTGATGGAAGGCTTGGTGGACCATGGGTGCGGGGATCAATTGGCTCCTCCAACCACTGCGCCACACGCGCATGTTACTGTAGGTCATAATAATATTAGAAAAATGTTGAAGTATAAAGGATTTCGCAGGTAGTGATTATCTATAACAGATTTTTAGACCTCAGTTCATTTTTCGTATAACGAATATTAACGAAATGATTTCGGTGGCAGCAAAAAATGACGACGCAAATTTACTATTCATGTTAGTTAGTGACAGTAACACCAAATTCTTTCAAACATTTTAGATGGTATGGCGTGATTTGCTTGGGCAAACGTACGATTTAGCGTGGTATTCAGCTGCGATGTACAATAGGAGGGTCATGACCCAGTGGATTATCCACGCCAAAAAGCTTGTCAACATCTGCATCCGGAAAATTGAATGGATGCTAGTGATAACGAATATTGCCGTTCTGTTAGCGGCCTGGTTGCGAGGTGGAAAAATTTCCTTTCATCCACAGAGACTGGTGACTACTTTCGTGACGAGATGAGAAAGCCCGGGCATTGCAATCTGAGAAGATGTTGGCATCTGTAACCAGAAACCTCACAAAGACTGGACTTGCGCCGTACAGCGACCCTCAGCAAGACATCAATAGCTGTTTTATTACAATGAAGAGTAAGAATTGAGAGCCTCCCATAAAAAGTGTGGTGCTGTTTTCCGTGTATTTTGATTGAGTGAAGGTAATGCGTCGAGTAGTATTATGTGTGGTCGGGACAAATGGAAAATCACGTTAGTCGATGAATTTATTGCACGAGGTCGACGATCGGCACCAGTCGGATTCAAATTAGTGACGTTGTGGTTACACACCAAAGTTCCTCAATTCTGATTATCGCGCAGCAGCAAGTAGCGATTGAACGACGACGAAAATTTGGACGTTCTGCCCGTTGTTCGTCTTTTTTTCACTTTTTAATACTACTTACTTAAACGTTGCTGAGATATTTGCAAAACTCTGGACCGCAGGTGTCTATGGTGGGGAACGAACGCGCTATTATCCTTTCCGGGGAGTAACGCGTTCACCACCACACCATGCGGGTCCTTTGTTTCGCACGTCTCTCAGCTACTACTTACTTACTTGATGCTTGAACGTTCCGTCTTCAATGGTTATGCGGGCCCAGCATAATCATCATTTTTCGGAGATTGGCTGGTTAAGCCATCATGGTTCTCTGGAATTCCAAGGTCAGTTTGGCCAAAGTCTGCCCTAGGTCGTCACCACAGCAGGCAGTCGCAGCCTTTTGGATCAGAGGAAGATTTGTCACCATGCGACTTTGATACCAGAACGGTGGTGAGTGCCTGCATTAGTTTGCTCTTAACTAGGCTTCTTGATGGAAACGCCGGACTCCTCAGCTTAGGAGACCTTGCCGAGGAACGAATCCCCTCGCTGTACATCGCAGTCCGACACCCAGGAACACCTCCCAGCCATGATGAGGCGGCAAACCGTTGAGAGGATTTTTTAATATCATATTGAAGTTCGTCAAAAACTCTATCTACCTATGTTATCAAGTAGAAACGGTTCTTTAAGAATGAGATTTGCTTTTGGTCAGCCATTTCAAACACATCGTTTTGGATACAAAATGACGGTGATGGTTGCACCATGTGGTGACGCAGAAAGTGAGTGCAGTAGGAAGCGCAGCGGTTTTTTTCTATGAAGCATGATTTCAATGTTATTAAGGTTTTAATCAATTGCAACATTTGCATTGACCTGCTCACAATATGCATCAAAGGTGGCGCTGCACGATTTAAACAGTTAGTGATTCATGGGTTATAATCCCTTAAAAGCAGTTGGAAGACTAGCTTTTGAAAAAACAAGTTTATATGCTAAGTTCCTTATTTGGTGTAGTACCTAAATGAAGGATGCATATAGCTGTTTGATTAGGCGCTTTGCAATGCACCTAACGTCTTGTTCGATTCGCTCCTTAGGTAACCAAGCACTACACTCTCCCTGGATTGGCTAGTAGTTACTATATTTGTATGGGGAAATGGAAGTACACTAGTTTAGTAAAACAACTATGCCACTTTGAGTTATGTTTTGAGTGAAATATGCATTCATTTAAGTTAGTGATGCTTAATTAACTCGAATACATAGCGCATTCCTAAGAGCCAGTTGTGCAGGTGAGGCCCACAATAGTGATAAAGTAGACGCTCAGATGCCTCCAATTGAAGTTGACCGATGAATGCGCTGATGCAGCTCATTATTTACTAAGCTTCGCAAGGTTTATAGTGGTTCGAAAGCGTCGCTTATACCGGAAACGTAATGTTGCAGCAAATTTAAGACCGAATACTTCAGTTGTTTTTTGGCTTCGCTCACGGGAAAAAATCTGCTCTGTGCGGTGTAGTACGAATAGTATTTATGGGTTACAATCGCAGCGAGTACAAATAATGCGCATCGAATTAAATTGCAACATCTCTTTATCGGCCCGGGTCAATCATATGAAGTAGCGCCTATCTAGCATTGAGCCACGAACGAGTCTACTTCATTTCACAGGCGGCTTTATAGTATTTCGGAAAGTCCGAAATTTCAATTAAGAGTAAATATATGCTATCGCAGAGCTTGGCAAGGCTTCCCTGAAACGGTAGGATCCAGTGATAACGGGCCCTGTGTGAAAAGTGCGATTCCACACTCTTGGCCTCTCTTGAACAAGCGGAACCTGTTAAACCGCTTCCACGAACGACAAAAGAAAAAGAGAACACGTGCGCCTAGTTGAGTTAGCCGGTGAATAGATGGGCTAATAACTGATAATGAAAACGATCGAAAGAATGAAAGAATGAGTTAGGGAAGAGAAACGCTAAAAGACACAAGGTGAAAATAAATGGAAAGGAATAATGATGAAGAGCATGACTCGTTAATGTTGAAGTGCCTATCTGTCCGTCTATGTGTCATCAAGGCGACAACGATGCTGTACTTCGTTGGCCATTTACGTTTCCGGTCACATTCACCGCAATGGCGACTACATGTAACTATCAGATCATATTTTATACCTTTGTTTGCTTTTTTATTTCATGTATTTAATCACAGTCCAAAGCAGAAACATCAGTGGTGAAGCAGAATAAACCTAGTCCAAAGTATTGTATTGTGTTTTTCTATAGAAGTAAATGTATGCTGTTTAAAAACCTCGCGATTGCTGAACAAGAAAACGACGCATTCATATTCCAATGCCGAGGTTAATAGAAAGTCAATCCTGGGAACTAGTCCAACCTGTTCAATGGAGTTTCGCTTCCAACTGAAAACACGTTTATGTTTGCACTGCTGATGTAAACAGAACATTATACGATGGGTATTAGAATAAAACATCACTTAAAAACAATTCACTAGCTGAAACAACTAAACAACCAGGAATTTCGCAGTACCATAACAAAAGCACTAAAAGAAGCAGACGATTGGAATATAACAATCGTGTTTAAGTTGTTAGGCTTAGTAAAAGATAAAAAAGATAAAGCTCTCGGCGTTGATCAATCCCTGAGTGATACATCATGCATTCGACTTGATTAAGAATCGTTTGGAGTCGATTGAATGCATATCTGGTCTTTGCAATGACTCGCGGTGGTCTAGCGATGTATCGAGCCAGTGCTGCTATCCTCCCAGACAAGTCTGGTGCCAATTTGTCGACTCCGGAGGGATGGAAAGCTTGGTGGGCTATGGGTGCGGGGATTGATTCCACGTGTGTGTTGCAGGGCGCCTCCGACCATTGCGCCACACACGCCTCTAGACTTAGTAATGTTGCCTATATCAAGGCGGTAGGATAAGCAAAGGAATAAATAAATGCATGCAATTTTAGGAACTATCAACACCATTTCTTCTTTCTTTGTACAAGAAAGGCTGGGCTTCAAGAAAGGTACTGCACCTTTTTTGACAAGAACTCACTTTGATTTTCTCGATTATAATTGAGATTATTCGTTTTACATTAATAACGACGTTCATTTCCAGTCCAGCACCAGAAAATGATGCATTTCCTGAACGATCTTTCACCAGAAATCCCGCATTTGGAATCTACGTAGTTTTTCGGTATTCTCTTCGGCCATTGAAGTTAACTGGCTGAAAATCGTTTCTGGAATTTCCTTAATGGATCAGATACCTTTCTTTTCCAATGAAAACCGCCTACGAAAAAAAAAATGTGAGTTGGGTCACAAATGCTGTCATCACTGACCGCCTGGAATTGTTCAAACAATCTCAGAAGCTTACCATTATTACGACTTGTTATGGAGTTTGTCATATCAGTGTTCTTTATCCGCTAAGTGTTCGTAGTAGGGCTTCTCACGTATGCATGGTTATTGGCCTGTTGTGATATATCAGCACTAGATTATACAATGGGGGCGAATAGCACAGCGGTAGTGATGTCCGTCATCACTGGTGCTAGTTCGATTCCGCCCTGGGCCAACCGACCCCCTCATCCCTTCGTAGAATTGGTACCGGACTTGTTCGGGGAAGAAAATCACTCTCTGGAATTCAACAGGGAACGCTGCAGCCCGGCTATCTCAGGAATTCAGAGAGAATTGTTTAAGCAGCATTCTAAGACATTCAAGATGAAATGAACATCCTCAAGCAGCAACCGAAGCCATGTGCAAAATTTGGAAGATCTTCGTGGACAATGGATGCAAGGAAACGAATCGAATGTGAGAAGTGCTGGGATCCCTAAGGCAGACGTGAACAACGAACGCGCTATTGTCCTTTCCGGGGAGTAGCGCGTTCACCACCACACCATGCCGGTCCTTTGTTTTCCCTGTCTCTTAGCTAGTTCTATCGATCTCTGCCATCTGGGGAGCCCAAATCGGCAATGAACCCACTTAAATTGAGGCTTTAGTTATAATCACAATTGCCAATTTAGGCTCCCCAGATCAAACCCGCTGAAGGGTGATTGCTGATGGCAGAGATCGATAGAACTAGCTGAGAGACAGGAGAAACGAAGGACCCACGTGGTGTGGTGGTGAACGCGTTACTCCCCGGAAAAGACAATAGCGCATTCGTTCCTCACCACATACACCTGCGGCCCGGAGTTTTGCAAATATCTCAGCATTATTGACGTCATATTTCGCAATATACCCTGCCGTTAAAAAGAGTAGGCAGTAAATAAAAACGGTCAAGATAAAAAATTGTACATTTCACAAGTGGAATTAAAAAAACGGAATATTCATGACAAGTTATTACCAATGCAATTCCCATCTGTTTCGCAATTGTCTTAAGAGACAACATTTTGTTTTTCTCAAATTTTCGGAAATATCCAAACTAAGGGCTTTCTCAGCTCGTCACCACCAGCTGTCACCGGTGCTTGTGAATCCGGAGCAGATTTGCCACCTTGTCACTCGCTTTCCGACAGGACAGCAGTGATCTATGGTTTTGACTTAGCCTTTTGGGATTATAACAAGAAACCCGTTTTTGCTCAGGTTACCTTGCTTGGGTGGATATGACGTAGTGGTCGGAGGTGCCCTTCAATACATATAGGTTCGATTTCTGCACCCGTCACCCACCAAGCCTTCCATCCATCCGGGGTCGCCAAATTAGTACCAGACTTGTCTGGAAAGAGTCATTGTAAAGACCAGATATGCATTCAATCAGCTCCAAACGATGATTAGTGAACTCGAATGCATGGCGCTTCTCTAAGAGATTAATCAACTCCGAGAGCTTTATCCTTTACCGTTCACCTTGCTAGGGATGAGGACCTTCTTAACATAATAACTCGACACCATGGAACACCCCTAATCACGTTAAGCCTGTTCACTTCATTATTTGCTAAAATACATTCATCTTAAGAAACAGTGGCGAATGAGCAAATAATTCCGGCTCAAGTGGGTATAGACAAAAACCAGTGAACGAGAAACTAGTAAACTGAAACGAATCGTTTCAGCGTTTCTGTAAATTGCGTGACGTCGAAAAATTCACTTTCATGTAGGGCTTTTTCCTCAGCGTTTATGTGGACTTGAGCAGGCTTGAGACAGATCGCACTCGACGTGTTCCGTCTGACAGCCTTAAACCAACTGTCGAAGAACTGCCTTCACTTTGACCATTTTTGTTCAGTAATATTTTTGCTTTATAGGTCATTTTAAAGTCAAGTTACTTTCATGTTAGGAAGCAGTCGTATGCATTGTAGTAATTCCCATGTTTTACGTACCCAGTTGTTTCTATACGTTCGATCTCGTTCAGTGCGATTTAAAACCATTGTCATAGCGGTATGAATAGCTATGCTAAGAGTATAGTTAGCAGTAAGAGGGTTGTAATGACGATGTCATGTCCTAGTCTAATTCAGTTCGACTTCCGATAGATACCGCAGAAGCTACGACCTCAACAGCAATAATTAAACTCTCCATATTAATCAGTACTTTCCAAATATCCACAGTGTTGTATCCTGACCAAGGATGACCTCAGTGAAAACACTGAGAGCAAAACGTTTCATTTGAGATGTGCTATAAGTGAAGAACTCCAACATCGTTGTAGCGTAGTTGTCCAGCATGAGTGGAACGCATTCACAGGTGAGTTTTCGGGTTTAAGTGGAGCGAACTTTGGATTATTATCGTAAAGTTTTTTCTTGATGTCAATTGATACACGAGAATTCCGCTACTTTTCTCCTTGTTGGTTTCTTTCCGCACTTGATGTCCGAGGATTCAGTAACTTTTGAGTAGAAATATTTAAAATTAATATTACTTCGTAATATGCTTGGTCGCTTAAAAACACTGGTTCCATTGATAAGTCTACATAAGGTTGACAAGAAAGTCTACTCGACCGACATTTCTTCGCCCTCGACTTCTCCAAAGCTCGAGTGAACACAATCTATTGTCCACAGTCGTCCCTTCTTCCGACGTGGTCCTTCGTAGTCGCATGGAGTCGGATCTGACAAATTCATCCTGGTGCAGTCGGTATCATTATCAGCAAGCACAGAGCGCAACATCAAAAACCGGCTTTCCATTAACATCAGCATGACCAATCAACATGTGGGTTTTTCCACTGATAAGCTCTGCGGGTGAGATTACTTGCTACGGGCGTGTTCCATTAGATTCAACTTGATGCAATGAGGAATACCCGCATCGGAACAAGAGTCAACTGTGGACAGTCGCTCCGGAGCAATCCTGCTCTAAAGAAGGTAAAGCGCCGAAACGTTAACCAGATAGAGTTTTTACCACCCTTTGGTTCATTTGGAACAGAAACAGCTATAGAGGTTCCGGACATCCAAAGCATCCTTATTTCGTTTCGGTGAGCTCTGTAACAATCTCGCAAGCAGAGTATCAATACCATATAACGGGATTAACATCAACCTAGTGAGGATCGGCACGGCGATACTATTTCGCAAAAATTGTTTAGTGCCACCCTCGAGAACGTGATGTGAACACTGGAATGGGAGTGAAAATCGATGGTCAGCAATTTCACCATCCTTACTTTGCTGGTGACATCGTTCTTATAACACCAAGCATTAACGAGGTGGAGCAAATGCTTGCCCACTTTGATAAACACTGTGGAAAGATCAGTCTTCGACTAAATCTCAGAAGAACGATATTCATGAGAACCGGATTGGTTTCATGTGTGCCATTCACCGGATTGGTTTCATGTGTACCACTCAACGGAATGGGTATCCTCGAATTCTCCGACGATGTTTGTCTAGGTCAGGAAATCAACGTTATAAACGACTAAGCCTCAGAGTCCAGAAGGAGGAAGAAACTGACCTGGGGAATTTTCAAGATCACCGAGGATGTGGGCAGGAGTGCACAGAACACACGAGTATGTATCCACATTTAGACCATAAAGTTCCTTCTGGCTTAACGTCCACGTCGGAAATCCGATGGCAAGGTAAGAAGTGAAAGATCATTTAGTGCTTTTGACTGTACCCTTAACACGGCGATGCTGGGAGTGTTTCGTATCATATATGTGAGATAGGGAATACGATGTTCCAACCTGGGCTTAAGAAAGGTCAGAGAGGTTGCCTCACATGATGAAATACTGAAATTAAAGTCAACTACACTACACGGCACACCTGCGAAACACATGGCACAAGTGAAAATGAAAAGACTTTGCTGAACAGCAAAATAGTGCAAATTTGGCTTAACAGATGTGCAAAATAGAAGAGCACGTGGTTAAACACCTTAGGAGCGACCCTATTGTTGAGCAATTTCGATTTTGAACGACTTTTTGAGTGTGCTACACCAACGGTTCTCGCGTGCTTAAGGAAGCCGAATGTATAGCGCATCCTCAGTAATGGATCAACGTTGAGAGCTTTGTCTTTTTATCTTTATGTTACAGCAGTGTTTTCCTGCATAAGATCCATATGGTTTAGATTGAGTTGTAATACATTCATTCAGGCATATACAAGCTGGATACCACTATGCTAACAAACGCCTTCTACTTGAGTCGGTAAATATACGGTGCTCTGATATGATTTCATCAAGGTAGTTGGTTTCGCGGAAGGCAGTTCAGAAGTTTGAATTTCGTTAACATACGAGTTACACTTTATTCCCAAACAAAGTGTCAGGTATAAGACAGTCGAGCTTTAATCTATACCGTATCTGTGATATTCTCAAATAACGTTGCACCACCAAATGAATTCCTTGAAACTTGACATCGTATAAGAAAATTCCCTCATAACATCATCGACCGTCGACTCAGTGGAAGCTTCAAGGCGAAAATAGTTCACATTTGAGAATTGTAATTTTCAATGGTGAGCGGGAAATTTTAGGCAAAACTGATAGTGACCATGATCAGTAGTTCAAAGGCTGGCGAAGAAACCAGTAAAGAACGAACTGGTAGATGAAAAGGCTACAGTGGCTATCGAATGAAAGTATGTAATGATGAAAATGAAGCGATAAAATCCGACAGAAAGAGTACTCGTGGTGCAGTTGTAAATCCAAATTAGTTGAGGGAGTTGACGAGCTAGACTTTATCGACATAAAAATGATCTAATGTTTTCATATCATACTGAGAGAACCTTAGGGCGCGTGTGGCGCAGTAATTGGAGGCGCCATTGCGACACACACGTAGAGTCGACTCTCGTGCCTATGGCCCAACAAGCCTCTGAGCCCTCCGGGGTCGGTAAATTGGTACCAGGCTTGTCTGGTAGGATGTCAGCACTGGCTCGATACATCGGTAGGCCACCGCGAGTCATTATAAAGGCCAGATATGCATTCAATTACATCCAAACGATTCCTAGTGAGGTCGAATGCATGACGCAGGGATTGCTCAGTGATTGATCAACACCGAGAGCTTTATCCTTTACCCTTTATTGATGCCTCGTCGTTTTCTTCTGTTTTCAGAAATTCATCAACCGCTACCAGCATTGTAAAGATCAAACGCCACCCACATTTGGGCTAAATTGTTTATCATTAACTTCAACTTTCGTTCTGTGTATTCTTAGCACCGATATCTATAAAGTTTTCACATACTCTTTTCACGCCTCCTAGGAAGCTCCACAAGCGCGACGGCATCAAGAGCTTTACAATGCCTGATTCAAATTAAGAGAACCAAATAGACCATTCTTTAAAACCGCCCACACCTCAATGTAGAGGGCGCCGCGTTCAGTGACTTTTCCTAACATCTCCAAAACTTGGACAAAAAATACATTTGGATAGATTATTGAAACATTTATTCTATTACTAATGCAATATACCATTCTAGTAATCACCAATTTCGTTTTTCCATAAAGGGAACACTTCCATTCGACCGGTTCGGGCGTCGGTGAAACGATAGAGGTGATAACAACGCACTAGGTCGGACAGTTGACGGAACTAAATGCTTGCATCGTAGAAAACCGCTGCCGAATCGGTTTTCAACCAATCAGTGGTTTAGTGATTTTTGGGCGAAAAAAAACGCTTCAAAAATACACCCAGTCATGCACTACTCTGCGATTAATGTCAAAGGGCAAGAAAATGCTAGAGTTTTCGGACATCAATAGGTTCAAATCCTCTCATGTGTATCCTCTTTCGTTGCCAGTCACCTTAGCAAGAGCTAACACAAACAATCACAGGAAAGAATATGGTAAACGTCCAGTGATTTAGACGTGTCGGCTCGGCAGCCTAGACGGTGACTACCACAGTGATTTAATTCGTTAAAGTTCTCTCACCGTTCATTCACAAGCCATGTGCAGAAGAAGATCCGTTGAATAACTTTGTTTCCACACTTCGACCAACGGATCTCCCTCACACAAGGAATCTCGAGCCGCTTAGTCGCAAGGCCACGTGGCACGTCCCTAGGTGGCGAATGGGGGTTAGTCGCGTAGCAAAGGCGACTTTTGCTTCCCTGAGACGCAGGTGGATACGGGGTATGGACTCCCTATTTCTGCAGCACCGATTTGACACATTCTTGATACTTGATACTTGAACGAACCGTCATCATTAGTTGTGCGGGTCCCAGTATAATCACCACTTTTCGGAGATTTGCTGGCTAAGCCATTGTGGTTCTCTGGAATCCCGAGGACAGCCTGACCAAAGTCTGGCCCAAGTCGTCACCACGACAGACAGTGGCAGCCCTTGTGGATCAGAGGGAGATTTCCCACCACGCAACTCTGATACCAGGTTGGTGGTGGGTCTTTGTGTTGGTTTACTCTTAGCTAGGCTTCTTGATGGAAACTCCGGACTCATTCTCAGCATGGGAGACTCTGCCAGAAAGATGAATACCCCGTTTTGCATCGCAGCCCGACACCCAGGAACACCTCCCATCCACGACCGGTAAACCGTTTAGAGAACTACTTAGATTAATATAAAAGAATAAGTGATCTCAAGCACAGGAAAAGTTAGCAGCCCTTGTGGATCAGAGGGAGATTTACCACCATGCGACTTTGATACCAAGACGGTGGTGGATCCTGGTATTGATTTACTCTTAGCCGGGGTTCCTGATGGAAATGCCTGCACATATGGATTTGGCACATACTTTCCGTATTTGGGAGGCGTATTCATGCATGCGTGCGTGGATGTGTTCTCGTTTATGCGGATTGTATTCTACGAATAAGTTTGGCCAAAAGCATGCAATCAAGTGGCAGGGGAGTATACAGAGGTGGTTTGGAGTCGCCTACAACAAATAGCTCCCCGTCTACTCGAGGAGAGACGGGTGAGCTACCTGCGACTATTCGCTGCAACCATGTTCAGAGCCTAACAATTTACACATGGGAATCAAAAAGCTAAACGCAGTACAATAAACGGACCTCATTTTTCTGACCCCGAGATAGCCCTCGATTCGGACGCGTTGGATAGGACAAGTACGGAAAGGCTGCTAAAATCTCAGGGCCATTCTAAGTGGCCTAAACCACAAAGAACTAAGGCGACGATCTGTACCTACAATGCAGGTACACTTGCATCCGAGTCCTCGATAGAAGCCTTGAAGATGCAAGCAAGAAGGAAAAGGTACAACGTCATCGGGCTGGTCGAGACGAAGCGATGCTACTCATTCGACGTCGTCTGTGGCACCGGAAAAGAAATGTTCTTCGGAACATGTTATAGTAGAAGAGTCGGAGGCGTCGGCGTTCTCGTCAAGAAAAGTTTGTTCATGGATATCGAATTCTTTCAAACAACTAACAACACGAATCGAACGTTTACGATTGAGGAGATGTGGATGAATACAGATTTTGACAACGTTTGTGGTTTACGCACCAACATTAACATTACGCACAACAAGCAATGACGAAGAAGAAGTCGAAGCGTTCTAAATGGACTTGGAGAAGTTCTACGGAAAAGACGTTATACTCATCACTGGAGGTTCTAACGCTAAGATTGGACCAAAAAGAACGCCTGAATCACGTTGGGAACCACGGATTAGAATGGAACGAGCTTTGAAGGTATTGCCTTACCGACGTCGCTATTGTTCACTGTTGTCTCAAAATTCCAGACGGAATCAAACCACTGCCTCTTTTGTACAAGATTTCACTTTTCTCGAAATGGATGAAAAGCCGCTAGATTAAAAAAATCCCAAAGCCAGTAAGAACCGGAATTTATTCAATCCACTTGTCGGCTGTTGGGAAGATGCCGTTCTCGATAACATCGACGAGGAATACGATCGGCTCATTCAACATCTTCACGTTAGCGCTATGAAAGCTGAGAGTTCGAAAGTCACCAAGTGATGTCTGTCGCCAGAAAACCCGAGCTGATACGTCAACGCGGAATTGCATGAGCCGCTGGCAACCGCCCACCCACGTTCCAACTCGTAAAACAATGCAGACAGGCGATAAAAGAAGGCCTCAAATTGAGAAGAGCAACAGCTATGGTCGAAGATGGAGAGGATGGGAAAAGCATTCGTAAAGCCCACCGAAGCCTAGCTAATTACAAGACCAAGATGAGTGCACTTCGACGTCCAAAGGGAACATTTACAACGTCCAGAAAGGCAATAGAATAAATCATTCACGAATAGTGCTCAGATCTCTTCGATAGCCACGTCCAGCTTCCGACGTATAAAACAAAGGAGGATGGATACGTTGTAGCACCTATTCACCCTTCCGAAATCCGACATGCTGTTTCGTCGGTCAAAAATCGAACAGCACTAGATATGAACAGGATAAGATCTGAACACCTGAAGGACCTGAAGGAGAAAAACACCAGTTCTCGTAAACACACTGGCCTGGCTCTCTGCACGTTACCTATTTGAACACAAGGTCCCTACTCAGTGGAAGACCAGCAAGAACGTGCTATTGTTCAAGAACGGTACCTCCACAAACAAACAAGGATTCTTGATGAGCTGTACAAAAATTTCACAACCAAGAAAACACCATTCTACAACGATATTAACATCGACGCCAAAAGAGGAGTTAGACAAGGAGATATTATCTCACCAAAAACATTGGAATGAGACAACATGGAAGTGAAAATCAATAGACAGCAATTACACCAACTTCGCTTTGCTGATGACATCGTTCTTATAATACCAAACACTAGCCAAGCGGAAAGAATGCTTGCCGACTTTGATAAAGCCCCTTCGAGGTCTTCGACTAAGTCTCACAAAAACGATGTTCATGAAGAGCGGATTGGTTTCGCGTTCCCCATTCACCCTCAACGGAACGAGTATCTCCGAATGCTCCAGTTAAGTCTATCTAGGTCGGGAAACCAACATTTTGAACGACTTAGCTCCAGAGTTGAGCAGAAGGAAACGATATTGGAAAGCTTTCAAGAGAATAGAGGATGTAGTGAAGAGGACAATGAACACCCGACTCCGTGCCCACCTTTTCGACTCAACGGTACTTCTTGCCCTAACGTATGCGTCAGAAACCTGGTCGCTGCGTAAACAGGATGAAAAACCACTCAGCCTTATTTAAAGCGCAATTGAAAGGACGATGCTAAGAGTATCCCGTGTTACACAAGTGAGGGAAGGGATCCGAAGCTCCGACCAGCGTCGGTGATCAAAAATCAAGATGCCGCTCTATACGCCAAACAGTCGAAGATAAGGTGGGCTGGATACGTAATGCGTATCACAACCGATGGACAAGAGCCGTTAGTGGCTGGATTCCTCGCAATGTTAAACGCACTGCAAGAAGACCACCGGCTAGATGGTCAGAGTTCTTCACGAGAAGCCTAGAAGAAAGATATGATGCTCAACCAGTCCATAGAGCGAGCGAAATACACTGGGCTCTTCTTGCATGCGACAGAGAAAGGTGCAAGATTTACTGGCTGGCGCTCGAGTCACTCGACGATCAACACAAGTACAGGTGACAAACGAGGTAGTGCATTTCGACAGCAGCCTCAACTTAACTGGCTTCAATTCCGATTTGTGCTCTCCAGACCATTCTCGCATCCGAATGATTGCTGATGACTCCTTCAGAGTAAAAAATTTCCTGAGGAAAAAAAAGGCAAAGTAGAGGCTTCCATGAATGCAGTAGGTAGCACGTGCCTCACCGGAAAGGGTAATCGTTGTTTCGAAGCTGGTCTGCGTCCTGAGATTTTGCAAATATCTTAGCATCATTGTGGTTGGGATTCTTGTCTGTTATTCCTCAGTGAAAATCCTGTATGTCTTAAGTGCTGACTGTTTAAAGATTCTGCTACACACCTTATCTAAGGGCTGACCTTTTTATCTTCGACATGAATAGTCAATATCTTGTTGTATTGATAAGCTTATTTGAGCTTATTACAAAATTTCACTGTGGATAATGTTTCGGCGCCTTCGCAACTTATTTATTCCGGAACCCACGCAGCAAAAAATTGCCGTTGTTAACACTCGATGCCAACCACTGCGAAGAAAACGAAGGCGATGTCGACGTCGTATCAGTTTATCAATACAAGAGTTATTGATTGCTGTACAATATTGAAAAAATGATAACCTAAAAGTAATAGAAACCTGTGGCAAATGCACCGGCCGCGTTCTGTGGTTTCCGGTTTGAACATACCACCACTTCGATCCATTAACTTCTGTGTAACGGACAACGGGAAAATGAAAAAGCTGGAAACCATTCAATTGTCGGAGTTTGCTTGAAGAATAGTTTTCTACCAAAGTGGTGCATTCATGACTAGTATGAAACAGAAATGCTTCTTCGTATTAATACTTCCTTATAATAACTTGCTATTTTGTTGTTTTAATGAGAGGAATAACACAGGAGGGCCTGTCACAGTCTTACGGTAACTATTGCTGCTCATGTACATGCTGCCAGTACTACAAGGCTACTCTGCGATCTGCTGTGAATCATGAAGACGCTCTCTCAGCTATCAGCAGCAGTGGACAAGTACCACGTTAACAGAAAAATCCTTGCCTAATGGTGAGTCGTTCAACTTACCCAACTACTTTAGAACCTATTTAACAAAGCGAACTTAGGTCGCGACATTCACGAAAAGTAATGGATCGAGGTGAAAATGTACCCAAACGGTTATCACTGAATTCAACTGTTATCGATTTGAAACCAATTTCAGCCACGAATTAATGTTTTTCTCTTAATTTTTTAACCCCGATCACCTGTGCTCGTTCACTTCACATTCATTGTTGTCATTGTCATTGTAGATGTGCATAGTCTATTGTGCACCACTTCACTTTTCGTTATGCGTGGCTGGCTCATTCAACACATACTTTCGTAGCAGTAAGATATAGGATAAAGGATTTAGCTCCCAACATTGACTAGTCCCCGAGGGATGCTTCATGAATTCGACTTCAATAAGCACCGTTAGAGGTGATGGAATGCATATCTGACAAGTAAAATGAGTCGCCGTGGCCTACAGATCTATTAAGTGAGTGGTGCTGATGTTCTCCTAGACAGGTCTGGTACCAATTTACCGACTCCGGAGGGATGGAAGGCTCGATGAGTCTGCAGCGCCGGACCCGATCCATGTGCATTGCAGGGCTCTCTAACCTTTGGTAATAAGATAAGTATCGCTAGTAGGAGAATTGAACAATAGTCTACGAAGTCGCTATCACCTTATTTCTCGTGTTTCGATGCGCCAAACAGAGTGGTATGGTCACATCCAATTCGTTGTCATCGTCCTTCCTATAGTATAACACAAAATCGTCCGGTTTCACAATGGCGCCGGCCTTAAATCAAGATTCCTAAAATGGTGCTAACAATTTTTTCACCAACATTGATGACCACTACGAAGCATCGACTTAGAGGTCAGTCAACTGCTAGTAGGTAGTGTGCCTCCACTTGTAAAAACCAATAAACCGATAACACATGGAAGCAAGCAGACGAGCTGCTCACCTCGTCACAGGTGCGGACGCCAATGAAGTGCTCCTCAATTCGTGGGTCGGTCGTAGGACGTTTCTTAAAAGATGACACAGGAAATTACGCACGTATATTATTGCAAGCTGTTAAGACTTTCTTTTTAAAATTAAGGCACGAAGGCTAACATTCGATGGAAAAAAATCAATCAACAGGCTCACGTCGATTTGAGCTTGTGGTAAAGGAACGAATGTCGACGAGTCGCTTTCACATACATACACTGGATCCGTAATTTCAGAATCCTGATAACGAATATCGTACGTGTCACCAACAAAATACGATAAATTCTTCTCGGGACTAACTCACCGGGACAGTCCATCCAGTTGGTTCGCAAACGTAACAAGCTGGTTTACGTTCATGTTCGGAGATATTCGAAGACTACAATCCAGTGTTACTAGTTAACTTTGAGAAAAAGTAAGAAATTGTTCAGAAAGCTAGGATGGTCTTGTTTGACAGTAAAGCGAACAATAGAATGAGATTGGTTACATCGAATTATATATGAAATAGTGGTCTTCCCAAAGGTGTTTTCTCATGGGATGCTAAGAAAATCACGTTTTTCCCATACATTTCTACTACCAACTAGTAGACATACGTTTGACCAAAGACTCACGCTTGAAGAATAATTCTTCTTTTTCCTTTGCTTTTCCTCATCTTTTGCTGTTTTTGCCTAAAGGTTTCTTCAGATCATGCAAGTTCTCCCGAATAAGAAGAGACCGATATCACAATCACATCCTATACACCATCCTCGCTTCCTATTGCTCAATGTCATAAGCCCCAGTTTCATGTACCGACTAAATCGTCAGGGTTTACTAACCCACGTCTTCTGAGCAATCAAACAGGCCGATAGAGGTGCCGAACTTCACAAGTCACGAATAAGCTCACGAACTTTTTTATTAATTATATAGAGCGGTGTTTAGTACGAAATACAACACCACATGTCTTACCCAAAAACGCTAATGTTATGCCACATGCGCTCGAATCACTGATACTCTGCATATAAATAAAGGTTTTGACCCATGAAAAATGTCATCAACGTGAACAAATCACGTTTCATAGAACATGTTTTTGGGTTTCTCTCAAGTGCAAGCGGTCGACAAAGAAGTTGATTAGACTACGCACCTCTTTTCCTGAATCTCGACCGCTGTCACTTGGTTTATCCTTAGGAGTGTTACGATTTCTTGAACTAAAATTAGCGTGAGTTTCTTTACGTCTGTACCACGAAGCCGTTTATCACTCACCGTTCAATATTCTTCCCTTCGTAATAGTTTCGTGAGCTTGACCTCATTGTAATTGGTCACTGTTCTACGTGAATACCTGCGTAAGAATGAGCTTTACTCATTATATTTTCCAACGCTTCGAAGCCGCTCGACAATGATACGAGTGTGTTGACGCGTTAGCACTTGCTTTTCACTCGCCTCTGTTTGTTTAGAATTCTAATCAGGGAACTTTTGTAGAGTAATGGTTATAAGCGCGCTTCAATACCAAAGGATCGGCCCTTGGTTCGATCTCGGTCTCCGGGTCCACATCACCCAGGGTCCCGAAAAAAAATATGCGAGTTGTCTGGAGGGATAAAAACGCTGACTTCAAACATCGAAAGGCCGCCGTAATTCATTGCATAGATAGAGCACGCATTCGGTCAACTCTTGGAAGGATGAGTGCATTGCATCTCTCAAGCGTTGACCACCACTGAACGCATTATCCTTTATCCTTATTACATTTGTGTCTTATTCACATAGTTTTCACTTTAAAATTTTTTAGCAGTGTTTAATTATATTTGCTTACTTTATTCGTCTAGCGTTCGACGTCTTCGTCTTCCTCAGAGCCGATGACACGTGTCGATGTCCGCAGTTCTTAGTGCTCTCGGTGTGGTGTCCTTGTTGTCGTATCGAGTCGGATCTTCTTCAGTGGAGCGTCGTTCCAATGAGGCGGCTCCACCAGGCGATGCTCTTTTTTAGAGGACGGTTGTTGTATCATTGGTATTAATGGCATGGAAGTGTACCACGACTACTCCATTAAATCTTCACCTCTTCCACTTTTTCCAGATGAATCAAGAATAATGTGGGAGATAACACGAAGAAATAACTTGTTTTGAATAAACAATCGCTATCAGGTTGCAGGTGCCAACGAACAGCTTTCCCTAGTTTTAGCCCTCAATCACCTGCAGTTCCGATGAGCTAAAGGAAAAAGTCGTCTTATGAGCCTGTGACCATCATGATGTTGTCCTTGTTGTCGTTATACCTTAACATCATTATATCAAGTTGATTCTATCACGCCGTCCACTCTTCTCTTTACAGACTAAGGTGGAGGTACTGCTTGTGACGCCGTTTCAGTTTTTCTGAAGCTGCCAATAAATCCACTGTTTTTTTCGAGCAAGTAGACAAGCGAAGAGGAAACATATGTGCCAACAATAATTGCACAGATGGCAGCAAACCGTACCCCAGCTTCATAATTGCGTACAGCACTGCACATCCAGTTGTATAGGGAACGATACCAGTAACCAATATCACCTTTTCTCCCGTTTATCGGCGAACGAATGAAAACGTAGCCAACAAAGTCTATATTTGTAGCAGTCACGCACATGGAAAGCCAACTAAGTTCTGTTCGCTCTAAGGAATAGGTAGCTCATCTTTTTTAGTACACAAGGGATAGATCCTGGCGCCGCAGGCTCAGCAAGCATTCCATCCCTCTGGGGCCAGCAAATTAGTCCCAGGCTTGCCTGGGAACATGGCAGCGCTGGCTTAATACGTCGGTAGGCCACCGCATGTCATTCTAAAGGCCATATATGCATTCAGTCACGTCCGGCAATTTATAATGGAGTCGAATGTATGGCGCATCCCTAAGGGATTGATCAACGCCGGAAGCTTCATCTTTCTTTTTTATCACAAGTCATAGAATTCTGTCGGGAAAACTATCTGCTCCTTGTACTAACTTTACCGGTGTTTGACAGCGTCGAAACAAATGCAATCCTATCAGTGTTCGGCGACCAAAAGATGGACCCCTCCTATATACCAACGCTAGCAGACTGCTATCGGAACTGTGGCCCAAATACACAGCTTTTCTCTATATCGTTGTTGAGCAAACAACCTCTAAATCGAATTCTCACCATATCCAAAGAAAAAGGGGTTCAACAAGACGATACAACACTGCTGAAGTAGTTTACTGCCTCACTTTAATGGACAATGAAGTCACTCGATTGAGACGAGAAGTGCATACGCATTGGTGGAAAATTGCAATCAAATCTTCGTATTGGACATTGCATCGTCATCATTCGAGGAGTACCACTAAACCAGAAACGATGATCAATAAAATCAAGGAAGCGAAAAAAAATTGGTTTGAGCATAAATAAGGCGATGACCCAGTTCATCGCGAGCCCATCTTGTACAAGGAAACCATAGTTGCTAAACCAGCAAAACTCTGAAAGGTGGAAATTATGCTGGGTTCCACACATCCAGTGAAGATGGACCATCCAAGTACCACGTACGTGTACGTTGGACATTCAATGAACGTGGAGAGCAACATGAAGGAGGAATTAGGTAGAAGGAAAAGATCAGTATGGTCTGCATTCGGGCCACTCAAGGAAGCCATCGACCAACTAAAGGACCAAAAATCCGAGCGCACGTTTTTGCTTCAACGGTCCTTCCAGTGCTCTGTTATGTAGCCGAGACGTGGGATGTCACCTCAACCACGTCAAGAGTACTGTGCACCTCCCAAAGAGCACCTGAGCGATGTCTTCCGAAATTTAACCGACCCTCAGAACGTATAGATGGAATGTGTAGTTCAAATCTTCAGAACCCTTCCCATCTTCGGGATCAAGAACGGCGAAAGGCAGATGATCCTGCCACATAATAAGTGGAATAGATAAAAGACGAACGAGGAGGACAGTGGAATGGATCCTAAGAAAGCGCAGGCGTCCCTTTGGAAGACCATCAAAACGATAGACTGACGTGTTCGCGGCTAACATCAACCATCCGCATTAACAGACGGAAACTGTTCCAAGATTACGGAATGGACCTCGCCGACGTCATCATGTTTGAATTGGACCGCCACCATGGACGAAGATTGCATGGCAATGAAACGAATGGAAATTTTGCTGTGGCCCGCACAACCAGTGAAGACAGGTCATCCAAGTAAGCAGGTATGTGTCACGATAACAATGCGCCATTTGCGTTTAAAGGCACTAGCAGTGTGAATGTTTCTAGGTGCACTTCTTGGGAAGTATACTTCTTCGGTATGAGAAAAATTTTTCATAGCCAACAGCGTTGACTAGCATAAGACCTAGGACGTGACCCATTCCGGTGAAATTTCCAAGCTAACAAACAATCATGTGGTTTAAGTGTAGACTTTATGAAATAATCAAATAGCTACATTCGATAAGGTGTCTTCCTGAACACCAGTTCCTCACCGTCAACGCTAAACCACTGATCAGGTAGTCGGTCAGTCATAAAACTTATCGCCAAGAACTCTTTGCGTGCCATCGATCGTATACGAACTGAAATCGTGGATGCTAGAAACACCACCATGAACGTTCCAGTTTTGTTCTCATTTCAACACTCACGTACAGAAAAAGCAAAGATTATCTACCGACAACAAAATGTAGCATTTCCAACTTTTATCCGATACATCGGTATGAGTTATGGAACAGGTAATGAAATTCTTTACGAGTAGGAGGGCTGCAAAAGTGAAGACAGTAAAGTCGAATAGAGGATGAGAAGAATGAATTCTATTATTTTGACTAACTCTTGGTTATGGTATCCTAGTCCTGAGTGCTGAACTCCTCAAGTTTTCTTAAGTGTGGGTTTACTTAGCTAACACGATACCCGATAAGTTGGCGGTGATGGTATTGCGGGGTTTGGTTGGTTTGTTCACCCTGCAAATAGAAGTGGTTGTAATGATGACCACCGAGGGCCTAAACGATGCCTCAGCGCTTTGTGTCTACTAATCGGATTTAACTGTCAGCCAATCGATGGGCGCGATTAAAATGGTAGGAGCGAATACACAAATTCTTCCATAGGCCCCTTTTCATCGAACACTGGTTTCGCCAAATACTTTATTTTCAGGAAGGTAAACGTGTAAAAGAGGCGAGAGCGGTGTAATATACATATGGCCCGTGGTTTGCCACGCCTTAGGCAAGCCAAACTTCCATTCCGCCAAGGTCGACAAACTAGTAGCATACGTGTCTAAGCTGTATGCGATCCACCGGGTCCAACAGTAGCTTATTATGAAGCGCTGTACAAAAGCTATCACAGGATTTCGGGGAAGGTTAACTTTACCAGCATCCAAGGACATTCATTTAAAAAAACGAAGTGGCAGCCGAACCAACGAAACAAGAACTTTTGTGAATGGTGAATTCGAAACAACGAACCGAAATTAAGAACATTTAGGATCAGACAATATATGTGAAGATGAATCATATAAGACTAATAAAATTTTATTCACGTGTTCTATAACAAGAAAGCTATCACTGCAAATCACTGTGACTAGTAAACGAGAGAATACGAAGTGAACGAACAATGAAGGCAGAAGAAAAACGATTGGAAGACTATTTTACACTTCGGTGATGTCAGTTATAGATGATTCACAAGTTTCCCTATATTCAGTTCCATATAAGAACCTTAAATAACAAAGTTTACAGAAAAAATTTCGAACAGACACGCATTAATGTCAAGGTAATAATAGGAAACTAAATGGAGATTACCAGTCTGAGATTTTTCACTTGTCTGATTTGATCGCTTTTTGGGCGCGAAAAAAATACTCATGAGATTCCGACTCAGTTTTGATTAAACTCGGCGTTTCATTTCACCTCTTCTCGTATGGCGCTACTTTTGCTCGTATTTCATGAAATACAGTAGAGGGAAAAAGCACACAAGTAGGCGATCTCATGTAGGGAACAGGTCGTAACTACAGACTTCAAGGGATAGGAAAGTTTTAAGCATGATACAACAAAGGTTACCCAACCCAAATATTCATTATACCCAAAAATCAGGCATAGGCGAGCGTGGCTCAGTGGATGGAGGCGCCACTGAGACACACACGTGGAATCGAACCTCTCGCCCATGGCCCTCCGAGCCCTCTATCCCTCTGGGGTCGGCAATTTGGTACCAAACTTGTTTGGGAGGATAGCAGCACTGGCTCGATACATCGGTAGGCGACCACGATTCATCGTAAAAACCAGATATGAATTCAGTCACATACTTAATGAAGTCGAATGCATGGCGCATCCCTCAGGGAATGATTAACGCCGAAAGCTTTATCCTTTACCCTTTTTACTCAAAAATCTGCATAGAACGTTCGAATTTGGTGTATTTCAATAGTGAAATTGAATAACTGACTTTGTAACAATGTTTGCCTTTTCATTTACTACCTACTACAATTTTCGCGACAGTGTATTGTGCGAAATCAACCACAACTATGCTGAGCTATTCACAAAACTTCGACAGTGGTTCAGTTCGAACCACGACTTCCTTTTCCGGGGTCTCGTGCATTCACACAGCGCCACGGAAGCTCTAGCTCTGCGTTTCTCTCAGCCAGTTTTCCATCTATCGCTGCCATCAGCAATCACCCATCAACGGTATTGAGCTGTGGAGCGCACATTGGTATTTAATCCAGTTAAGCTGACGCTGCAATCGAAATCACAATGTTTGCTTTTTATTGAAATTGTAATTGAAAACTGAAATAGGCAGTAAATAAAAAAGTAAGCATTGTAATTTCGACTGCAGCCTCACCTTAACTGGGTTCAATGTCGATATCGGCTCCCCAGATTAATCCTGTTGACGGATGATTGCTGATGGCACTTCTGGATAGAAAACTAGCTGAAAGAAGCGCACTACAAAGACCCCCGTGGCGCAGTGTGAATGCGCGAGACCCCGGAAAGCGACATCGAGGTTCGACCTGGCCCGTGGTCCAAGCTTTGCGAATATCTCAGCATCGTACTAGTTGACTTTGTAATTGTAACAGTTAAATAGGGCTCATGAATTCCATCAAAGAGCAGTTACGTGGCACCTTTTCTAGTATTCAGTAAATCTGCTTCATATATGAAAGCCTACATGCCCTTCATAGTGACGATTGAGATTGGTTGAGTGAATCACTGTTACGTGAGTTGCAGCTCTGTAACTGGTCAATTTCCACTAGTGGTTTGTTGCAGCACATGATATGCTAAGTCACTCTCACTAGTTCAGTGCAAACGACAAAAAAGCATTAGGGCTTGGAAGGACTTGAAGATAAATCCACAAAGTCTTTCACTTGCATCAATATAGAAGAACACATCCTTCTTGAACGATTAAGTTATTTAGGAAGCCTCATCTGAATCGGAAATCAACGTCTCCCACCCTTCAATCACCAGTCTGTGCTGATCTGCCCTCACTTCCGTTGACGTCCTAATTACAGCTACTTTCGAATCGTCTTTAGTTGTCAATAAATCGGTCTGCTGTAATTCCTCCTCCGGCATTCGTGAAGGTTCGTCCGCATACGGTATATAAGTAAGGGTAATGCCCTCTCCGTTTGGTGCTTGTGGCAGGATTTCAAGTTCTTCCGGAACTTCCGGTAATGTCGAAACGATAGACGTGATTTTCGGAAAAACCAGACCATCTGGATGCGCTTTTCGGACTCGAATTGATGTTTGAGGCGCATAATTTGCTACTTCCCGACGAATCCGTGACGCCACATCATTATCGTCCGACTCCTCGCCATTTTGGTTGCTCATTCCATCGGAATTCTCATTGATCTTTTCCTCAAAATCGATAATAGCATATTCGGACTGCTCATTGATATCTTCTTCTTTTAGTATTGAACTGCTTATGCTTTCCTCTGGTGAATCGACAGTCCTGCACTGGTAATTGTCAAGCTCTTCGTAGATGTGCTCCAGTTCTCCATAAAGATCGTCCGGTAACTTCGCACGAGTAGTGCGATGTAGTGGGCGAAGGTAACCCTGTAATTCTTCAAATTAATTGTTTCTTTGAGACCATATAAAAAAACTTCGAAGTTCTGAACTAAAATATAACAACATGTTTAAGATAAACGAAACGATTTTCAGTAATTGTTAAGTCGTGCAGAGATTCAGATTCAGTGAACTTTTGGTTTTTTCAAAATATGAAAGGACGGCCATAGTTTTTCTTCACAGCTCATTCTAACTGCAGATCCACGGAATACCCAAAAATATTAGGTCATTAATGGGTCAATAAATAAGTGATAAGCTCTGCCTCAAAGTTGTTATCTCCATAGAACGCCTCCAAAACATCAGAGCGAGTGCGATCGGCCCGCGTTGAGACTTCAGAAATCAGCGAATATTCGGACTCAGCCAGTGGCGATAGAACTGGATCGTCATGATAACCGTATCCCACAGTATCACTAAAAAACAGCCATAATGTTAACGCTACAGTATACCAAATATCTTCATAAATTTCTCGTTAAAACTCGTTCCACTGAGCCTTAGACTAGTTTTCGCACGACACTACGTCCGAACTACTAAAATAGGAAGTGAACAAACACTCTTGTGAAAGGTCAAATATACATATAATAAAGTAGAAATATACATATAATGAAGTAGAAATAGATCCATAACATGGATGAGAAAAAGGCAAAACGAAGGACTCGCATGGTGGGATGGTGAACGCGTTAGCCCATGGAAAGGGGTTGTTAGCGTGCTCGCAACCCCCCTCCCACTCACCACCCGCAGTAACCAGCGGTCGGGAGTTCCAGAGTTTCGCGAATATCTCAGCATCATTATGGTTATGTTTCACATAATACTCTGCCATTAAAAAAGAGTAGGCACTAAATAAAATGTGACGGCGTTGAACAATTATTTTTGTTTCAGCCCTGGATAACTTGGGAAATGTGTTGCTCGCAGAAAGTAGATGACACTTCTTTTCTTAAATTCATTTCTTCCAAGCGTTGTAAAACCTCCTTCCTTACCAACGAGCGGGAGTGATTAGTCAAAACCTACCCAGAAATATCGAAAGCTGCATTTTTTGAGGCGCTACTGGCAGAATTTAATCAAAACATGAAATAAAAGATTGGTGGCTTTTGGAAAAAAGAGCTAGAATTTATTGTTTACGATCAGTATCCAGAAAACTTCGAGGATACTAATTTCTGCAAATAACGACTCAATGAGAGAATCATAGTAGTGATAGAAAAAGGAGTCAAAAACTGACGCGGGTTCTACCACGGCGTTGAAGTGGTTAGTCAGTTACTGCAACTGATAGAAGATATGAAGCTCTGTATAACGTTCAGTTATTCAATTGGAATGCTTCTTTCACAAAGAGAAATATGCTGAATATCTCAATCTTGGCTGATGTTAACTATTCCCATAGAGCTTTCGTTCTCCATTTGCATATATTGTTGAAGCTTCAACTCCCCTGCAAAACAACAAGACCCTCCACGGCGTTCGAGTGCATGATTTGACAGAAGAACAAACTTTGAAGAAGCAAAATTCGTATTCCTGGTTTAGGTGAGTTCACAAGCGGAACACAAGTATGGCCATCTTCTGTTAAGAAATTGATCAACACCATGAAGTTTATCTGACTCAGAAACGTGTCTTACCTATCGGACTTCTTTCACAGCTAGCACACTGGAAATCAATGTTTTAAAGTCATAGAAAGCATTGATTATAAATACTATGTTCAAGTGAATAAGAGACCACGTGTGTGGCGCAGTGGTTGGAGGATCCATTGCGACACATACACATCGATCATGGTCCACCAAACCTTCCATCCGTCCGGGGTCGAAAAATTGGCACCAGCCTTGTTTGGGGGATAGCAGCACTGGCTCGATACATCGGTAGACCACCACGAGTCATTATAGAAGGCAGGTATGCATTCATTCACCTCCAGCGATGCCTAATGAAGTCGAATGCATAGCGCATTTCTCAGGGAATGATTAACGCCGAGAGCTTTACCCTTTTATCCGTTACGTTTAAGTGATGGTCCATTTCAAAAATTCGCTATGTGCTAGCTAATAACGATACCGACTAGCGCACAGGATTCGCTGCAGACAAAAGCAAATCATTTTGAATCGATGACATGAGCAGTAGATCAACATCCATCCTGAATAAAAAGGTCCTTCAAATTGAAGAATGAGAAATCTTCATTCGAGCGATTCCATTGAAGTCAACTCGATACGTCTAGGAACACTCACGTCATGAGAATGAACCACCTGTAGGCCATCAACTCCTATCAATTCGGCTCCGAAGAAGAAGTGCCGAAACGTTAGCCAAATGAAACTACTGTACACACAACGTGTCAGCTAAAGAACTGAACTGAACTTGGTAACTGTAAAGAAAAAATCTTAGAAAATATTCTTCAACTTCATCTAAATAACCTAATTGTGGTGGAGCGCAGGCGGCATTACGCGCCATTCGGTGATCGCCGATGTGCGCTTAACGCCTCTGCCTCTTGGTTTTTCCCACTAGTTCTCATTTCTTAAAAAAAATATTCTTCAGAAAAAGGAAAAAACTTTGCTTCGACTGTTACAGAACGCGAATGAAGTAAATATTTTACTGAATCACATGTAAGGAATGATAAAACACACGGAATAATTGGTTGGTTGACTTTAATTGTGCTACCGTAACAAAATTCTATAGAGAATAAGAAAGGCAGTAAGTGTAGGAAAGAAATGTTGTGATGTCATCGAGTGATAAGGTGATAATGGCGAGATGAACAGCGTTGATAAACAATCACTGGTTAGTTCCTGAGGCAGAGAAGAAAAGCAGTCGAGAAAGAATATCACCATAATCGTGCATTATGTAAGTAGAGGTAGAAACAGGGAACTAGAAGAAGACGGGGATAATCAGAACAAGTTCAAATACGACGGATAAACAGTTAAATTTCATTGGACAAGCCGATATTCGACCACCATAAAAGACTTTCTGAGTTCCGAACGAACATATTAATGTCAATAAAGTGTCTTATAACACATCGAAGCAAAGCTATTCAATTTAAAAACACTTTTCAGCCCATCAGATCAAAGTTCTAAAGAGTTTGTCAAAGTTTCGGTTCCTAATCCAAAAAAAATCGACTTGTCGGTCGGAGACGCATTAAGCGATCGATAAATTGATTTCTACTTGGCAGTTCAATCAGATTTAAGAGCAATTTAAGCGCTAGAATCTTCAGCATGGTCACAGAAGAGTGAGGTATAGCAAGAAAAAGGCGATACGTATGTGTATAGTAAAGCACTTGATTAGAGGGAAAGAAAGGAAAAATGCTTGATGCACATTGTAGATAATTTAGTGCTTTTTACCTAGCCTTAAGCAAACAGATTTAACGGGAAAATTCGATTAAGCTCTTATATTTTGCTTTCTCAATCACTAGGGCAAATTTTCAAACACGGGAAGATTTGTCTACTGACAGACTCGATCCACCCGTCCTCATCACTTCGTGTGTACCTCATAATCTTCTAACCACTTAACCAATATATTAGATTTTTTAAGTACGACCTCTTACAATGCTTGAAAGAAAGAAATCAATCGAGATTACAGGTGGATGGCTATTAAGCTTTCTTTCAAAGAATTCTTTTCAAAGCTCTTACAATTGCGCGACGACGTTCTGCATGGCGTCGCGTGTTTGGTAGAGGTTGAAAATCTCTTGCGATTTCGCTCGTAACGGTCCGGCGCCCGGTAAAAGATTGGGATCCGGACGCAAAGCGTATTCCACAGATTGGAAGCCAGCAGATGCGTTGTTATACTTGGACGGTGTGCTGTGATCTTTGCACAGTCGTTGATCCACAGGCGATTCGCTTCGATGCCGATGTCGACGTAGTTCATCGTCGTTGTTTCGTCGTCTTCGGTACGAACTATGAGATCGTCTCGAACGATGTCGTTCAGGGGGTAATGTTGTGACTTTATCAAACCATGTGCGGTGCTTCTCGAAATAGTGTGCACTGGGGAAGTTTCTACATTCTGGACGGCTATCCTTAGGAGAATGAGGAACAGTTTTTGCAGCGCGGCGCACTTGTTCGTAACCGGAATTCGATGGCTGATTGAGAATCGGAGTCTCATGTTGATTAAGATAATCTACGCTTGAGTCAGGAATCGCAGGATGGCACGCCAGATCGTGGAAATCACTCGTCGAGTGAGGTACTTTTGGCTGCATTGTGGTTTCTCGGTATGTTGACCTGAAAATACCCCATAAAATGATGTCATCTTAGACCTTGTCTCAAAAATTACTGTGAGAGCTAAGTGAAACCTTCCACAACTACCTGCTAAGATCGTCCTGAGAGCCGATTATGAAGGGATGAGAGACTTGTGAGAACTCGGTCGGCGACTGGACGAGATATGCAGATCTATTTGCCTCGTGATGCGGTAGTAATCTGTTATTAAAGATAGCCTAGAATTAAATCAAGAGCTACGTAAATGTGAAAAATATTTCACGTAGATTCAAAAACAGATGAAAGGAATTCACCGCTCATTAGACGAATTCACTGTAGCTAGTTGGATCTGATGGGATGCTAGAGGTTGTGGTGTGGTCATCGCATTTTTGTACGGTGACCGAGGACCAGAATAAGGATCGTAGCTGAAAAATGACTAAATTCGTTTCTAGATACAGACTTCGAGAAGGAAAGAAAAATCACTGGTGCAAACTACTTCCACAATTGAACTTAAAAGCGCGTGCAGATACTAAAACATACACCGTAACCTTCTTTGCCCCTCCCTGTTCCTCAACTAGTGTCTTCTTCCATTGAACCGCTTTCCCTGGATGCGTTGCTGTTTGTATCGGACGATCGTTGATAAGCGTTTCTATCCTGGAAACGTTTTCCACTTCAAATTCCCACCTCGCAAACATAGAAATCGAAAGGTAAGTGTGGCAATCTCATCCACCCACAATGAACTAACCTTTGCGTGGTCCACTTCTCATAGGCGGGACCATTGACACGAAGCATCTGGGGTCGATCGTCAATGCTTGGAACTGGAGGTGGAGGTAACGCTACTAAACGCTCCGGATTGGCAGGATCCAACTGAACATAAGCTTAAAGACCTCCATATAGACTTTGTAGAAGCTTTTTTTCACAGTTTGCCGATGAAAGTTATGTGAATCATTTTCGATAAAGGGAAAAACGGAAGAATGATCCATGAGAATTTCAGCTACTTGCCCCATAAACTTTGAAGTACTGTTTGACGTGTTATAAAAAAATTTTCATAACTAACAACAGCGATCACCAGCAGACCGAGAAAAAATTCAACCACTTACCGGTGTTCGGAACACCTCGACGGTAGTGGTAGTAGTAACGGTGTCGCTGATAACCGCGTCAGCATTTCCTGCATTCGAACGGCGAAGGCTCGTCTCGTAACGAACTGGATCAGGGCGACCCTACAGGAAATTATAACTGGAATAGACCACAATGAAATGCCTTGAGGCTGCTATGCGGTTTCCTAGACACCAACGTATCCACGAGCATTGAGAAAAACACGAATGCCATAATATTCAAGCAAGACGAAGAAATATCGAAAGACACATGCTTGGTGTTGATTCCACCTAGAAACCGACTAGGTAAAAATCTCCGAAGGAGATCTTCACATTTGCCAGCAGAAAAAATAAGAAGCTTTTTCTTCAACAAGGAAACACTTTGGAGAAGTTCTTTTTCGAAAACAACTTCAGTCCCATTCCACTAAAAATTTGATCCATTGTGTCTTTACTAATGACAGTTCGCAGTTCAACGGAATAGGTTAGTGGTATCAGTAGAAACAACATGCTATCCAGCACAACAACCGAGGGCCCCGCTATTTCTTTCTCCCAACAAGTTTTTTGCTCTGTCGGTATTACCAACAGTCACCCATCAACGGGAATGAGCTAAGGAGCATAAATAGACACTCACCCAATGAAGCTGAAGCTGCAATTGAAATCACGATGACCTAAGTTTTTACTCACTCCGTACCTTTTTTCAAGGCAGGATACTATGATATTGACAAAGGCATAGACATTGTAGTTTCGACAGCAGCTTCAGCTTAACTAGATCCAATGTCAATTTTTGGTTCCCAGATCATTCATGTTGATGTGTAATTGCTGATACTATCGATAAAAAACGCTGTTTAAGAAGGGTCGGTTGAGAGAATTCGGTAACGATAATTGAAATGCCACCGAGTAATCTAAGACGCCAGCTACTTCGTAACCGCCTATACGACCGTCTATGTGCAACGAAAAATTGCATAATTTGCCCTAATGGTAGAGACGGTGACTGCATGAGTTCGGGTATAGTCTATCTGATCTCTTGTAAAGTGTGCGGGGACGAATACGTTGGTGAAACAGGTAGACCACTCTGCGTAAAAGAACACCTAGTCGGCAAACGAAACGAAACACTCCATCACGCAGAGGACGTAGAGACATAACGGAGAAGATTTTGAAGTAGGGGTTACGATCCTCGCGCAGGAATCGAGAACACAAGCGCGCAAAACTCGAGTCATTCTGGATTAATTCCAAAAATCCGGAAATGAACCGTAGGGAGGAATACCTCATTATCACGCGTGATATTGGCCAGTATGTAAGCCTGTTATTCTGATGAGATGAGCGCATTACGATTCCATGTGAACTCTATGCGATTGGTCTCCACGTGGCATATTTAGTGGAAGACTCATAGAAAGCAGTGAGTGTTCAAAGACTCTGTGTTCAATGTGTTATTGATGTATGCTCCAAAATAAGCAGAAATAAAAGAAGCGATCGTTAATTACTTTTAGTGCACCTTTGCGAAGTTTCAAAACTGCTACGGAAGATTGTGGGCGAAGTCGTCTCTTCGGAACTCCAGTTTGTTTAAAATCAAAGCCCATCGTAAACACCGTAAGCACTCATAAATTCTTGCCGAAGTCTCATTTTCACAAAGATTCGTTTCTGAGCACTAAGGCACTCAGAAAGCCATTAACACGCTTTGGAGTTCATCAGCTGAAATGAACTCATAGAAAAAGCTAGATTATTGATCATCACACAACATTGGGTGGCTCGCACAGAATTCTACTTTGCTTCATTCAGTTGTTTAGTCCATCATTACTATTATTATTGCTATTATTATTACTGTATTCTCACCCTCATCATTGTAGGAGACGTAATGCGCATGATGGACAACCGATGGACATGAGCCGTTAGTGACTGGATTCTTCGGGATGTCAAACTTACTGCAGGAAGGCCACCGACCCGATGGTCAGAGTTCTTCACAAAGAGCCTTAAAGAAAGAGATGATGCTCGACGAGTCCCTAGAGCGAGCAGAACCCACTGGGCTACTCTTGCACACGACAGGGAAAAATGGAAGATTTACTGGCGCCCGCTCGAGTCACTCGACGAACAACGGGGCTACAGGTGACAGATCAACGCCAAATGCCTTATTCTTTAGTTCAAGTAATAGTTGGCTACAGTTAAAATTACTAGCAGTGGTGGTAACAAAAGTAGTCAGTTCCAAAAGCTCGTTTTATAAGATTAATTTGACACGGCTTACCAGATTGAAAACATTAAGGGTAACCTTTGTCGGTTGGATGAACTCGTCTGGTGGCGAATCTTGTCTGTTAAATGAAAATACCGGTGACGGTATTCGTGGCGGCACTGGTGAATGTTCTCGTGATAATAAATTCTGCTGTGGAGAAAACGATGCTCGCGGCGGTAATGGTGAACTTCCTTGCTGTGATGCCTGTCGTTCTGGCTGCGGAGAGCTAGAAGCAACGTGCAAAGTTGGCCAACCTTAAACATCACCAAATAGACGATATGTAGTGAATATCATATAATAGACGTCTTCATATCTTATTGACCTCTCAACCATTAAAATCGCTCAGAATCCTGATATAAACTAAACCTACGGCTCTGTGTCACCCATTCCACATGCCAATGAAGCAATTAGGCTTATTACTTAGATACTTGATACTTGATACTTGAAACTTGAACGGCCTACTCTCTCTGGTTGTGAGGGCCCCAGCACAATCTCGATTTTTCGGAAATGTTCTGGTTAAACCATTATGGTTCCCTGGAATCCGGGGCCAGCTTGGCCAAAGTCTGCCCCAGGTCTTCACCATCACAGCCACTCGTAGCCCTTGTGGATCAGAAGGCGATTTGCCACCACGCGACTTTGATACCAGGATGGTGGTGGGTCTTTGTATGAGTTCGCTCTTAGCTAGGCTTCCTGATGGAAACTCCGGACTCATTCTCAGCATCGGAAACCCTGCCAGGGAGATGAATACCCCGCTTTACATCGAAGCCCGACACCCAGGAACACCTCCCAGCCACGACCGGTAGACCGTTTGGAGAACTACTTAAATTAATATAAAAAATAAGTGATCTCAAGCACAGAGAAAGTTTTCTACATCCGACATAATCGAAATGGTTCAAGTAGTAGATGAGCGCCGGTTTTAACATCTCTGGCCACTCTCTAGCTAGTGAACGCCCACTATATGAGGCATTCACACAACGAAGACCACTTGTCAGTGGCGACCATTGAGGGAAATAGCGCTTTAGTTAGCAAAGAAAATTCGCAAAAAAGACTCAGACTCATAAACCTAAAAATGAGTCCAAGGAGTCGCCAGACTCCCCCAAATACACTGACATTTCACCTGCTTTATTTCGCAATGAACTAATGAACGATGAACAAACTCGATTTCACATACTTGCCGCGAGATTCTCCTGACTTACACCGGGAACAATTGTTCGCAGTACAGCGGTGCTACCGGGTGTATCTATTTGCGGAAATCGAGAAGGTACATACCACTGTGCATCTGGAAGTTAATAAGAGATCTTCACTGGAGAACAGAACTGGAATGATCAAAAAACCAAATTTGTTGTTCAGAAAAATCCTCTTGCGAGAAGTTCCTATATAAAAATAGTACTGGTACTTCTTCTGGTGCATAATTTGCTGTGCGGGATTACACAGTAGTCAATGCACACGATTTACATAGTGTTGCGAAATTTTCTATTTGAAGGTTTATACCAACATGGTCAGCAGCCCTGAACCGACTGAAGATGAGAGACTTATCCTAATCGTAGCAAGATAATCTTTAGATATTTTTTCTCTCCAAGAGCTAAACAGGTCCATTTTAGAAACGTCTTACGTTTCCTTTTTGTTTCATGGAGAAAAATAGCCAGTTAGATCAGCAGTCAGCACGAATTTCAACACCGAGTAACATTACGTGGGTGTGTGTAGCGTACCACCTGTACCACTTGTAGTCCCGTCGAACGTCGAGTGATTCGAGCGGGCGCTAATAAATCTTCCATTTTCCCTGTAGTATGCAAGAGTGGCTCAATAGGTTCTGCTTGCTCTAGGGATTCGCCGAGCATACCTTTCTCCTAGGTTTTTCGTGAAGAACTCTGAACATCGGGTAGGTGGTCTTCCTGCAGTACGTTTGACATCCCGAGGAATCCAGTCACTAATGGCTCTTGTCCATCGGTTGTCATTCATACGCATTACGTGTCCGGCCCACCTTATCTTCAACTGTCTGGCGTAGAGAACGGCATCTTTGATTTCTGATCGTTGACGCAGGTCAGAGCTTCGGATCCCATCCTTCACTTGTGTGAAACGGGATACTACTAGCATCGTCCTTTCGACTGCGCGCTCGATAGCGCTGAGTGACTTTTCATCCTGCTTACGCAGTGACGAAGTTTCTGACGCATGCGTTAGAGCAGGAAGCACCGATGAGTCGAAAAAGTTGGCACGGAGTCGGGTGTTCTTTGTCTCTTCACTACATCCTCGATGCTCTTGAAAGCTCCCCAAGCCGCTCGTTTCCTTCTGCTCAGCTCTGGAGCTAAGTCGTTCATCGTATTGATTTCCCGACCTAGATAGACATAACTGGACCATTTGGTGATATTCGTTCCGTTCAGGGTGAATGGAGCAAACGGAACCTCATAAACATGTGTAGCGTAGTGGTTAGGAATGCCTTAGAATGCACTGAAGCTGGTTAGTTCAACGACGCCCGTCGGTCAATCCGAGTCCTCACTCGTCCGTGCCCGACAAATTGGTACGTCAAGAACTTGTCTGGGTAGAAAAAAACACGGACTTGATATATCGGTAAGCTCCCGCTATGTACTGAATTGGTAAAAAAAGGTATTTAGCCAGCCCTACATTGCTTATCGGAAACGAATGCGTAGCGCATTTGCAAAGCATTCATCACCGGCATAAGCTTCTTCTTTAATTCTCTGTATTTCTTGATTAGAAAACATGAGGTTGCTATCACAGCATTTATTAATTCCCAACAGACGAAGTTTCGGCGGTTTAACCTTCTTCGGAGTCCTGAAAGGCCTAAATGAGATGTAATCTACTCAACCAAACACTTTCATAACCCCAATAGATAAGATGTAATACATAAATTTCTCAGTCGCATCATAAATAGCTTTCTTTTAAATACTCATTGTCTTGCCATTTGGAAGTCTTACAATTATTTAGTGGAGTTCAGCCTCACAAATTCTTCAGTGGGCGAAGAATTTGCCTGGCTCAGGTCAAAAAATCAATCTGAAATATGGAGCAAAATCACGTGAGATGACAGGGCACTTTTCCTTGCGGTTTATTTCTGGATTTCTGGAATATATCCAAAACCACGATGGTGCTGAGATATTTGCAAAACTCCGGACCGCATGCGAAATCCAGAAATAAACAGCAAAGAGAAGTCCCTTGTCATCTCGCGTAACTTTGCTCCAAATCTCAGGTTGGTTTCTTGGCCTGAGCTAGGCGCATCCCTCGTCCATAGACTATATGCGGCTGGCTTCCACCAAATAACTCTACAAAGAACTTTTTACAAGTTACAAAGAACAAAATGGTTAGTGTTTAGAAGAAAGTTATTTATTGTGAGAAAGAAAAATTTATAACTTCAATGATGATGAGATGTTTGCAAAAGTCGGGACCGCAAGTGTCTGTGGTGGGGAACGAACGCGTCATTGTCCTTTCCGGGGAGTAACGCGTTCACCACGACACCATGCGGGTCCTTTGTTTCGCCTCTTTTCGTCCAAAAAAAATTTATGTTTTAAGGTCTATCTACTACGGCTATTGAAGCGTTTCGTTGAGCAGACTGTATGCCAACTTGACCATTCCAGGCTCTAATAAAGGCGAAACTTCCTCAACTTTAGCCATTGCGAATTAATAAATGAGGTAATAACAGCCTCGTGTTTGCTGATCAAGATCAACTGGTCAGTATCGAGGTTAGAAGGAAGTCGGTCCTCGGATCCCTTACTTTATCTTTTTTTATCTACTACTAACTTTGTAAAGTTCGTGAGCCGGAGTGAACACCGGCTTGAACTATGACTCCATTGTGGGCGCCGTGTGTGGTGATGGTGGTCTTCATGTTGATCACCATATGCCCGGACGGCGGCGGCCGCATCCTGAAGGCGGTACGAGGCCGATGGCCAAATAGAGATCGACCAGTTCTCTAACTGAAACGCATTAATTTCTATGATGTAGCGCGACGTTATATCGAACACGAACTCCGTAAAGAACACGAACATTTGTTAAATCACATGAAATTTGGTTCAATTAGGTATAAAAAGTGGATGAGATGTCAAGAAGAATTGGAACCATAACCGCCTAAATATTTCACTAGAAAAAATTTTGGTCAGCTTTGAACCTTACCAGATCATTTTCGTTTATATCAAAAACCAATGACTACAATCAATTGATCTGGACTTATGCTTTACGGCTTGATTTCATACAAACTAGCTCAGAACATAGAGGGACAAAATAAAGGATGAAGCTCCCGGCGTTGATCAATCCCTGAGGGATGCACCATGCATTCGACTTCATTAAATATCGCTGGAGGTGATTGAATGCATATCTCGCCTTTACAATGACTCGCGGTGGCCTACCGATATATTGAGCCAGTGCTGCTATCATCCTAGACAAGTCTGGTACCAATTTTCTAACCCCGGAGGAACGGAAGGCTTGGTGGGCCGTGGGCGCTGGGATCAATTACACGTGTCCAACGACTGCGCCACACGCGCCCTAACTCAGAACATTAGAGGTTGACATAAAAAAAACTTTCTTCAAGTATAGCTTGAAAGATGCCATAGTAAGCAGAGTATCTTAGATGAGGATTGCCAACCAAAAAACCTCAGCCCTAATTTTCAGCGACTCGGTTTAATCAGTAGGTCAATAAATCATCGTAGATCCGTATAATTAAAGCGACTAGATAAAACCCAATAGTGAGCGATTCTTCAGCGAATGACAAAGAAAATAGAAAGAATGAATAGAATGGGAAAAGAAAATAGACTCAATATCTGTCAATAAAGCAGCTCAGGTACCCAATACCATGTATTTCTGAAGAGGTCTATTTGCTTAAAGCTTGGTGTAATGGATTCCATTCATTTCTATTTCCTTTTCAAATGTTGTTTCACGGCTGTGCAATGGAAACAACATAAAAGTGGTGAATTAAGGTTCGGACTTCTATTGTTCGAACTTCTAGAAATGTTATAGCATTCGGTTTGTGATGATCTGAACAATTGTGAGGATGCAGCAACACTCGTTATCAAGAACAACCGCCCTGAATAAAAGAGCGCAGCCCAGTAAGGTTGCCTAATTCTAGCGGTGTTCCACTGAAGAAAATTTGACTCGATTCGATGAATAAGACACGTCATCGAGAAGACCAACGATAATGGACTATTAACTCGGATCATCGGCTCTGATGAAGACGAAAACGTCGGAACGTTAGCTGTATAAACATCGTTATCAACCTCGTGTTAACTCAACAATTCAAAAAGGTATTGATTATTAATCCTCACAACGGTTAACCACTGCGATGCACAGCGGTGGATTTATCCCTTGACAGAATCTCCCAAGCTGAGAAGGATTGCGGCGTTTCCATCAGGAAGCCTAGCTAAGAGTAAGTAAATCAACACCAACATCCACCACCGTCTTAGTATCAAAGTCGCACGGTGGTAAATTGGACAGGGTGACCTCGGGATTCCAGGAAACCACAATAGCTTAACCAGCAACTCCCCGAAAAATGAAGGTTATACTGGGGTCCGCACAACCAGTGAGGACGGGCCATTCAAGTATCAAGTAGGTAAGTATTGACTATTAATACCAAGGTTAAATGACGGTAGGCCTCAAAAATACACCGTCGTTTTGTGGCAACGCTATGCTCCTTATTGTCTGTGGAAATCTCATGCCTTCTATCATTGACGAAATCGCAGACACAAAACCTGATTAGTTATCAACTAATCAATTCATATTAAAATTGTGTCAGAGCATTAGATTAGTCAAGACTCATATATAATCAACAATAATTAGTCATTCAAAAAGCTACCATTACGTGGTTTTTCTACGTTAGTAATGTTTGAAAAAATTTTAACGCAAATAAGAAAAAACTAACAAATTACGATCATTTTGCGAATTTATGCAAAAAAGGCCGCGTGCGGCGCAGTGGTTGGAAGCGCCACTGTGACACACACGTGGAATCGATTCCCGCGCCCACGGTCCACCAAGCCTTCCGCCCCTCTGGGATCGGCGGATTGCTATCAGACTTGTCTGGGAGGATAGCAGTGCTGGATCGATACATCGGAAGGCCACCGCGAGTCATTGTAAAGGCCAGATATGCATTCAATCACCTCGAACGATACTTAATGAAGTCGAGGCCATGACGCATCCCTCATGGATTGATCAACGCCGAGAGCTTTATCCTTTTATGCAAAAAAAACTGCCGAGAAACAAATCTAGCACTCTTCCCGGGATGAATTCGACAAATGATCTTGTCCTTCCAAACGTTGTTGTTGGCAACCAATCTATCTCACTGCTATCAAACCGTGTAGAAAACATTTCCGTAGAAGGGATTGTTGTCCAGCAGTTAAGATGACAACTATTTGTAAGAGGAAGATATGAGAAATAACCAAGCCAACGTGGACACAAAAAAAACATCTCCATTAACAAACTTGCAACCTCCTAAAAAGAGTTTACTGCTTTAAAAAAGGATGAAAACCAGCCACAACAGAATCGAAAATTGACGCTTTCGATTCTCGCCTCTCTATTTATGTGAGTACTAGCTAAGATGGGTTCCGTGTCCAAGGGATACGAGCGGCACATAGCGACGGCTATGTCATAAACTATGTCGTTCTGGCATGCGGTAGACCATTCACATCTAACCAAACCATAAAATTCGTTTCTTCGTATGACACGGTTTCGAACATTGCTCAGATTCCTGGAATTCTTTCATTCGCTTCGATTCCTTGTATCCAACTTCTATTTAGATCTTCAGATTTGGTTTTGAAGTTACTACTTGTTTCCTTCATGAGAGCTCGTGAATACTGGTCTGTTACTGTTCGAATAAAACATTCCCCACACAAGTCTGATACCACTCCGCTGACTCCAAAGGGATGGAGAGCTCGGTTGCCACGGTGTCGAACTAGCAACCATGTGTACACTGTAAGACACCACTGCGTCTTTATCTTATTGCTGTGTTTAAGTTTTCAAATTCTTTCTCCATAATATTCATTCAACGTACCGATAGAAAGGTTTTTAATGCTCTCCTCCCTTCCCCTTCACATCTGGCCGGTATATACTTCCTGTCTTAGACTCTCGACTCTGTTTGAAATTTCTTTTTCTTCATTCTTTATTACGGCACTACCCAATGGTTTACCGCCTCATAGTGGCTTAGAGGTGTTCCTGGGTGTCAGACTGCCATGTACAGCGGAGGATTCATCCCCTGGAAGGGTCTCTCAAGCTGAGAAGGAGTCCGGAGTTTCCATCAGAAAGCCTACCTAAGAGTAAACCGATATCAGGATCCACCACCGTCCTGTTATCAAAGTCGCATGGTGGCAAATCTCCTTCTGATTCACAAGCACTGCGACTGCCTTTGATGGTGAAGACCTTGGGTTGGCTTTGGGCAGTCTAACCTCGGGATTCCAGGGAACCACGGTGGCTTAACCAGCAAATCTCCGAAAAATGGTGATTATGCTGGGGTCCGCACAACCTGTGAGGATGTGTCGTTCAAGTATCAAGTAAGTTCAAGTAAGTATCAATCGTATTCTCGAGCCCATAAAAAAACAACTGAGTAGTGGGACTAAACGCACTGAGAAAATTATCTGGATTATTATTAAGATTCGATTAATTATGAGTCGACAATATACGACGACGAAGATACCAAATCGTGACAACGAAGGATTGTGGACTATCGATTAGGATCGACGGCTTAGAAAACGAGAACGACAAAACGTTAAGTAAAGAAACCTTTCTATCAACCCCGCGTTAACTTATCAGTAAAGAAATACATATCGATCAGTTATGCCATGATTAAAGGAATGTCCATTTTTGAAATACTACTGCGCTTAGTGCTATCCGATAACGATGACGATTGCTGCAGAATGGATTGTCCGGAGAAGAACAAACGATTATTACCGGATAATCGGTGTCAACAATCGTCCCGTTTGAAACAGTTCTGCCGAGCGAGGACAATTCATTCGACCGGTCCTACAAGAGAGGACTTGACTCGATACGACTACGAAGACACCACATCGCAATGGTGAAGGACTGTAGACCATTGGCTTATTTTACTCTTTATTAAGATTGCTCGCGAATAAAGTAAAATGGCAACCTCGTGTTTGCTTATAAATGAAAAAGTGAATTATCCGAATTTGTACTGTACATCGATTTTCATTTAACCTCGGTGTGGGTGATCAGTGCACTTTCATTTATGAACTAACGCGAGGTTGCTGCCAAACGTTCATTTCGCCAACGTTTCGGTGTCTTCGTCTTCCTCAGAGCCAATAGTCCGAGTTGACGCCCAGAGCTCTTCGTACTCCCAATGTGCTCCCATCGTCCTCTGCCCTTTGATAATGATTTGAAATCTTAGCTGTTTGGTAAGAGCCTCGTGTTATCTTATCAATGAAAAAGACACAACTGGATTCCCAAGATTGACTTTCTATTAACCCCGGCACTGGATTACAGAAGTTTCGTTTTCTTTTTCAGCAATCGTGAGCTTGTTATTCAGCACACGTTTACTTTCGCATCCATATAAGAAATACAACATAACGGTAGCCGACGTTTCGGCAGTATCGCCTTCTTCAGAGCCTGGAAGGGTAAACCATTATGTAATTTACTAGGTCAAACGCTTAAACAGCACAAACAGAAAGATGAAAATCCGAAGGATAATTACACGACCAGCAGCTTCTCGAAAAAGCCATCGTTTTTTGATTGCCTCCCACCGAGGAAGAACAGCCTCTCAGAGTCGCATTCGTTAATGACTGCACCACTCCAAATCAGAAAGCAATTCTAAGATACGGGGCTAGATCACGTCTTATTTCTAGGCATTCTTCCTTGCTATTCATTCTCGGATTCTTAGCATTTATGCTAAAAGTCTCAAGAAGTTTCCGCGTTGGTGGTTTAGAATCCTGTGCGAGGACAGCGACGTTTATACCAAAATCGTCTCCGCTATGCTTTTGTATCCTATACGTCCCCAGTGGCGCACCTTGTCTTACTTTTCGTTTGCCATCTATATGTCTTTTTATGCGGATACATAAAGGTCTGCTATTTCGCCAATGTATTGGTCTCCGCAGGTACTACAACAGATCAGGTATATCGTACCCGAACTCATGCAATCACTGTCCTTGCCAAAAGGAAAAATTATACAATTCTGTGTTTCATGTAGATGGTTTTATAGGTGGTTACGAACTGACTAACGACGAAGAGTATTCGGTAGTATTTCAACTATCGCCAGCGACTCCTCTAGATCTGCTCTTCTTAAGCTTCGCTTTATCGCTACACTTATTTCACAGCTAGTAAAGGGCAAGATAAAAGGGATTTTGTTTAGGCCAAACCTTTCGTTTTGGGGCGCCGCTGTCCTTCTAAACTTATCCCATGGAGCTACCATTTTATAGCCACTGGAGACGAGTAGTTGCCGAACCAAGTCACGCCATTCTCCCCTTAGTTTCTGTACGGGAGTAACGTGTGCTGTATAACAACCTCGCGATTGCTGAGAAAGAAATAGACACATTTATATCTGGATTGTATTTCAAAGACCGACATTCCTTCGATATCGGTACCGTTAATTAGCCAGAACTTTCTCATTGATAAGCTAACATAAGGTTGAGGAAAAAATTTTATTCGACTAACGTTTCGGCGCCTTCGCCTACTTTAGAGTCGGATTGGTCCGAGTGGACTGTCCTCAATTGTTCTTTTTCCGACGTAGGTCTTTTTGATCGCACTGAGTCAAATCCAATAAAGCGCCGCCCGAATGAATTGATCTCACTTGTCAGTGCTCTTTTACACAAGACCGTTGCTGGTACTGATTGTCCTTTGCTAAGCTTTTTTTTTCTCGGGAAAATGCATGATGCAGCAGTCGTTATTATTATCACCTAGTAGAGAGCGTAACAATATTTTAAAACCCAACTTTCCCTTAGCGTCGAAATTATTAATCGATATGCGTTTTCCCATTGATAAGCTAAGGTAAAATCGATAAAACGGACGAAGGGGCCTAAACGTTACCCTAACAAAGTCTTTTATCAACCTAGTGCTGGTTTATCAACGAAAAAATGTGTATCTAAAATGTATCTGAATATCCAAGTATTAACTTGGATGTGGAGCCACGGCGCAATAAAGCGTGCAAACGGTTGTGGGTTCAACCTGCATCCAAAACAAATTCTGGGCTTCTACTCAATTTCTGAACTGGTACAGAATTCGCTCCCAAAATGTGAAACACAATATAGCAACGATGTATAGTAATATTTCCAAGAGCTCCCTCTTCTTTAGCCACGGTATAAGTAATCAACACTGGATCACCTGAATCACCTCCAATCACCTTGATGGTCGAGTGACTCAAGCGGGCGCCAGCAAACCTCCCATTTTTTCCAGTTGCGTGCAAGAGTAGCCCAGTGGGGTTCTCCTCGCTCTAGAGACTCGTTGAGCATCATGCATTTCTTCTAGGCTTTCCGTGAAGAACTGTGACTATCGGGTCGGTGGTCTTCCTACAGTATGTTTGGCATACCGAGGAATCTAGTCACTAACGTCTCCTGTGCATCGGTTGTCGTTCATACGCATTACGTGCCTGCCCTCCTTATCTTCAACAGTTTGGCGTATAGAGAGGCATCGTTGATTTTTGATCGTTGATGCAGGTCGGAGCTTCGGATCCCATCGCTCACTTGCGTGAAACGGGATACCACTAGCATCGTCTTTCAACTGCGCGTTCAATAACGCTGAGTGATCTTTCATACTGCTTACGCAGAGACCAGGTTTCTTGCGCATACGTTAGGGCAGAAAGTACCGCGGACTCGAAAAGGTGAGTACGCAGTCGGGTGTTCTTTGTTCTCCTCACTACATCTTTCACGCTCTTGAAAGCTTCCCAAGCAACTCGTTTCCTTCTGCTCACCTCCGGAGCTAAGTCGTTCATCATGTTAAATTCCCAACTAGACGTAATTGGAGCATTCGGAGATATTCGTTCCGTCGAGAGTGAATGGTTTGCTCTCCGTGAACATCGTTTGTGTAAGATTCAGCCAAAAAAGAATTTTCCACAAGCTTTATCAAAATCGGCAATCATTCGTTCCGTTCGGCTAATATTTGGTGTTATAAGAACGATGCCATCAGCAAAGCGAAGATACTGCAATTATCGACCACCGATTTTCAATTCCATGTTGTCCCATTTCAATGTTCGCATTACGTTCTCGAGGTTGGCGGTAAATAATTTTGGCGAGATGGTATCACCATTCCTAGCGTCTCTTTTGACGGCAATGTTATTATCGTTCTAAAATGGTGATATTTTGGTTGCAAGATTTTTATACAGCCCACAAAGAATCTTCATATACTGAGTAGGGACTTCCTGACTTTCCCAGGCTTCTATGATTGCTTTCATCTCAATTGAGTCAAAGGCCTTCTCTAAATCAATGAAAGTGAGACAAAGCGGTCTCTTGTACTCTCGCGATATTTCAATGACTCTTGTTATAGTGTGGATGTAGTCCATCGTAGTAAATCCTTTTCGAAACCTTACTTGCTCAACTGGCTGCCCTTCGTCCAGTGTTCTGCCAACCCTGTTTAGGACGACTCAAGTGGAAAGTTTGTAGACGGCAGACAGCAAGCAGATTGGGCGATAGTTGCCGATATCGTGGAGGTCACATTTTTTGAATAATAGCACGATGCTGCTGGTCTTCCATTGAGTAGGGACCTTGCATTCAGACAGCGGAGTGTTCATCAGGTGTTCGGATCCTATATTGTCCGAACATGTTGTGGTGGCGTTCGATTTTTTAGCGACGAAATAGCATGTCGGATTTCGGAAAGGGAGAACCGGTGATACAACATATCCATCCTGCTTTATTTCATATATGGGAAGGAAGACGCAGTTATTGAATAAATCTGAGTAGTGTTCGTTAATGATTTTCTTTAATGTCTTTTTGGATGCTGTAACTGTTTAGTCTGTGTGTCGAGTGCAATGCAAAATAATCCTGGTTTTTTAATTGGCGATGCTACGATAAGCTTTGCGAATGCTTTTCCCAGTGCTGCAACTTCGACCACAACTGGTGTTCATCTCGTTTTAAGATCTTCTTTTATCTCCTGCCTGCACTAATTTCCAAATTCGGACGTGAGCTGCTGGTTGCGTGCAGCTTGTGCGTTTCCACGCTGGCATATCAGCTCAAGCGTTTACGGAGTGGCACGGGTCTTGGTGAATTTCGAACTCTCAGCTTTCACAGCGCGAACGTGATGTTGAATGAGGCGATCGTATTCTTTATCGGTGTTATCGGTGTATCGACAACGGCATCTTCCCAACAGCCGACTAATGAGTTAAACAAGTCCCAGTTTATAGTGGTTTTGGGACTTCGTTTTTTGAATTTACCTGCTTTTTCTCCTTTCTGCGAGGAATGGAATCTAGCACGAAGGAGGCGGTGGTCTGATCCCGTGTAGAATTTTGATACAACAGCGACATCGGTTAAGCAACATTTTCAATCTACTGTGATGTGGTCTCTTTCGTTATGGTACTCTCCATTGGGAGACTCCGTCCAGAGTTAAGAGTGGGGCTTCTGGAATTGCAAGTTACCATGGATTGTCTTGGTCGCATTGATAAACTCGGACAGCCGCTCACCCTACTCGTTCCATTCTAATTCGTGGATCCCAATGTGGCGTTCTCCAGACGTTCTTTGTGGTCCAATCCTAGCGTTAAAATCTCCAATGATCGCCTTAAAAATGTGTGGTCTCCTTTATAGTGTTTCTCCATGTCCATATAGAACGCTTCGACTTCTTATTTTTCATAGTTTGATGTCGGCGCGTAAACGACGAAGATTGTCATAGCCGGTATTGATCCACATCTTTCTAATCGTAAACGTCCGATTCAGGTTGTAAGCTGGTAGAATTAATCGACGTTCATGGACAAACTCATGTTCACGAGAACGCCGACGCCGCCGACTCCTCTACTATCACATGTTCCGAAGAACATTTCTTTTCCGGTGCCATAGACGGCGTTGAATGGGTGGCGTGGCCTCGTCTCGGCCACGCCGATGACATCGTACCTTATCGTTCTTGCTTGCCTGAGCAAGTCTTCTATCGTGGACTCGGATGTAAGTGTACGTGCATTGTAGGTACAGATCGTCACCATAGTTCTTTGTAATCCAGGCAGCTTCCACTGGCTCTGAAATTTTAGCAACCTCTCACTACTCGTCCTACCCAACGCTGCGAAATTGGGGCTCTTTCGGGGTTAAGTGAATGAGACCCGTTTTTTTTCACTGTGTTTAGCATTTTTGATAACCATGTATAACTTGCTGGGCTCTGAACGTGGAAACTGGGCATACTCATGGGTACCTTGCCATTCTCTCCCAGAATGGACATGGAGCTTACATATTGAAGACGAGTCCTAACAGCCTACCATATACTTCCCCTTCACTTGACTGCAGGCTTTTGGCCGAATTGATTCATAAAATACAATCCTCATGAACCCGAGCACAACCACGCACGTATGCATGAGTACGCCTCGTAAATACGGCAAGTATGCTCCAAATCGGTGCAGTAGAAACAGGGAGTCCATCCTATGGATCCACCTACGTCTCACTGAAGCAAAGGTCGCTTTTGGTCCGCGATCATATTCTATCCGCCATCTGGTGATGCGCCACGTAGGCTCGCGTCGAGTTCTATAGTATGAGGAAGTAATCATCATTATCTTGGACTTTAACTTATTATTTGCTACCTACTCTTTTTTAATGACAGGGTATACTGCGAAATATAACTTCAACGATGCTGAGATATTTGCAAAACTCCGGTAAGCAGGTGTATGCGGTGAGGAACGAACGCGCTATTGTCATTTCCGGGAGTAACGCGTTCATCACCACACCATGCAGGTCATTTGTTTCGCCCGTCTCTCAGCTAGTTCTATCGATCTTTCCCACAGCAACCACCCGTCAGCGGGATTGATCTGGTGGGCCCAAATCGGTAACGAACCCAGTTAAACTGAGGCCGTAGTTCTAATCACAATTTTAACTTATTATTTGCTGCCTACTCTTTTTTAATGGCAGAGTATATTGCGAAATATAACTTCAATGACGCTGAGATATTTGCAAAACTCCAGACAAAATCATTGAAGTTATATTTCGCGATATACCCTGCCATTAAAAAAGAGTAGGCAGCAAATAATAAGTTAAAATTGTGATTAAAATTACACCATCAGCTTAACTGGGTTCATTCCCGATTTGGGCCCCCAGATCAATCCCGCTGACGGGTGGTTGCTGTGGGAAAGATCGATAGAACTAGCTGAGAGACAGGTGTAACGAAGGACCCGCATGGTGTGGTGGTGAACGTGTTACTCCCCGGAAAAGACAATAGCGCATTCGTTCCTCACCACATACACCTGCGATCAGGAGTTTTGCAAATATCTCAGCATCATTGAACTATATTATATGCTATTATTAATTGAACTATTATAACTATTGAACTATTATTAACTATATGATCACCCATATTGGATTATTAAGCTTACACGAGGGGATCGTAGTAATAGCATCGAGCTTAATCCAATATAGTAATGCACTGCTACATCTAGGTATCCTCACTCAGCGCTACCTTTTGTACAAGACTGTTGTTGATCTGTTGCCATGCAATAGAAATACACGCCGACAGTCATATAGTCAGATGATGATCACCCATTATAACACCGATATCCACAGGATGCACGCACTACCCACGTAGTTGGTTAGGCTGATGTATGGCTTCAGTCGCGCTTTAAGCATCTCTCGTCTTCCCACATCATTGTCATGTTGGATGCCGCTACATTACTGTTCTCCATAGAAGCCCAACACGCCTATTCTATGGCGGTACACGTTCTTCACTACAGGCTCATCACAAGCCCTCATGGATCACTGGAAAGCTGCTGCTTACGAGATAATTCAACCAAACGGGAATGGCACAAGAGCCTAGTTATTATGTATACTACGTTTACTGTGTGGAGCGCTGAACGAATAAACATAGGTGAATGTGTCGTGCCTTCTGAAGGCGATACTGCCGAAACGTCAGCTAGCGTTGTATTGTATTGTGTTTTTATGGAAGTAAATGTATGCTGTTTAAAAACCTCGCGATTGCTGAACAAGAAAACGACACATTCATATTCCAATGCCGAGGTTAAGAGAAAGTCGATCCTGGGAACTATTACAAAACATAGGTGAGTTAGGCACCTGATGTTCATAATTATACGAACCTACGGCTACAAAACTACTTGCATTCCTAGCTCGGTTAGATCAGCTACACAGATGTGCAAATACTGTAAAGTATTAAAACGCCGAACTCCTCAGCTTGAGCGACCCTGCTGAGGGATGAATCCCCATGCTCTACACCGCAACCCGACACCCAGACATATCTTCTAGGCACGATGAGGTGGTAAACCTTTGGAAGGAAGGAGGGAGTTATACAGTGCAAAATATGCATTTCACCTTATAAGGATTTCTGCCTCAACCGATTGTTCAAATGACAATGAGAAACGCAGATTTTCCTAACCTGGGCAAGAAATCGTTGTGAAAAAAAGCAACGGAATCTCATGCAACCACACGACAACGCAAAGCGTAAGAGCTTTGTGGCTTTAGTTGAAAAAAAATCAATGCCTATGTTTGTAAAGAAGAATCAATAAGTGGCCGTGGCGTGAGCAGGTACTCAGATAGATTTAATTTAATGAGACATTGGACATTGGATACACTTGTAGGCGATAATAACAAAAGAGGCGACACTGATTGAGCATGGAAATGTGGGCGGGATCTCGAGTAGAGCTGAGAAATATTGGGTGAACAATAAAGGTAAGGTGAAAAAAATTGGATCAATACTATTCTCACATGTACATGACCCATGCTCAAATATTGTGCAGCCCCCAGCACTTGTATTATTGTATTATTTCACCTCATTGTTCTGCATCCATCATCCGCTATGGTCCTCAGATTTGCGCAGGAATATGGGTACTACATGAGAGTTTCATCTTCTTCAAGAATGTCGGTGAATGCCGACCGAGTTGATTCCCGTTGAAATTCAGGGATAACTCTACTAGAATACTTCCAGGTCTTCACCAGTAGCTAACCACAGGAATTCGCTGGCCTATGCGGATCACATATTTCTTTAGAAGATACGTATGTTACGAATTTGTGGATTCCAGAGGATGGGGAAGCTTTGTTGACTTCGGTGGGCACGGTGGGTGTACGGAACAGCGACGATGCGCTTATTGCAAAACGAGATGAACAATGGTTTACGAAATTACTGCTAAAGACAAATGTTGGTCATATGGGGCTATAACATTTCAGTAGCAGAAAGAAAAAGACAATAATTAAAAGAAAGCCATAGAAAACAGAGTAGTGAGATAATTTTTAAAAATAAAAGGATAAAAGGATAATGCTCTCGACGTTGATCAACCCCTGAGGGTACGCCATGCATTAGACTTCAATGAGCATCGTTAAAGGTGATTGAATGCATATCTAGCCTCTACAATGACTCGTGGTTGCCGACCGATGTTTCAAACCAATGATGCTATCCTCCCAGACAAGTATTGCATAAATTTGCCCGCCCCGGAGGGATAGAACGCTTGGTGAGCTATTGGGCGCGGTGATCGGTCCCATGTGTTGCACAGCAGGGCGCCTCCGACCACTGCGCCACACGATACAAATCAGCAAATCTCCAGATCAATTTCGTTGACAGGTGATTGCTGATAGCACCCAAAGGCTAAAACACGGCAGAGGGAAAGACGAAACGAAAGATTCGCATAGTGTGGTGGTGAACACGTTAGTCTCCAGAAACATAATAGCGGATTTGATCCTCACCGTAGACATCTGCGGCCCCAGTTTTGCAAATATTTCGACATCATTGTGGCCATCTCCTAATTCTTTTTTTAAAATCTAATCCATGTGAATAAAGTCGACTTTGAAAGGAAATTACGGAAATCATTACCATGCTGTTATCAAGTAATGGAGATACGAATAAATCTGTCTATGAATCGTACTTCACCGACAGCGACGAATAGTACTGGCCAACGATTAATGAAAAAAAAGTGGGATTTCTTAGTGATGTCAGCTGGATGTCAAAATATATACGCATAAAGAAAGACACCACACAGACACAGACACGCACAAACACACACCACACATACACACCACACACACACCCACACACACAGACATGCAAACAAACACAAACAGACACAAACACACATACACATACACATACACATATACACACACACACACCAGAGAGTAGCTACGCGCATACGTCAAATATAAGGTAGAAAGTTTCTATGGAAACACTCGAGTGCTTCATCAGCTGAGGCATTATCACCTCTGACATCATCGCTCCACCAAGAAAAATAGACTGATGCAAAACACGTAGTTAATCACAATGCTAACTACTTTACTTTCTGTTTATTATTATCTTTTACGACAGGGCGACATGATGTGAAATGCGACCACTACTATGCAGAGATATTTGCAAAACTTGGACCACAGGCCAAATCGAGCCCGCGATTATCCTTTCTGCAGTACATGTGTGTCGCAGGTTCGAATCTACCCTAGGGTCCATGTTTTGCAAATGTCTCAGCATCATAGTGGTAGTTATTTCAGTTATTTCGACTCTTCCAACTGTAATGTCTTTGTGTCCAAAAACCCTCAGTTTATTTCTCGCTTTCGCAGTAGGATACTTTTTTATAAGCCCCATTTGTATTTGTCCATTATGTCTTTGGATATGATTGCGAGCCGTGACGTCGCCCTCATTTAGAAACATTCGTTGTTGGTTTTCAAAAACACAGTGTTGCTATTTGCCACCGAATATAAATCCGACTACTGTGGAAAGAATTGTCTTACCGAAAGCAAATTTTCATCGATGGACAATCAATCGACAACCGTCCTGTATAAGAGGAGGCAGCAGTGTGACGTTACTTCTTTCACAGTAGTTAGCTCAGAGGAATGCAGTCCTTCCAAGCCGCTGTCAGAACCGCATAATCACTAGTTTTAGATAAAATGCCCAGCTTCATACGATTTCCACGCTGGACTTCTTTTAATTTCATAGAGCAAATCTTAAACTTGGTTAAGGTTTCAAATTTACCCTTAATCGTTGAAATTTAATATTGTTCTGTAAAGAAAAAGTAGATTGAGGGATAATCATTGACATTTGACACAGCGACTGAGATTAAAAAAAAGAATCTGTAAATCTAGGCCCGCCCTTCTAGTAAACTCATCAATGTTCGATAAAAAGATAAACGATAAAGCTCTCGGTGTTGATCAATCCCTGAGAAATGCGCCATGCATTCGACTTCATTAAGTATCGTTGGAGGTGATTTAATGGATATCTGGCCTTTACAATGACTCGCGGTGGCCTACCAATGTATCGAACCAGTGCTGCTATCCTCCCAGACAAGTCTGGTACCAATTTGCCGATCGCTGAGTGATGGAAAGCTTGGTGGGCTATGGGCGTGGAGATCGATTCCACATGCGTGTCACAGTAGCGTCTCCAACCACTACGCCACACGTGCCCATGTTCGATAAGTTAGTGTTTTATTCTTGAACAGACACAAGGTCATCAACAAACAAGATTTATTCATTCAACAAGAACTCAATACTGGCTGACCCATCGGCGGATTTCGCATGGGTAGAGCCCTCGGCGTCAGTTTAATCTACATTTCTAGAATCTAACGAAGTAGAAAAATGGGTATCAGACACTATAAGATGCCAGCAAGTTCGTAACCGTTTGTACGACGGTCTGTGTATAATAAAAAGTTGCATAATATCCCTAACGATAGAGAAGGAGATTTTATGAATTCGGATACCGTTGGTCTACCCGATCTCCTATAAAATGCGCCAGGACAAATACGGCGAAACGAATAGACCACTCTTTGCCCGCGTGAAAGCACACCTAGTCGGTAAATTTAAAGTTAAAGCAGACAGTCCACTAGGCGTGCATAGGACACCGAGATACAACATAAGAGATAATGAAGTAGAAGTCACCATCGTCCTACAAGAATACAAGACTTTTGCGCTTGAAATTTTCTAAGCCGTCTGTATAAATTCCAGGAACCCAAAAATGAACCGCAGGGAGAAATACCATGTTATTGATCAAGTAGCCTACATTTAAGTTGACCTTTCCAGGATCTGAAGAAGGCGCAATCCGCTGAAACGTCAGCCAGTAATGTATTCAGAAAACCTTGCCATTAACGATGTGGTGTTTTCTTAAAGAGAATACGGTGGCTTATAGACCAAGTAGCTCTAAAATTGGCTATAATATTGGATAAGATAAGGATAAACACTGGTTTCAATTATTCAATGCGAGTTATTCGCAGTGACTATCAATTTAAACCGACAATCAATACTCGAATTTTTTTAATGAAAGGCTTATAGATATGGAAAACAATAACGTACGAAGAAGCACATCAACAGAAAATTGGTAAGCCAGTACAGAATTCAGATCAGATCAGAAGCGCAGATAGAAATCCTGTGAAAATCTTTGCTACCGAAAAGATTTCTTCCACAGGAAGGAGGATGCTGTCAATATAAAGATGATGACATGATTTTAAAAAATGGACTTAAAGATACTTCTTTTACATTTGAATGAAAAGATCACAATAAACACTGTGCAGTGTAACGTCGTGGAATCAACTGAAAACAGGTGTATGTTTGCCGAGAGTGCGCTGCGCAGTGGAAAAGAAGTGCTAAGTTCATTCGGAACCGAGAAGCTGGATTCGTGCTCAAAGCTCAGCACACCACCTGTACGACGGCAATGCAGTAATCATCAACGAAAACGTGGCTATATGGACGTCATCCGACATCTCGTGCAGATTTAAGCATTTTTTTCACGACCCTTCATCATATATAGTGTGAGGATCCCAGCACTTTTGAATTCGATTCATTTCCTCGCATTCATCATCCACGAAGCTCATTGAACATTTCTGGCGTGGAGTCGGCTGATGCTTGAGAACTGTCATCTTCTTAATGGATGTCGTTGAATGCTGGTCGAGTTGCTTGTTCCTGTGGTTTTGAGATCCCGGCTAGAGCGTTCCCAGCCCGACTGCACAGAGTGAACTGTTCCCAGACAAATATGGTACCAACCCCAGCTATTATTGTGCTGGTGAAGCAGATTTAAATAACTGTTAGCAAAACGAAAGTATTGTGGAATTGTGGCGAAACGAAGACAAAAAAAATTCTGGCTATGGCACGCTAGAGAATTCACAAGGATTCAAAAAAAAATCTGGACCGTCCGTGATTGCTTCTGACGACAGAATTGTGACGGTCGCTAGCTACTATTTTAGTGATTTTCAAGCAATAATCAACTTGCTTAAATTGCCGAGCTTACATAAGGTTGGTAAAATTGTTCTATTCTGCTGTTTCGACGACTTCGTCTTCGTCCACCCTGTTTAAAAGAGCACTCCCGGGTGAGCATGCATCACTCGTGCGGTATTCGCTGAAGAAGATCCGTCTCGGTAGGACTACGAAGACACCACATCAAGATGACTCAAGATCAAGAAGAACCTGCGGACCACCGACCGGGATCATCGACTCCGAAAAGAAGACGACGACGTCGAAACGTTAGCAGAATAAAACAATTTTATTGACCTCGTGTAAGCTTAACAATTTAAACCAGTTGATTACTTTATTACCGAGGTTAAACAACGGTCGGTTTAAGAATTGTTTTAAGTAATAATTACAACGATAGTGGAAAAATAACAACCTTAATGGTGACAAATTGACCATGGATTAAGTCAGCAACCAAGTTCGTCGGTCAACCAACATTTACTCAGCCGCTAACACTCGGAGAAATTCGAACAGCATATTATTATTCAAAAAATCCGTCCGCCTTTGGACTCCCAACATGCGGTGTCCTCCCAACAATTTATGATCTCATCGTGGCTGGAAGGTGTTCCTGGGTGTCGGATTAAGATGTACAGCGTGGGATTTATCCCCTGGCAGGGTCTTCCAAGCTGAGAAGAAGTCCGGCGTTTCCATTAGGAAGCCTAGCCAAGAGAAAACCAATACGAGGATCCACCACCGTCCTGGTATCAAAGTCGCCTGGTGGCTAATCTTTCTCTGATCCACAACGGCCGCGACTGCTTGTGGTGGTGAAGACCTGGAGCAGACCTTGGCCAGGCTGACCTAGGGATTCCAGGAAACCACAATGGCCTAACCGGGCAAATCTCCAAAAATAGAGATTATGCTAGGGTCCGCACAACCAATGAGGACGGGCCATTCAAGTCAAGGGTCAAGTGTGCTAACAAGTATATGAAGCAGACGAGGGTAAATGTCCTTTCGAAGTTCGCCGGTGTTCTCCAATGGAATCATTGCTTTAATATCCATTTTTTTTTCTTCTTAGGCAACACTTTTCCACTTCCGCATTAAAGGATAAAGCTCTCGACGTTGATCAATCCCTGAGGGATGCGCCATGCATTCGACTTCATCAAGTATCGCTGGAAGTGATTGAATGCATATCTGGGCTTTACAATGACTCGCGGTGGCCTACCGATGTATCGAGCCAGTGCTTCTGTCATCACAGGAGGGTTTGGTACCAATTTGCCGACCCCAGACGGATGGAAAGCTTGGTGGGCCATGGGCGTAGGCATCGATTTCACGTGTGTGCCGCAGTGGCGCCTCCAACCACTGCGCCACACGCAACCACTTCCACATTAGCGGTCATTTAATGTTATTTCATGACATTCACTATAGAAATTAGTAGTTATGTAATCCGTTCCGTTTCTTCTAATGTTCCGTCAGTGCTGATTACAGCTGAAGTTGCAACACCGTAGAAAAATGTTGTAAAACAAAAGTGAAAGGAAGAGATGAGAAAAAAAGTAGAAGCACCTCAATGGAGATGTCCAAATCTTGAAATGAAATCAAAATAGTATGTTAAATACTCAAAGAACTATCTGGTTTCATTTCCATAGCTGATAATTATTATTCTTTTCGATCAGTATGGCTAGTGTAATGGGAAAACCAAAGGTAACGACAAAAAGGAATGATGTTTGAAAAGCCTCAGCACAGGACACAGGATAACGTTAATAGGCTCACTACTTTGCCGAGTACCAAAACCAAATGGTATTTCGAAATCATTAATCTCAAGCTCAAAGCCGACTCAGCCCGCTTTTTCGTCTTTGAGTGTACTATCGACTGATTGCAGGATAGGATCCTATTCAGGAAGAATCCGAGGCACCAGGTGGCAAGCCTCTTTCGGATCCACAAAATCAAGGAATACCTGTGGTAAAGATCAGGGATCGTTCTATTATAAGATGTGATTCCAGGAGAAGTTGCGCTCAAGGGGCGCTTAGTATGTCAGTGAGGACAAAAGGTGACAGATCGTCGTAATGAGTCTGAGTACTTCCAAAAAGCGATTGCAAAAGTACGAAACGAATGAAAGATGTGCTGCGATTCATACAACATGTGAGAAACTTTACCTACGTGAGCATCTGAATTAAGAGCCATTGGATGATGTTCAGATTAAAACACCTTTTAAATTACAACATCAGTGTTCTCCACTATTCTCAAACTAGTACAGGATTGAACTGCCGCAGGATTAAAATCAATCAATCAACTGAACCTAAACTTGAAAAACAACTAACACAACCCGAAGATAGAAGATCCTCAGAGATAAAAGGACGGCGCTATATTATTCGTGCGAGGCCATGTTCCACTCCATCGAATGGGTACGAAAACTATGAAGTCGTCAAAAAAGTAAACTTTGCGGTGGACAGCTGACTCGAATCATTGACTCTGGGGATAGTGATATCAACGAAATAGCATCATCTACAAGCCGGGCCAGGATCTTTTACCGACCTCATGTAAGCTTGTGAACAAATCAAAACACAGAGTCGATGCAGCTTTAAAGATCACAGCAATTTCAGTCCCACGAATTGTAGCCAGTATCCTCATGCTTCCATGACACACAGGGAAAAGAGCGGCAAACTATCGTTCGTACTCATTGGTACTTATTCATAATGATTTTAATGAATGCTACTGCTTGAAGATGACGGAATAATACAAAAACGACGCCAGTGGTCGAAATCGGGTCTCCACGTAACCCTAGACAATTATAATCCAATTCATAAAGCTTCAATGATGCTGAGATATTTGCAAAACTCTGGACCGCAGGTGTTTGCTGTGGGGAGCGAACGCGCTATTGTCCTTTCCATGGAGTAACGCGTTCACTACCACACTATGCGGGTCCTTCATTTCGCCTGTCTCTCAGCTAGTTCTATCGATCTCTGCCATCAGCAATCACCCTTCATCGGGATTGATCTGAGGAGCCCAAATCGGCGACGAACTCAGTTAATAGAATTATTTACATTTTTCAAACATTGTGCTTTCTTTCTGAGATGTATGAACAAAAAAAAAGTTCTTACAAGGAAGCAGAAGGTACTGTGTACTGTTCAGTAGTAGCGAGGAAAATGTACTTATACTGAACATACAGACACACGAATGAGGACTACACTAAATTCGAAATTCAACTACAGTAGTGAGTAGCAACATCTAGGCGAAACCGAAATAAGCTTTTAACGTGGACCAGAGCCCGAATTTTTAACCCAACTGGCTTTTCATAACATGTAACGATCAAGTGGACGACTATTCAAGACAACTAAACAATAAAATTGAATTTTTAGAAAGTTGCTTATAAAGCTGCCAAATATCATGCGAACAGATAGAGAATTTGGCAGAGAAAAATATTATGGGTTTAGAACATTTACCCAAGAGGCGAATGTAGCGCAGTGGTTAGAGGCGCCCTGCAATACATATAGATTCCATCCTGCACCTAAAGCTCACCAAGCACTCCATCCCTCTGGAGCTCCAAAGTCGGAAAAATGCTACCAGGCCGACCTGGGAGGATAGCAGCACTGACTCGGTACATCGATAGGCCACCGCGATTCATTGTATAGGCCAAATGCATTCATTCACTTCCAACGATGCTTTCGATGAAGTCGATATTATTGGAATTAGAGGTAGGTCAATGCCGAAAGCTTTATTCTTTATGTTTTGTAGAAGCTCTGCAAATTTATGAGCAAAGATCTAGTACAACGGTAAAAGTCGGAGGGCTGTGCCATGCACTCCACTTTATTAAGCAAACTTAAATATGATTGGATGCATGTCTGCCACACACAATAATACGCAGTCGCCTATCGATCTATTGAGTCAGTGTAGTCATCCTTTCAGACAAGTCTGGTACCAATTTGTCGACTCCGGGGAGATGAAAAGCTTGGTGGGCCCTGGTGCAGGATAGAACATGTGTATTGTAGCGAGCCTCTAACCATTGCGCTACACACGTCCTTTGCACAGCGACAGTATTAACAATTCTAACATATGGACGATCAGTTGTTTTTTACAGTACGATTTCATTCACATGAAACACAAAGAAGATAAGGAGGAAGATGAATAGAGGAAAATGAAAGTTGTGAGGGAAGGACGCACAAGAATCAGGTTAACGTAGGATGGTGAACCCATTTAGATAAATAATATATATTAAACGAAGGTAATCTATCGAACTCGTTTAAAAAAATCTTCCTGGAAGGTTAAAAAAAAAGTTCCTACGAGATGTCGAAAATCGTTAACGTTTAGCAAAGCTGAAGAAAAAATTCTTCACAGTTATTCATTAGAAAGATTTGTTATTCTCTAGCAAAGAACTGCATCTATAAAAACACAAAATGTAATTTCAAAAAAAAACTGTAAACACTTTGGAGTACATTTCTGCTAAGGTTCAATGTGATTTCAAAAACACCGGGTAACTTAGCAACTTAAAGTAACTCGCCAAGAAAACATTAGATCTTAAATAGGAACATTCCGGATGTACGGAAGAGTTTTAGAGCAGTTTTCATGTGAAGTTTGAAGACTCTTGAGATTCTGGGGATAGTGTACGATAGTGGCCAACTCGCTCAGTGACTGAGGCTATGGGTGTCGCGCCGTAAGAACCACGTCAACGGCGTATGCAATTAGTAACGACATCGGAAAGTAAGTGACGAACTAAGCGCATCAGAATAACGGGACAATGACTTTACTACGAAAGAGATACCAAGCGACGAACAATCGGCGACGACTGTTATCAGACGTGGACGGAATCGATGCAATCGCTTGACGACGTGCAGCGGTGACTCAGACGCTCTTCAGGCTAGTCGCTCGTCGGCGACCGCAACGAGCGACATCACCAGAATTATTTCCGTAGAAAAAGAGCTGAAATCCGATCCGTAGGAACTGAGTACATTGAAAAAGCTTCTTAACAAAGTTTTCAAAGAAAGAATACCTCCGGTACTTTTAATCATTCTCACAGAAGCCTCGGCTATAACCAGATTTTCTACGTTATACGGCATTTAAGTCTATTTTAAGAGCACTCAAGTAGTCTAAGAAATTCACCGATGAGAATGAACGCGCACTTAGAAGGAGGAACCCACTTCAGTTCGCTATTCATGACAATTTGCAAGCTGTCAGTAACTAAATTCTGTTAGTTAAGAGTACACAAGAGCAAAAGAAGCTTCTCGAAGACAATTCCGAAGTGAGCGGAAACCATAGATTGTATTCATTCCAGAGGAATACACATGGACTTATCAAGTCATCCCTATAATCGCCACCTCCTAAAAATATGCGCAACGGCTTTCAACTAGACTGAATAACTGGTCCACATCTAAAAGCAGCCTAATAGACAAATACATAGAATATCACAACACAACAGCCTATATGAAGCATATATGGCTCAAAGTGCCACCGATATTATCTACTTTTACTTTTTTCATGCCGAAGCTAAATGAAATCAGCTAATAAGACGCATTGTCTCGCTTCATGGAAATTAATTTAATACCGACTACTACAGGATAGATTGTTCCTGCAAAAACAAAATACTATCAGTGGATAACCAGTTAACCATCCTGTATAAAAGGGCACTCTGCTCGATGAGGTCACTTTATTCGAGTGGAGGTTCACCATGAAAGATTCGATTCGACATGACGACAAAAAGATACGTCGCAACTACGAACGACTGTGGACATTCGACCTCAGTCATTACGTCCTTGAGGAAGACGAAGACCTCGAAACCCTGGCCGAACAATGTTTTCCTTCATATTTTTCTGAATACTTTAGAACAACTTCGCGTTATGTTCGTGTCAATGAAACAATACACTGCCGTCAATCTGTTATGATATTCCATACGTTCGTTATTAAATCTGGGTCTGTTGTCGTACAATGGTCGCTTTTGCTGTGCAAACAACACCAGGCTGCTGATGTTGACGTCGGAAGCCTCGTGAGGTCAGAAAATACGAAGAGGCGCGTGAAAATCGCTACAAATCAGCGTTATACTAATTCTTCGAATTCTTTTCACAAGCTAATCAAAAACTCGGATTTCAACTGGTTGAAAAACGGAGATGGTTGTTGGCAAGCGAAACGATGTGAGAGTTGGACGTCCCTCTTGAACAGCAGTCATCTCTATTCCATTAATAAGTGGTATAAGCAAGGATAGCACGGTATTGAGCATCAAAATTCCTACCATTATTGTTTCCATAGGGGAAGTGTGGCGCAGTGGTCGGAGGCATCTTAAAACACACACAGGGAATCGATCTCCGCACCTATGGCTCACCAAGCCTTCCATCTCTCCGGAGTCAGTGAATTGGTACCGGACTTGTCTGGAAGGATAGCAGCACTGGCTCGATACATCGTTAGGCCATCGCGAGTCATTGTAAAGACCCGATATGCATTCAATCACCTCCAACGATAATTAATGAAGTCGAATGCATGGCGCATCCCTCGGGGATTGATCAACGCCGTTAGCTTTATCCTTTATCCCTCACTGTTTCCATTGGCCTGAATGGCGTCTAAACGAATGCAGTCCTATCAGCGCGAAGAGTGTAGCCAGCCTATATACGAACACTGGCTGACTGTTATCGGAACTCCAGCAAAAAAACACGGCTTTCCCTCGGCTCCTTACCATACCTAAAGGGAAAGAGGTTCGAGAAGACGATACAATATTGCTAAAGCTGTTTATTGCGACACTGCATGGATAACCGTATTAGGAGGAGAAGAGCATGCAAATTGATGGGAGATTCCTATCAAAATTTGGTTTTTCCAACGACATTATCATCTTTTCAAGAAAATAATAATGCCGTTGGAGAGACGATGCTCAGTGAAGTCAAGGAAGTGGGAAAAAGATTAGACTGTGCATAAATAGACTCAGTTTATGAAGAACCCATGGTGCAAAAGTGACCAATTCGAGCTGAATGGTTCTCTGATTACAGCGACACTAGTACGTGTGCCTTAGGAATTCAGTAAACACGAAGAACAATATGAAAGAGGAATCACTCAGAGAAAGGAGCACAGGCCGCATTCGTGCCTCTCAAAGCTCCCGACCAACTAGCGGACACAAAACTCTGTGCTCACCTTTTCAACTCAACAGACCTCCCAGCGCACCATTATGCTGGAGAAACGTGAGCTAATACTTCAACCACGTTAAGAACTCTGGGCACCACGCACAGAGCGCTTGAATGATGTCTTCTAAAGCTTAACCGGTCACAACGTGTAGCCCGAATGCGCAGCTCAAATGTTCGAAACTTAACCCATTTTTGATATCCAGGAGAACATACATCAGGAACAGTGAGTGCAGAAGACGGTGAAATAGACTCCAAGAGAGTACAAGTGTCGTCCTAAATGATTACTCAGACGAAGAGCTGCCGTGTTCGTGGCTAACATCAACCGTCTGCTTTCGCAGATGGTAACGACTTCAGGACTACGGAATAAACCTCGCGGACGTTGCCATATTCGAAACAGACACCCCAGCTATAGGCGACGCTAGCGCTAGAGCGAAACAGATGGAAACTGCAATGCTGTCGCCCGGACTACCAGTGGAGATGGGCCATCCACTTAACCAGACATCCAATTAAGCCCGTATATGTTTGCAGCACGATAGCATATGTCAAGAAGCCCTGGCTTCTCAACCACCATTAAAATTTTATCGAAACAGCCAAACCTTTCTAAAAATACGTTATCCCTCACTGAACTGAAAAATTCCACTTATTCAGGTCGAAATAGCTGCGAAAAGTTGAGTATGTTCGAAGAAAAAAAAAGGATGTTAAATAAAATATTTTTTTATTTCGCGTATGGTTCGCTTTTCTCGAATTCATCGCCTACAAAGGCCTTCGAACATTTCGCGCGTTGCTTTGGCTGCTGCTTGAGGAATTCGTCTTGAGAAAGGAGGAGTGAACCTTTCAGACTTTACAAGAATATTCCCACTCATTGAAGAAAAAAAGATTCAATCAAAGTTTTCTTCAGGAAGAAAAACATGTCCTTATTGATTTTAAACGAACCAAATGATCGACGGAACAGAAAAAGGATAATTACAGTAGGTAATGATACTATGCTAGTGTAAGACGATGCGATAGAGAACACAGCACTCAAGCCGGGTCTGGGGAGCCGCTTGAGGGCGCCGGTGTGGAACCGTTCTCAGCAACGCATCGCCGAATTGACGGAGACGCTCTGCGCTGATCGAAATTCAATACCTGGGCCTCTTGTTTACTTACGATCTCTGTGTATCGGCTTTTCTAAGTGACATTGTTCTGGGTTTGTCCGTCGAATATGTGAGGTGTATGTGTGTACATGTGTATGTATCCCATGTCTGTGCGTGTATATGAATGTATATATCTACGCATATTTCTTTGTGTGCATTGCACTATCTGGCCGGTATCTATGACGACAATGGTCTACAATTACATGACTAATTGGCGACGACAAGCAGGGTTTCATGGCTCAACATCAATAGTGAGTGATGAGTTTCTCTAAGCGATCGCAAAAGGAACCATGAAAGAAGCTTGTTCATATACAACTACAAATGGTTCTAATGAAAATGCTTTTAATTGGACCAGATTACCTATACTGCGTGGTACCACTAAAGGTCTCCTAATTTGAAAAGTCAACTATATAGCGAAAACCAATGCTTGCATTTCTTTGGTAGCAAAGCAAATGTTCACATATCCTTAAGCAACCCTGCAAAACCACAGTAGCGTAGTGGTTCGAGGCGCTATGTAACATGCATGTGAGCGCTGGTGCAACTCCGCACCAAGTCACACTAACCTCCGATTCCTCCGATTTAGGGTAATTAATATCACACTTATCAGGAAAAGCTTCCTTCCAATCGGCAAAGAATAACTGTTAATGGAGAAAATCCGGGACAGCACTGTCTTGGAATTCGAGAGACAATCACTTGGACCACGTGTCAGCGATATTCATTAACAAAACTAAATCCTCAGCTGGCGGCAGAAGACAGATGAAAACATGAACATCTTTGCAGACGAAGTATGTGAGAAAACCAACAGAATTAATTAATGAACCGGAAAGACGAATGCCTCACTATCACACGTGACCTGGCGCCCTATTTCAAAATAATATTTTGACCCCGGAGTGTGTCTTGCTCGCGACCCCACGTGAATAACGCGCGGGGTGGTCCGATTCGTAACGTGACGGTGAGTAGCCTTTCTGTTCAATATGGCGTCTATTTAAAAGTTTGTTCTTCATTAATACATTAGTCTTATTTTCAACCGAATAACTAAAATATTCTAATGTAAAATACATCCAGGCTCTGAGGAAGGCGAAATCGCCAAAGCGTCAGCCATCGACCAACAACGCCAGCAACAACGACAACGACAACGAAGACCTATACCAACCTCACATCAGCTAAAGAAGATCTTTATATATAACATAAGAGTTTATAAGATCATATAAATAAACATATTAACTACCTACGTCGAGGTTTATAGAAAGTCGGCCTTTTGAGTTAAGAATTAATTAAGCTTGCTGGGATTCGCACATGTGAATAACCGTTCCCAAATGATAAAGAAAAAGGCCATTCGGACTGCATCAGACTGCAAGGACAGATTATCGTTGTTATAATGCCATATCATTCCACTGTCTACAACATTCTAGGGCACCTGTGCTGCAGTGGTCCAAGGCGCCCTGCAACGTACACGTTGAATCGATCCCAACGCCGATCGCCCGCAAGCCTTCCGTTCCTCCGGGGTCGGCAATTTGGTATAAAACTTGTTTGGGAGGATAGTAGCACTGACTTGATGCACCGGCAGGACACCGCGAGTCATTGTAAATGCTAGATATGTATTCAGTCACCTCCAACGATACTTAATGAAGTTGAACGCATGGCGCATCCCTCAGGGATTGAACAACGCCGAGAGCTTTATCATTTAACCTTTTACACAATTTTAAACAACGCAGAAATTAAATATGATAGTAGAAAGAACTCCATGCGAATATTCTTCATGGGAAATAAATCTGATGCGCCAAATGTTTGCATAGTTCCGCGATCACCTGAAAGCGCTAAAGTCACACAGAATTTCAACAAGCAAACCAAGTAATCCGCCAAGCAAACAAATAACAATACAATACAGCAGATAATGTTACTTCGACGAGGAGCGACCATATTGGAAGTTCGGAATGGCTGCTTCAAGTCTCGCCTGAGGTTAATAAATATAGGAATAATCAGTTCCGGAACAACGCATTCCAAACGAAGACATAAAGATCTTACCCTTTCGCGTTGTTTTGATAATCATAAACATTGGATGTAAAATGGATTCGTTTTACCCCGCAAAATTTCCATTCCAGACTATTTTCACTTTATGGCAACTTGTCAACATATTCCATAATAAGGTCAACATCAAGTAAAATTATGAGGATTACCAACTATTTCTTATTACTTAAAGAAACAAAAAAAAACAAAAGAGACACAGACTGAAAATGTAACAGGAGTAATCGGTTCGGTAATCTAAAAGTCAAAGCAAAAAAACCGTACATCCTGAGAACTAGGTTGGAGATGCGAAATGATGTATGTGACAAGATCACGTAGTTAGGTGAGGTAACAGATATCGGGCATAACACAGTAAGGAGGAAAAAGAAGGAAACAAAGAACGAAGCGGTGGTGGTGGTCAAGCAAAGACACGGTAGAGATGGGAAAAGAGCTGGAGGATGGAAAACAATAAATTAATGAAAAAAGAGGAAATTAGGACTTGGACTAAGCACTAAAGTATTTCCGAAGCATCTCCACCATGTCGGCTTTCTTTGTGCCCTGTTTCACCGCACATGCCAGATGTTGGGCAATTGCGGCTCGTAATTGAACGGTCGTAAGTTTATCGAGCTGAAATCGATGTTGGAAACAAGTTGACTTTGACGCTGAACAACTACAATACTAACAATATGTTGAATTTTATTTACTGCCTATTCCTTTTTCATGGCAGAGTACAGTATAAAGTGTAGTATTTCACATTGTACCCTTCCATGTGGCTATACATTCACAGATATACATTCACTCATCTCCAACGATGGTTAATGAAGTCGAGTGCATGGCGCATCCCTCAAGGATTGACTAACGCCGACAGCTTTATCCTTCTTATCCTTTCTCTCTTCCATGAAGAAAGAATAGGCAGTAATTAAAGGTTTAAACATTTTGATTTCAATTACAGCTTGAGTTTAACTGCGTTTGGTGCCGATTTGTGCTCCTTAGGTTATTATCGCCGATAGATGATTTCAGACAGCACCATCAGAGTAAAAATTTGGCTGAGAGAAAGGAAATTTAAGGGCATCGATAGGTGTAATGGATAGCGCGTAAGCCTCATCGATGCGGTGACGCGAGCTCGAGGCCCAACACAGGTTCTGAGTTTTTAACACATCTCAGCATCGCAAACTATGATATTAATCAAGGAGGAAATAAATGCTTGGAAGAAAATGAAGACAAGAGAAAAAGACAAAAGGCATGAAACAAGTGAAAAAACATATTACTTTCAAATAATCTTCTATGCCAAGCTGATGTCAAACTTGTGTCATTTCGTGGATTTAATGTGTGAATTACAGCGAAGTGCCTATGAACATCGTTATTTCAGATAAGTTCCACAAATTGTTAGATAATAATGATAGTTGTTTCTGTACTCCAAGTACTCAAAAAATCAACAGACAAGGAGGAAATCATCCTGAGGAAGGATGAATTTTTAGCCCACAAATTCCATAAACGATCGCTTCGTACGCGAAAATTTGAAAATTATCTTAAACACTTCACCTCCATCCTTGTTAACCATCAAATAGCTCGAGTAAGAAAATTCCCATTCGTTCCTATGCAACGCCAGAGCTCAAAAGGCTCTATTCATTCGAGGGACACGAAAACCATAACACTTTTACTACAAGCCATTTATTTTCATTAGTGGCAATAATGTAGTCATCAGTATCAGTTCGTCGTGCACTATAGAGATGTTTACTTTTGCATTTACGAATATGTTGAACTACTTCCAAGTTTCAGTGATCCTGCCAAAGCAATTTGTCCCAATGTTAAACCCAGGAAAACATCCTAGATGAGACGAGGTAGGTAACCACAAAAAGGTTAAGAATCGTGCCAGGAAGAACGACTACCGCTGCCGTACCACATTCTTTTCTTTTTTGTAAAAATGAACATGAACACCTAAATCGGCACAGCAAGGCAAATGATGGCATCAAAAGATATCCTCATTGGATGTTCGAAATAATTCCTCCCGTTAATACAACTCATGCTAAGCTAATCTTATTGAAGAAGGTTAGAACAATATTTTCCAGTGGTCGTTCTAAGAAATACAAGGTTAAAAACAAAGAATAAATGTGGAATCTGCTCACCATGCCTTGTTTTGCTACCTCACGTGTATCCATCAGTGACAAGTCTATCTTGGATACCTTACTTCGAACTTCTTCAGAAGTGTTTTCTAAACAAATGACAAGGTGTAACAGATCTTTCTTTACTGAATTACTTTACTATTGAATCCTTCCCCTTGTGAGCACTTTTATACTTAAAACTAGCAAATCTTATTAAGCTCTGTAAGAAATTTTTAAATTCTATTAAAAACATTAATAACATGCTTTGCACTTCCATAAACTGTCGTGAAAAGAAAATAACTGCAAACCGAACAACTGACTACTCTGAATTTTCTAAAATCAAAGCGCCACCTGATGGAAAACGATGAGGTGAAATCAAAGAACTTTTGAACATTCGACCATTAAGGTTGTTCCAATTATAAAAATAAAAAATTTACACTTAAATACTTCACCGACATAAAAGTCACCATGAAGTCTTTTTTGGCCAGCACCCGGCGCCATCTGATTCAAATTTTCCAGATTGAAATGACCGATAAGATTGACCATCTCTTTCTTCACCCGTTCCGCCCACTCGGGTCTGGCATGATACGGTACTGTAACGGGTTTCTCAGGCCTCAGTTGGAATCATCATAAAAATGTTTACAATCCTATAGAAATATTCCTGAAATAACAAAACCTATTGTTCTGCCAGCTTTAAGTTTATATGCTTGGAAATTTAAGAGATACGAATTCAAACTATTAACTCCCAAGCCCGACTTTCTATTAACCTCGGAATTGATTGAATATATCTTTCTACTTCTGTTCAGCAAACACGAGGTGATATTTTATTTCTTTATTTACGCACAAGTTGACGTTTCGGCGGATTTCGCCTTCCTCAAAGCCTGGAAGGGTCAAGTTGACAGCAATCCACTCGGCCAAACACCTCCATAACCAAACAGAGAAAACACTAAACCAAGATTTCAATCACATTTGACATAGCTCTGCACACTCACCGCTTTCTATGAGTTTTCTACTGAGTATGTCGCGTGAAAACCGACCGCACAGAATTCACATGGAAGCGTAATGTGCCCCTCCCATTAGAATAACAGGTTTATATACTGTCCAATATCACGCGTGATAACGAGGCATTCCTCCCTGCGGTTCATTTTCGGATTTTTGGAATTTATCCAGAATGCCTCTAGAGTTTTGCGCGCTTGTGTTCTCGATTCTTGCGCGAGGATCGTAACCCTTACTTCAAAATCTTCTCCGTTATGTTTCTGCGTGCTATGCGTACCTAGTGGAGTACTTAGCTTACGTTTGCCGACTAGGTGTTCTTTTATACACCTGGGCACATTACGCTTCCATGTTAATTCTGTGCGGTCGGTCTTCACGCGACATACTCAGTGGAAGACTCATAGAAAGCGGTGAGTGTGCAGAGCTATGCTAAATGTGATTGAAATCTTGGTTTAGCGTTTTCTCTGTTTGGTTATGGAGGTGTTTGGCCGAGTGGATTGCTGTCAACTTGACCCTTCCAGGCTCTGAGGAAGGTGAAATCCGCCGAAACGTCAGCTTGTGCGTAAATAAAGAAATAAAATAGCACCTCGTGTTTGCTGAAAAGAAGTAGAAAGATATATTCAAAGCATTAAGTTTTACGAGAATGGGGTTCAGCCCAGCACATTAGGTTGCCAAGCGATTTCTAGCAATTACTCACAATTAGACTTTAGTGGAAAACTTACACAGGGTGTCAGTGGGTTGGATGATTCGCTCACCAACGACATGTTCGATGACCATTGAATAAAACGATTGCAGTCCTGTGAAAAAAAACCGTAATAAAGTAAACGTGAGCTCATGGAAACAAGAAAAGTTGTGGAGAAACCACAAAAAATGGAACTGAACATGCTAGGTTGTTCAACAGACTTGGATTTTCATACTGCGATGGTGTATACGAGCCAGTCAGCTTCTTCACAAATGCTGACGCTACGCTAACATCAGCAGCAGACGCTGTAAATAAAAAATAATAAAACCACAAATAAAGCAGTAGTTTTGTTCTAAATTATCATTTTCTTTGGACACTCATAATTGGACAACCTTTCCAATTACTCATTCATTCAGTACATCTTACTTACTTACTTGACACTTGAACGGCCCCCAGCATAATAACCATTTTTCGGAGATTTGCTGGTTAAGCCATTGTGGTTCCCTGGAATTCCGATGTCAGCCTGGTCTTAGTCTACCCCAGGTCTTCACCACCACAGCCAGTCGCAGCCTTTATGGATCAGACGGAGATTTTCCACCAAGCGACAAGTTTGATGGGCGGTGGTGGATCTTGGTATTGGTTTACTCTTAGCTAGGTTTCTTGATGGAAACGCCGGACTCCTTCTTACCTTGGGAGACCCTGCTGGGAAGTCGAATCCTCCCACTGTACATCGCAATTCGATACCCAGGAACACCTCCCAGCCACTATGAGGCGGTAAACCATTGGGAGAATTCAGTACATCGTAAAAATTTATTCCTCCTCATGTTAGGGACAAAGTAAAAAGTCAAGTACATCAAATTTCACATAGCCACCCTCATATCGCCAAAGAAAAAACAAGTAACTTATAGGTAGCCTATATAACGCCCTAAATGGGAAGTCTAAGGACAACTAAGTACATCACTGTTTGCTCATCAAGAGAACAATGAATTATTGATCAGCACAATGCGCTTTGCAGAAAGACCACCAACAGTAGGAAAAGATATGAATGGGTTCAATTTTTCGTTTTTTGGAATGGAACTCACGTTTGGGCCATTCTCCTTGAGGACATTTCAATTTTTCGGACACATCTCGAACATCTTCAGCAAACGGTAGAAACACAACATGAAAACCGTCGAAATCGTAGTCACGGATCGCGTCTGAGCGACTCTGAACAGCAATTTATTAAATATGCACGCTTAAGACGGTAATTACTCGCACAAAAGCAATACCGACGCATAACCATACCTTTCCCCAGCATTTCACATACTTGTTAAAAAGCTGCTAAATTAAAAATTTCGCGCTATATATAAGGGAAGAGATAGTTACAATATATCAAAAATTTTAATCTAGGTATTCCTTCCAACGACGCATGAAAACCCCGAGACCTTCGTACATTACTTATGCTAAAGATAAGCTCATTATATTGGAAGCGCACAAATGGCAAGAAATATAGAAAGTATTACTTACCATGATAAAAACAAGCAGAAACTACAACTAACTTCTGTGACCCGTTACCTACTTTTCCTTTTAAACTTTATGATATTTTCTAAGTTTTTACTCAATAGCATCCACTTTTATGGTTGTTAACAATTGGCCAAACCACTTGTACCAGTTAGCAACGGCAATCTGATTAAGTGTTGAGTAACTAGAAAAGGCATCAGTAAAGCTTCGATCACATTTACTAGCGTGGCATTGTTCCTTCCGTCTCACGAAGAGAACCATGCCATACTAGTATAAGCTTTGGCTTCCGAACTTTTACGTGTGGCTTCGACTACTGCTTGAAGATTTTCATTTCATCCTGAACATCGTAGAATACTGGTCGAATTGATTCTTCCTGGAGCCCTGAAATACCCGGATTGGAGCGTTCCCAAATAGACTGCAGTGCGCGACTTTTTTTTTCTCGAACGGGTCCGATACCAATTTCCCGACCCCGGAAGAAAGAGAGACCAATCTGGACCGAAATGGAATCGAACTAGCACCATGCTCGTGATGACCGACACCACTACCACTGCGCTAAGCGCCCCTCTTAAAAGAGTGTAATAATAACAACAACGACAACATTAATAATAATAACATTACAGTAATAATAATAAAAAAATTATAATAAATCCTAAGAACTTCCAATGGTTTATCGTTTCATTGTGGCTGAGTGGTGTTCTTGGGTGCCGAGCTGAGCTGCGCGTACAACTGGAGGGTCGTTCGTCTCCTCAGCAGCGTCTCGCCAGCTGAAAGGAAGTCCGGGGTTCCATCAGAAAGTCAGGAAGTTCAGCTACTAATAGTAAACCAATACCTGGACCCACCACCCTCCTGGTATCAAACTATTCGCATGGTGGCAAATCTCCCACTAATCCTCAAGGGCTGCAACTGCCTGTGGTGGCGACGACCTGGAGTAAACTTTGGCCTGGCCGACCTCGGGACTCCAGGAAACCACAGTGGCTAAGCCAGCACAGGACTCCGAAAAAATGGAAATCATGCTAGGGTCCGCACAAACAATGAGAATGGACCATCCAAGTAAGTCCAACTTCCTATTAAGCTAGGCATTGATCAAATAATTCTAGATTTTCTTGTTGAGCAAACCACACAGGCCTCACCACAGCAAGACTCATGAGAGGTGAGAGGTCACAAAATCTCGGGTTAGGCAGGACGTCAACTGAACCGGATTCGACGAACAAATGCACGACATGCCATGAAGATTGTTTCTTATTCTGCAGGTATAATGCCAAAACGCTCTCCACAGACACCATCTTCACGCCCTTCTCGTAGCCGCAGATCGCATTAAATTTCATGTGATCCACTTAGAAGGAATAAAAAGCAGGAACATCGACATAAGCCAACTTAACCTCGGGATCCTTGTCATCTGTGGAGAAAAAGGTCCCATCACGAAATGGTGGTGGCGTAGGCTTCGTCATACATCCGCCCACAGTCCATCTCGTCGATTCGTAAGAAATCATTCCCCTCACATGGCTGTCGACAGTCTCCAACCAAGGTGTAGGATCGCCATCATCAATTAGTACTCACCGAGCGATGAAGCTAATGAGCAGGAACTAGATTCGCTTCACTATCAGTCGACGAAGTTATCCGCAATGATAAAACATATTAAAAATTTGTTGTCGGAGACTTCAACTCCAGAGTAGGAATCGCCAACGAAAGCAAAAACAGGATCGGAAACATGGATTAAGAAAGAAAATGAGCAAAGAAGCCACCTTGCAGGACTCCTACAAGAAGCACGCCTCTTCCGCGGAAACTCGTTTTTCCAGAAGAAAGAACGATGTCGCTGGACATGGCAGTTTCCCAACGACACGACTTATACGGAGATAGACCAAATTCTGACAAACCGAAGATGGTGTCTAGTTGACAGATCGGTAGTTCCATCATTCAATAATAGATCACCGCCTTCTTCGCGCGAGGATTCGAGGATTCAATTTGGTTGTCAGCTGAAAAACAATTCATGTCTCGCTCAAAAGTCGTTCTTGAGCGATTTCGCTGCGCGGGCCCCCCTCTCCCTTCCTCACTCCTCTGGTCGAAGCAGCACAAAAAAAGTCACCGTTCTGAAGAAACACCGTCGGGACTTGTGCAATTATAATGTTCCGTTGTCGCCCTTGATGAACGAAGATGGGATCACCAAAAGCTAACACCATGATGAAGAATTGATAACGGAAAAGTTCTACGCTGACCTTCGCTCCGTTCCACAATCCCCGTCCCAGATCCTAAAATTTCCGCTGGGAAAAAACCACCTGGATTTCTTGTGTATGAGTTCCGACTTGCGATAGAAATAATGAAAAAGGGCAAGTTAGGTTGTTCAGAAATAAACGAGCCTTTTAAAATACTTATTTTTTCAATATGTTTTTTACTAATAAAATATTCTTTGCACCTTGCAACATTATATATCATTAGAAAGCTGATTCTATGCTCTTACTAACCATGTTCTTATATTTCGCCAAAAATTAGATTTTTTTCTTACCAATTTTGAGCCTGCAATTTTATAAACTCGGTCGGAGTGCAGCAGAGACATCTCGAAACATTAATGAAGTATGAGGTGAAGGCAGTGTTGGTGAATCAACAGTGCGAACCTCTTCCCGGAAATGCCGATCTGGCGATTTCGACCTCGAAGATAAGGAAAGCCGCGGACGTCCCAATGAACTTGACGACGAGGAAATGAAGACACTAGGAAAAGCAAACATGCGAACAACTCTTTGAGAGCTTGAAGAACAACTTGGTGAAAGCATAGAAACAATTTGCATTCACTTGAATCTCATAGGAAGGACAAAAAACTCGACAAGTGGGTGCTGCACGAATTAAACGATCATTTTAAAAAAATTACCGTTTTGAAGTACCGTCTGGTCTCATTCCGCGCAACAAGAACGACCTTTTTTTTGATGGAATTGTGACTTGGAACGAGAACTGGATCCTGTACGACAATCAGCGAGGTCCATCTCAATGGTTGGACTGCGATCAGGCTCCACACCACTTCCCAAAGTCAAAATTGCACCAAAAAAGGCTATGGTGACTGTTTGATGGTCTGCAGGCGGGTTGATTCATCACAGATTCTTGAATCCGAGCGAGTGAAACGATTATGACAGAGGAGTATTGCCAACAAATCGACCAAATGTCTCCGACACCGTAAACTCCGACAACTACGATCGGCATTAGTCAACAGAAAAGGACCAATTCTTCTTCACGACAAGGCCCGGCTTAACGTTGCGGAACCGGCGCTGCAAAAGATGAACGAGTTGGGCTACGATCAGAGTTCTCGTCTACCGACTATCACTTCTTCAAGCACCTTGAGAAATTCCTGCGCAAGAAATGCCTCACCTACCACGAAAACGCAAAAAATGCCTTCAACGAATTCACCGCTTCCAGAACTCAAGAATTTCATGGAACTGGAATTGATAAACCTGTTTCTGGTTGGAAAAAACGTGTACATTCAAATGGTTTTTATTTTGAATAACAAACTTTATTCGAAGCAAGTTATTACATCTTAAATAATATAGTTAATAACGCTCATTTATTTCTGAACAACTTAATAAAATTTAAATACACTTCTCGCGGGCTCTATGAGAGCATAACTTCAAATAAAAGAAGTACCAGACCAGTGAAAGAAGTCGCGCACGGTCATCCTCTTCAAATGCGAATTATCGTCCGATCTGCTTGCTGAGTGTATCTACAAGTTGTTCAGAACATACATCGATAACTAAATATGGAAGGGTCAGTTACTTAATAAGAAAAATAAATGACAGATGGACGAAAAAAACTGCTGAATGGACTCCACCGCGATGTAAGCATCCACTAGGACGACCATCTACACGTTGGGTGGACCGGTTTTCGTAGCCAAATTCAGATAGCTGCACTCGTAGCTGCAGTTGTGTTACAGATCAAGGTATCAGAATCGCACACGCCACCATGCTTGAAGCAAACCAGAATGGTGACGACGACTACAAGGCTAGGAAATGAAAACGTGCTAGGGTCCGTACAATAAGCGAAGACGCGTCCTCCAAGTATCCAAGTTAGTAAGTATCCGATCCATTGTATTGAAGTGTTTTTATATGCCGATTTACTTGGTATTTGCGGACGCGTTCGTAAGAAAATTGTTTTACGGATCCCGGTATGAGACTTGCACATGCCACCGTGCTCAAATAAAATAACTACCATGGACCACGAGTGCGACGAAAAGAAACGAATGGCAAATATGCTGGGTCCACATAACTAGTTAAGACGGACCGTTCAAGTATCTAAGTAAGAAGATTTTTTTTTATTAATTTTACATGGCCCGTCAACACATCTACTGCGCGGATCCCATCTACTTCTTACATTTGATTCGTTTTACTTGTATTAATTCTTCAGAACGCTCTTCAAACACTTCGAGTGTTGTTTCGGCTGCTGCTTGAGAATTTCGTCTTCTTTATGATTTTCGCAGAATACTGGGCAAGTCAATTCTCCTAGCAACCTTGGAGTATGCCGGACTAGGACGTTCACATGTGAATTGGAGGATAGCGTTGTGGAAGGGGGTCGAACTAGCACCTTTGCTTCCTGATCGACGGCATCACTAACCATTGCGTTATCTGCTTCCCAGGTATCAAAGTCGTGATAATAGTCATAATAGTAATGATGGTGATGACAGTAATAATATACTGTATTCTTTATTATCACACGCGAGGTTAATCACGGAAGCAGACGTTTTAGCAGATTTCGCCCTCTGCAGAGTCTGGAAAGGCCACGTTGACTGCCCACCCGAACACCTCCATAGCCAAAACAGAAAAAAAGCGGAACCAAGCTTTCAATTGTATTGAAAAAAAAACATAGCTTCTTCGCACACTCACTGCTTTCTTTGTCTAGCAGTGACTATTTCACGTGCAAACGAAGCGCATAGAGTTCACATAGATGGCTAATTCTCTCTCTCATTAAAGTATCAGTTAGTAATATCAGTGGAAGGCACGTAATAAACGGCTCAGAAGAAGGCGATACTGTCGAAACGTCAGCTTTAACGGAATAAAGGATAAAGTAACACCTCGTGTTTGCTCAACAAGAATATCGAGAACTATTTGATCAATGCCGAGGTTAATAGAAAGTCGGTTATGTAAAATATCAGTGTTAAACATTCGGAACTCCACTCTTAGTATCCTTAAAAACGAAATAATAATCTAAATAATTTCGAAAAGAGTAGGAAATAATAGCAGAGAAATAATGCAAAACCCAATTTCCCATATGCTCAAGTTTGTTGAGAAAAAAATGTAGAGATAAATACGGATAAAACAACGTCGAATGAGCACTCACCTCATTCTTCTCCGACATGTGTGGAACTAAAGCCACTAAACGCACTTTCTGATTCGCTCTCGAACAAAACCGACAGATCATCGCCATTTTTCGCTGCCAGCATCTTTCCAGCAAAGCCCGATATAGGCAAGCCGATCCCAACACAGACTAGAACAGTTCACCTAGAGAGGTAATGTTAGTTTAATTCAAAAACAAAGGTAAGTTCTTCAGAGAAAAAACTTCTAAATGATATAGCTCATCTCAAAAAGAACTTTCTTAATAACCATTAGAATCTACATCTTTTTGTTAACAAGATGCAAGTTAGCTTGTTTTTTTTTCAACTGTATCGAACGTAAAGTTTTAAAACCATGGAAGCAATGAATTCTCGGAACGCATTTTTAGCAAAGGCTTAATTGCCGAACATTTTTTCGATAAGTACAAGACGAAGCAATAAGATGAAGCGCGAGAAAAAACTGCCGTTGGTTACTGGAATTTTCGATAAACACGCTGCCACCCACAGGTAGATTTTCTTAATGCAATTCCTTCAAATTCTGAAGAGTTAGCCGTCCACTGTGTGGCGGAGCTTTGTTATGTAGAATTTGACCTTCTGTATTGTCAAATTCCGTGTGTACAGACTGCGGTTTTTAAGAACTCCATCGAATGCGTGAAAAATTACTACGATTATTTTTCCAGGATTCAGAATGCTTTTGAATTAATCCAACTAACCATTTCTTCGTCCAAATTCTGGTTTGGAGAGTGTCCATTGAATTTTCTATGCTACAGTGTATGAGTGATTTCCCAACGTTGAATACAATTTTTCTTACATAGCTCAACAATGATGGCATACGATTCGTTTCTTTGCATCGATCATCCATGAACATCTTTGGATTCCGCACGGAGATTTGGGCTTGAGGATGTTCGTTCTGTTTATGAATGTGGTTGAATGTTGGTCGAGTTGACTCTACATGAACTCCGGTGCTGTCCGTGCTGTGGTGCTCCTACGTGGATTAGAGAGTATGAACTGAACCTAGTCCAATACCAATTTCCCGATCCAAGAGGGATTGGAGACTTTGCGAGCCTGGTTTGAGAGTCGCTGGTTTGAAATAGTCCTCTGCTGATAACGAATGGTTCCACCAGTTGCGCCATTCATGCCTAGTTGTCCTAGCACAAAAATACGACCAAAAAACAATCATTTTTTCTGATGAAAGAAAAACAGTGGTCTTTGCCGATAAAAGAAAAGCACAGCAGACTACACAACAATCTCTTGCCCTTGGTTCAATTCTTAAGGTATTCGTTCATCCATTTTTGCTTTTCATTGTCCACCAATTAAAGAACTGTTATTGGAAGATTAACGGTGAATTCTTCTCTAACCTCCCCAATAGCTTTCAAAAGACCAGCCCCGATTATTGTTCTCCAACCATTTTCACCTACAGCACAAATTATCTTGGTCATGAAAACTCATATCTCATTTGCGAAACTCATCAAACCATATAAAAACTGCGACTCTGGAAGCGCTTCCCTAGCCTATATTTTGATGATGTTCTGAAATGACTAATTGGATACTTCAACAGCCCGTCCACACTGGTTGTGCGGGCCACAGTCCATTTTTCGGAGCTTTGCTGGTTTAGCCATTGTTTCCCAGCAGTCCCGAGGTCAGCCTGGCCAAGGTCTGCCCAAGTTCGTCACCACAACAGGCAGTCGCAGCCCTTGTGGATCAGAAGGAGATTTACCACCATGCGACTTTGATACCAGGACGGTGGTGGATCCTGGTATTAGTTTACTCTTAGCTAGGTTTCCCGATGGAAACGCGGGACTCCTCAGCTTGAGAGACCCTGCCAGGGGATAAATCCCCCGCTGTACACCGCAAGCCGACGACCAGGGACACCTCCTAGCCATGATAAGGCGGTAAACCCTTGGGAAGCTTGAAATAATAATTAGAGTGAAATAGTTGGAAAATAAACAGGTCGTAAAGTGGTGCAAGGCAACAAAGTAGCCAATAAATATTTGAACTAAATTTACTCATTTAATGGTTCCAAATCTCTGGATCTACCTAATATAGAGGAAATTCTCATCGATAAATTCGCTTGGTCACGCCAAAAAGAAAGTTGAAAATCAAAGCATCACTTCCATCCAAAGGGGGTAAATCGCTGAGATTACTTACAAGAACCAAAGAAAGGTGACATGTTTAATCAAAGAGAGTGTTTCTTTAAATAAGAACAGTCCCGAAAAGAAAATATACGTCGGAAATGTGGTAATGAAAGAGAATCTCACACTCTCATCTGGATAGAGAAATCGTGACGGCAAGATATGGTTTCCAAAATCTATTTTGGATAATGGCTTGAATCCCAGTAATACGATACCTGAAAATGTCGGAAAACAGGGACATTAAAATTAACCGACTAGCTCGTGGCCAGAAGTTTCATTTCAACTATAAGGTGCACTAAAATCCAATGTAACCAGTTTCTCTTCGGTAGAAAATGTGAACTACATGCATCAATGATCAGCGGACGTTCTGAAATTATCAGATGATTTCGCGAAAAAGAATACAATCAGAAAAAGATAGTTTGAACAACTCGCATATCGGGTTGTACATTACATAAGATCACTGTCTAATGTTGGACGTTTCGAAACATGAAAACACTTCCAAAGCGAAGCGTGATTTTCTTGTACCCACTAATGCAATCCTAAAATACTTTCCAAAAACAGAAACTTCCATATTCTTCTTAGAACGGTGCATAAAAGTCCACGTGATGGCCCCGCATGGTGTCAAAACCAAAAAAGTCGACATGTGATAATTTAAAGACCCCTTTTCGGTTTTACCGCACACCCACTCACTGCTCACCACACCAATTCAAACAATATCCTGCTACTTCGCATAGTTATTCTGTGAAGCGACCGTTGTTATGAACCGAGTTCACCAATGTGGACAATAGACGAGCTCCAATTAACGCGTTCTGAGCTCAAAGTGGGTAAAAGAGCCAGAAAAATTTCCAAAAATTGTTTTCGGGGGCTTTAAAACAAAAAACAGAACAACCGCAAAGGGAAAACAGTACGAAACTTCGAATGGAAAATCGAGACACATAGCCGAGTTTCAATCTAGGGCATATTTCTATTATAGATTCTTCGGTTGGAAGAAAATTTCTGAATAATAGCAAATCACTAAGTAGCTTAAGCCAGGAAGGGACCTCGTCTTAAAAAGGGATGACGTTTGATATACTTTGCTACGAAAATAGAGTAATTCAAAAAACAACACTAGAAGTAGCCGATCAAAAAGATAAGCTTAAAGATTAACCAGTATAACAAATTATAACCGTAGCACGTTTAAGAACCGTGTTCACCGAACAAGACCGACATCACAACAGAATTTAGTAAAAAATTGAGTGGGATAGAGGGAGATTCGAGATGAAAGGCTTATTTAATCGGGGAAATGTTTTCTGTTCACACCAAAAATAAGGACACAAGAAATAGAAACTAACCTTTTGCATCAAACCTGGTTAAAGCCTCCAACTCTGCTTGGTCATTCACAATACACTCTCCTCCGATCGTTATCGCCTTCTTCAATTCAAATTTGGCGCGCATACGATTTTTCATCTCTTGTTCTGGGATAAATTCCATTCTACAGGGCTCTTCATTGTGTTCTTAGACTATATTTGGATACAATTCTATACACGATTATAGACCTTTTCGAACTAAATTTTTTTTTTTACAAATCCTTAAAACCTTTTTGAGTATGAAAACTTCACCAAGCCATGCCGTCTCAGCCAAGGAATCAATTTCTTCGTTACTCCTTGTGTCTATTACGGAAGTGGCAGAATGACTTGGAGGTGAATCCTTAAAAGTACTAAAACCCTCCATAAATAGAACTCTGATACTTCGTTTATTTAACAGCAGTCTGAGGAACATATTTATTTAATACTGTAACTCTACATTGTCACGCACAAGCGATCCACACTTTCACCTCGGTCGCAGCGACGCGACAAACATACGATGCGTAAAAACTATAGGATACAGCATACTAACATTCATAGTAGTTGAAATAGCAAGCTGAGGAGCATGGCATGCATGCGGTTAGCCAATAGGCTTTGCAGAGTGTGACCTAATTTCTAGAAAACTCACAGTGCGTGGTAACCAGACTTGCTGCTTTTCAAGAGGCATTTCCGTTTCGTAATCCAAATACTCCTTCGGTGGTGGGCGAGCTTCACTAGCTAATGCATAACTAGAAGGAATAACCTGTTGCAAAATCCACAACCAAATGGATTGTCTTATTTCGTGTTTTCTCTACTACCAAATTGTTATACGTAGTAAAAGCATCTAGTAAACATAAAGAACACAAGAAGAACTAATGAAGAATTTGACAGTTACGAGTTATCTCGTTTGTAGTGAAACATTGCAAAAAACAACATTGGTGTCATTATGTGAACAGTCAACGAAGTTTACACGTCAAATGCCAGCATCAAAAGACTGCTCAGAAAATTGAACTGAGTCACTAATACCACTAATCTACTACGTTTGGTCTAAATGATGGAGAAAATGAGAATTTCCTAACATTTACGAAATCTACGCACTGAACTACACTTAGTTTCTATCTGGGACGATAAACAAGAGATATCTTGAATTTCACATGGCTGAGGCGTTCTTGTACGTCGAACCGCAATGTACAGAATGAGGCTAAGATATTTGCAAAATACCGTAACGCAGATTTCTGAGGTGGAGATAGAACCCATTACTACTCTTTACGAGAATTAACGCGTTCACTATTACACCATGTGAGTCCTTCCATTCGCCTTCCTCTCAGCCGTGTCATTGACTTATTTTTGCTTTCAGCAGTCGCCCCTCAACAGGATTTATATGGGCAGCACAAATCGGCACTGCATCGAGTTAAGCTGAAGCTGTACTATAAATCACAATGTGATCACTTTTTATTTACTGCCTGTTCTTTGTTTTTAGGAGTACGACGTGAAATATAGCCACAATGATGCAGAAATATTTGCAAAACTCCCGATTTTAGAGGTCTGTGATATGGCAAAAAACACGTTAGCCTCACCCCTAAGGCTAATATTGGATTTGATCTCCACTGAAGACACCTGCGCTCCGTAATTTTGTAAATGGTTATATTTCCCTTCATACCCTGCCATGAAGAAAGAACAGACAGTAAACAAAACAGTGACTGCAATGTAGAGTTTGCTCATACTTGAGAAAGTCTCCAAAGCCATGAAGGTCTTTGATTTTTTTCTCCGGAAGCCTACCTAATACGGAAATGATACAAGATTCAATGCTAACCTGCTAAGAAAATGATCATCAGGTGGCAAGTGCTTAGGTCCTGAGAATGCCCAACGGTGATTACAAAGTTTGAGGACAGAAATGTTGCATGGTCAACAAAATATGGAAATCTGCTGTGGCCCACATGATTGCTTTCGATCCGTGAAGATGATTCATTTAAACATTCGAGTAAGTATATGGTTTCACTCCGTGGCATACATTTAATTCCCTTCTCACCATCATTTATACCTTTTTTGCCCTAAACATAAATTCCTGTGTGTAAAATAGTTGGAGTTTCAACTTTATTTCAGAAAATTAGTTTGAAAGTATAGAAATACTTACACAGAAACGCTAAATCTCACTCCCGGACCAAGTTCAAATGGTATGTTGCTGAACGCCCGGAGAGAAAACGTCTTTTGGAACACTCTGGAAGAAGTGCAAAACTTGGGCTATCACAAGATAAAAGACGTTCTCAGCACTGATCAATCCTTAAGGGATGCATCATGCACTCGACTTCATTAAGCAACGTTAGAAGTGATTGAATGCATATCTGGCTTAAGTAATGACTGTGATAATTTGTGACGCCTACTGATGTACGAAATCAGTGTCACCACTCTTCCAGACAAATCTGGTAGTAATCTGCTAACTCTGGAAAAACGGAAGGCTTTGTGAGCCCAGAGTGCAGAATCGAACCAGCGACCACGTGTATTGCAGGTCACCTCTAACCACCCCACTACGCGCGTCCCATAAAGAACCCAAATTGCACAACAAATTGAAAACTATTTAGTCTAAGTCGAAAAGCAATAAAAATCCACAAACTGTGTTTCCAAGTCCTCTATTGAAGTGCTTACGTCAATCTTCGGGTCGAGTTGACGCTAAAAGGCAAGCATGTATGAAAAGGAAAAAACGAACATTTAGGTATGCTTCAAATTGCATTCCTTAATGAAAGATACAGCAGTTTACGAAACAGAACGTCTCAAACTAAACCATGGAAAAATCTGGAACTGAATCCCGACATTAAACAACCCACCCAGACCCTCGTGTCTCGCTCATAATTCTCGTCATCTTCGCTTCCTTGTGGTCGCAATAAAACCACAGAAAATTCACCCATCGTTCGCCTTCCTTTCTGGCGACGAAATGATTCCACACCTTTCATCATTCTTGTCTGTAACACAAGATGTGATATCGAACAGAAAAGTAGAAGAGATGCATTATTCTGTGGAACAAATGGAGCTATCAGTTTCTTCTTTCAATAAAATAATCTTCGCCTTGCAAAAATGATTCGGATGATTCCAAATAAAACAACATGCGCTACTTGGTGGTAATATATAGAAATGTTGTGTATGCAAACAAAACCTATCGAGTTAAAGACGACATACAAAAAAAGCTGAAAAATTAAGGCCAGTACAAATGAATGGATCATCACGATTTTGAAGGAACGGCCTCAATTGCTTGCGGATAACTGATTGTCTTACGTAGACATTTGATCGCAACATATTAACTAAACGAACAGCTCATAGTACCAAATATATACTGCAATCTCCAGTTAACCACATCCCAGTAAACTTGCGTGTTTTCTTTCCAGTGATATGCGCAAATTTTTCTCGCATTTTAGTGATTTTCCATGTGAGTAAACCAAATTAATCAATTAAATATGAACCAAAAGCAAATTCTTATGAGATGCCTTCCTTAAGAGTAGTCATCAGTCTAGAGCACTCCGACAAGTGGCCTCTGTTCCAATTTTCTTTGAAATACCAATCCAGAAACTTTATGAACAGTTACGAAGACTGGAATATGAGCATGCACTGTTCGTCATTCAGGAGGATAGCACAAGGTAGATTTATTAATAACGCTGTCCCGTGAAGCGATTGTCGTATTCGGAATCAATATTCGAAATAACCAAAAATTGGGACGCTTCTAAGAGAGCGAGCTGATGCAATGGAAACATACTAAAAGGTACAAAAGCCAATTTATTATTGGTTGCGAAGGTATCCTTGAAACACCTGCGATAGCCGCCTATTCAAAAATCAAAAAAAGATTTGCAATTAGTTGACCAGAAACATTTCGGAGATGTGGTCATTTTTGTCACAATTTTATTATCATTTGCGCTTCCAGATAAAAACTACGTCTCCAGAACCTTGGCAACATTGCTGGTAAGATAAGTCTTACACATCACGGTACCATAACAAAGAACAGCAACTTTCTATGAGGTCTCCACTAAGTATGTCACATAGAGACCAACCGCACAGAAATCACATGGAAGTATAATGTGTCATTATACTTCCATGTGATTTCTGTGCGGTTGGTCTCTACGTGACATACTTAGTGGAGACCTCATAGAAAGCGGCTCTGAGGAAGGCGAAATCCGCCGAAACGTCAGCTCATTCGTGAATAAAGAATAATAACACCTCGCGTTTGCTCAACAAAAATACGAAGAATTACTTGATCAATGCCGAGGTTAATAGAAAGTCGGTCGTGGGAGTTACAAAGAATAGCTTTTAGGAATAATAAGACGATCAGCCATTGCTGGCGCCGGATGGGACCATCGTGTGGGGAATATGTTAACATGATACTTTTTGACATGTTTCAAAACAGCCGACTCCCTGATGGAAGTTATCAAAGAAGAAAAAAACTAAAATGTAAAAGAATAATACTTACAAAATAGCCTTCGATTTGGGTTTCCCAGTTCTCCTCAAACGGATTCGTGTCATTGGTGATATACACAACCGTTTGTTGTCGCTGAGATAACCCTTGCCTAAATAGATCTTAAATTGCACCTTGATTAAATGCTAAGTATCACAAAAATGAAAAAAATCAACAAGTGATAAAACAACAACGATATAGGTTGCTAGTTAAGCCAGAAATGACCACCTTAATGGCATTAAGTTTCTTTCTCATGCGTCAATCAACCACTCTTCGAACAAAATTGAAACTACTACTTAAATAATTGAAAAGTAAACAGATGAATCACAATTCCAGTCGGAATTCCTTCTAAAGAATAAAAGCGGGCTTAAAAGAGGAAAACATGTTCCTAAAATAAAAAAGAGCTAGCTGAGTGAGAGGCGAAACGAAGGACCCGTATGGTGTGGTGGTGAACGCGTTACTCCCCGGAAGGGACAAGAGAGCTTTCGTTCCTTACCGCAGACATCCGCGGTCTGGAGTTTTGCAAATATCTCAGCATCATTGAAGTTATATTTCGCAAAATACCCCGCAGTAAAAAAAAAGAGTGGGCAGTAAATAATAAGTTAAAATTGTTCCTGGAAAGCTTTATGCGAGGACAGAGCAGTGTACTTTCCTACCAATACAAATTTAACTGATGTATCGAATCCAAGAACTAATTTTCCTGAAAAATACGTGTGACACAAGGTTTTCCAATTCTATCAATCCCGACTGAAACCAACGGGAACGATCTGGGGAGCACAAATCGGCAATAGACCCAGTTCAGCCGAGCCTGCAGTCTCATGTATAGTGAATACATTTCACATCATATCTTGCCATGAAAAAAATGACAGGCACTAAATGAAAAGTTAGACATTGAGATTTTGGCTAACGGGTGATTGCTGATGGCACCGCTAGCGTAGAAAACTTGCTGCGAGAAAGGCAAAGCAAGAGCTTAAGTGGTACAGTAGGTGGCGCGTGAGCACCCGGAAAAGGCGCTCGCCAGTTCGAATGTAACCTAGGGTTCAAGTATGGCAAATATCTCAGCGTCATAGTGGTTGTATTTCACATCGTATCCCGCCGTCCAGATATGGTGACTTTACTGTTGCTACTGTTGCTCGCAGGCGTTACTCGCTAGTGAGTGAAATTCTAAGTGATGAAACATAAAATGAAAAATAAATGGAGAATGCTTACTCAATGAAAATCTTTCTCGTATACCACAGAAGAGTCGACAAATCGCATTTGCAGTGACCACCAAAACGTTTGTCGAACGCAGACTTGATGTCCTCTGCAAAATTTAAGCTATGAATATAAATAAACTGTATTAAGTCGCTCCATTCCATAAACAACATAGATTTTTTCTCAAAAGAAGCATAGCGGATTCCGTACAACTCTACAAAGTTGAACCATTAGCAAACATTAAGGAGAGCGAACGGAGCCAGATAAGCATTAACCAATAAATCTTGTAAAATGAATATAAATGAACTGAATAAATAAACAATCTCGCGTTTGTTCATTATGAAAACAGTGCACTATCTAAGAAGTTAATCAATCTCACGAGGTAGGTCGCTCCATATATGAATTCCCTTAATCAGTGAAACACTAAGTCTCATTAGGGAACAAACTAAGAGGCTTAAAAAGAAGAAAACTGAAGCGAACAACTATGACATCAATGGATTAACCAATACGAGAAAACAAAACTCGGCACACTTTATTTACAACTCTGCATAACAACTATTTCTTTAAATCTGTTGACAGCACGTGGGGCCACGTGTAGCGCAGTCGTTAATGGCGCCCTGCAAAACACGATCCCGCGGATCAGGCTTACCAAGCTATCCATTCCTCTGGAGTCAGCAGATTGATACCAGACTTGTTTGGGAGGACAGCGGCACTGGCTCGATATGGTAGGTCCGCGCAAGTCATTGGGTAGGCCAGATATGCACGCATTCAATAACCTCCAACGAGGTTTAATGAAGCCGAATGCATGACATATCCCTCGGGGTCTTCGTCTTCGTCGAGAGCCTTATCCTTTATCCTTTATGTAACAGTAGTGAAGATAAAGTTGCTGTCAACATGAGCTTTGGAACGAGTACTAGTTTCTTTTCTGTGCGACTAGGATTAAATATTTATTGTAAGAGACATGTGGATACTATCACGTATTTCCTATGTTATTTGTATATTGTTGTTCAAAGTTGATTTCCCATCAATATCGGTGAGATAACTCATAAAAACTGGCCTATACTTTCACTTCGCGACTGGCTGGAAAGTACTCTTAATGCCTTTGTATGACAATAGCTGTAAAAGCATTCGCTAGGAAAAGATCACACCCACTGTAGCAATATCTTCCTTCAGATGGTACGTAGATGTCGTCGCCAATATGTGAAACCACTTTTTCATCTTCATCTTTTTTGGTCATATTTCAACTATCGCTATTCAGAATGAAGTGCAAGCATAAGAATGCTGAAATACGAGCAAAACTCGGAGCCAACGCTAGGCTTCGAATCCGGGGCTCACGTGCTATCCACCACAAACGCTGTTGTTGTTTCTTTCCGTCGACCAGTTTTTTACTATAAGGGTGCTGGCAGCAATTATTTCTAAACGAGAGTAATCTCAAGGGCACAAATTGGTTTGGCACCGTTGAAGTGAAAAACTAGCTAAGCGAAAGAGAAAGCACGGCCCTGTGTTGGTGTGATGAATAGCGCGTGAATCACTGAAAAAACTAATCACGGGTTCGAACTCAAACTGAGGTCCCGAAATCTGCTCATATTTCAATTGTGGTTGCATTTCATACAATACCCCGTCATGAGAGAATAGGCATGAAAAAAGTTAAACATTGCTATTCACAGTATTGTACTATGGTTGTATTTATATTGTTCTTTAACCCTCATATAGACGCTACACAATGTTGTCTTCGCTAACCCATTTTTGTTACATTGTTTATATAAAGGTTAACTATCTAAGTTTAAGTTCGAACTGCCACATCAAAAAGTGTCCCGATGCATGTCACAGCAAGACTAAGCGCTCTAATATACTAACCTACCGATATGGGAATATACCCTCAACTGGAAGATTCACCGTCTAACAAATAGATGAAAAGGTGGAGCGATCAAAAAACCAAACACCAAAGCCGCACCAACTGAAGTCCATTTATTTTTCCTTCTATTTAAAGAATATAATCGAAAATCCACCAATCAACATAACATACTAGAAAGTAGCATAAGCAATAGATCCGTTAACCTGCATGTACGCTTGAGCTCTGTAGTGAAAGCAATGAAGAAAACCCTAAGGATAAAGGAAAAATAGCAGTCTCTCGCAATCATATTCACCTTCTATATACTTCAAAAAGGTTGCATATTTCATTTTGAGGACTATTCCTCTCAGAATCCGACAAACCACCTCATTCCTGGGCAGGTGCAAAGCATTCTGACCCGTGAGGATCGGACTATATATGAAAAAATTCCCGCTAGTCATTCACTCGACTCGTCACATGTTGGTGGGAATGCATGGTTCCCGAAAGATGAGAAACCAGGAAAGATGTTTTCGTAAAGTAGAGATGAAACACACATTACGCCGATAACTATAGCGCATTAGGTTTTTCTTTTATTGACAGCATAACACGACATTGATATAAAACTTTATTCGGCTAACGTTTCGACGTCTTTGTCTTCCTCTGACCAGCGATGATTGGTGTCCAGTGCCCACAGTTGTTCACAATCGCGATGTAAGTCGTCATCGTCGCATCGAGTCGAATCCATGGAAAAGGAATTCCGCCATTAAGAATCTCACTTGGCAGAGTCCTTTTATATAGGACGATTGTTGATTTACTGTCCATTCACAGGAAATTATTTTCCTCCAGAAAATCTATCCGGTATTAGGTTAGCTTACATATAGTCAAGTAATATACTTGTAAATTGACTGGATTCAACTCGATACAACAACGAAGATCCACAGCGCAAGAACGAACGGCTGTGGACAATCGTCTCAAATCATCCCGACCCTGAACAAGGCGAAGGCTCTGAAATGTTAGCCGAACAAAGTTTTATATTAACCGCGCGTTAGTCTATCGATGAAAGAAAAATAGACACTGATCATGCGCCCGAGATTAACGAATGTCTGCTTAGAAAAATATCACATTCTGTCATCAACTCGCATACAGATCTTTGTCAGAGTTCTCCTCTAAGACCTCTAAAAATAATGAAACATCATATAAAAGAACTCTCAATGCCGAAGGAAGACAGAGTTCGATGCCCGAAACCATGCTAACAGTTGAAAGCCACGGTCGCTGCCCTATACACCGATGTGTAGGGAATAAGAGGTATTTTGTGCATCATGGAAGAAGCGTTTTGGGATGTAAACCTCTTATCAAAACGATCATCAATTCGATGATCAACAGGAGCAATATAGATAATTGCAACACCAAAGAACTGATGAAATAAAAACGGATGGGGAAAAAGGTTTTGCTGTTTTTCTGATGTGCACAATAAACGTTATAGATTAATATCAGAAAAGAGACCTTAACAATCTTTTCATCATAAATGTTTAACTCGATAAGAAACCTTAACGATCTTTCTATAAATTTTTGACCCAGTAGCTTACTTTATAAAGTGCTCTTAACTACCGTGTACTGAAAAGATGAATGCACACGCCAAGCGAAAAGCTCTTGATTACCCTCCTACAAATTTTTGGAAGAAAGTACCTAGAATACCTAAAGTACCTAAAGACCTCAACACTTTGAAATTTCCGTACGAATAGTAAGCGCGATGGCTTTTATTAACACGCGAGATCTAGTTTGCTTTGTTTTCTCTTCAATCTGCTTTCAATGTAGTCCTCAATAATTTTCCCTTGTCCAGGTATGACAGTGGCTTTGACTCTTCAGGAAGATTTTAATTATAAAATTTTTAAACTAGTTCTTGATACTAACCTTCGTCCAGGAACTCCTTCAAAGTACATACTCGTCGCTGATCCTCGCCCGATTCATGATCAGATCGAACTTTTAAGTCGAACCATTCCACACAATGCTTCACTGCACCGGGTAACCGTGTCTCAGACAAAGCCTAAACAATGCGGTTGTAAAGCTCACGGCCATTTGAAGTAGCACAGCATTTACCACGTATCTCACTCATGAGGATCTCGAGCCGGTTAGTTGCGGGGCTATGTGGTGCGTCCCCACGTGGCGGATAGGGGGTTAATCGCGGACCAAGAGCAACCTTAGCTTCTCTAAGACGCAGGTGGATCCAGGGGAAGGACACCCTGTTCCTGCTGCGCCGATTTGGCATATAGTGCGTTCTAGTTAACGCGGATTGCATTCTACGAGTCAATTCGGCCGAAAGCATGCAACCAAGTGACAGGGAAGTATATGGGAGTTATTTGAAGGAGTTGCCTCCAACACTCTCCATTTTGGGAGAGCCTGGTGAGCTACCCATGAGTACACCCAGCTTCCACGTTCAGAGCCCAACAAGCTATGCGTGGGTGTTAAAGAGCTCAAAACAGTAAAAGAAACGGGCCTCATTTCTCTGACCCCGAAACAGCCCCCAACTCAGCAGCGTTGGCAAGGACGAGCACAGAGAGACTGCTAGAATCTAAGGGGCAACAGAAGCTGCCTGGATCTCAAATAACTAAGGTGACGATATGTACTTACAATGCATGCACACTTGCACTCGGGCCCTCGATAAAAAACTTGATCATGCGAGGAAGAACGATAAAAAACGAAGTCATCGTTTTGGCCTAGACGAGACGATGCAACCCCTTCAACGCCGTCTATGACACCGGAGAAGAACTGTTCCTCGGAACATGCGACAGTAGATGAGTCGGTGGCGATGGCCTTCTCGTCGACACGAGTTTGTCCATGAACATTGATTCATTCGAACAGCTTAGAACCCGAATCGGACGTTTACGGTTAAAAATATGTGGATCAATACCGGCTTTGACAATCTTTGTCGTTCACGCGCCGACATCAAACTATGACGAAGAAGAAGTCGAAGCGTTCTATATGGACTTGGAGAAGTTCCACAGAGAAGACCATACATTCTTCAAGGTCATCATTGGAGATTTCAACGCCAAGATTAGACCAAGAAGAACGTCTGAAGAACGTCGCATTAGGACCCACGGATTGGAATGGAACGAACAAGGTGAGCGGCTTTCTGAGTTTATCATGGTGAGTGAGACCATCCATAGTAACTCGCAATTCCAGAGGCCCCACACTCAACGATGGACGTGGGAGTCTTCCAATGGAGGGTACCACAACGAAATAGATCACATCATAGCAAATAGAAGGTTTTGCCTAACCGATGTCGCTGCTGTCAAAAAATTCAACACATGATCAGCCGACCGCCTTCGTACTAGATCCTATTTCTCATGGAAAAGAGAAAAAGCCGCTAAATTCAAAAACCAAAGTCCCAAAACCACCATAGACTGGGACTTATTCAATTCATTGGTCGACTGCTGGGAAGATGCCGTTGTTGATAACATCGACGAGGAATCCGATCGCCTCATTCAACATCTTCATATTAGCGCTGTGAAAGCTAAGAGTTCGAAAGTCACCAAGAGACGTCTGTCTTCAGAAACACTCGAGCTGATACGCCAGCGTGGAATCGCACGAGCTGCAGCCAACCATGAACTAACGTCCGAACTTGCAAAACAACACAGACAGGTGATAAAAGATGATCTTAAAGAGAGGAGCAGTAGCAATGCTGCAAGCTGCAGAGGCTGTTAAAAGCATTCGCAAAACCCACCGAAGCTTCGCCAATTACAAGACCAAGATGATTGCACACCGACGCCCAGACAGACGGAACAGTTACAACGTCCAGAAAGGCAACGGAGAAAATCACTCACGAATCCTGTTCAGATCTCTTGGATAGCCACATCCAGCTTCCGTCGTATGAAACAGAAAAGGATGGATATATCGTACCACCTATTCTCCTTTCCGAAATCCGACATGCTGTTTCGTCGGTGAGAAATCGAACAGTACTAGATCCGAGCAGGATAAGATCTAAACACCTGAAGGACCTTCCACCAGTTCTCATAAACACACTGGCTATACTCTTCACACGTTACCTGACCGAATGCAAAATCCCTACTCAATGGGAGACCTGCCAGAGAGTGTTATTGCTCAAGTAGGGTGACCTACGCGATATCGGCAACTATCGCCCAAACTGCCTGCTGTCTGCCCTCTACAAACTTTTCACTCGAGTCATCTTAAACAGGACTGACAGAACACTAGACGAAGGACAGCCAAGTGAGCAAGCAGGGTTTCGAAGAGGATTTAGTTGAGATAGAAGTAGTCCTGGAAGCCCTTGATAGTCAAGAAGTCCCTACTCACTACATAAAGATTCTTTGTGAGCTGTACAAAAATTTCACAACCAAGGTATCACCATTCTACAACAATATTAACATTGACGTCAAAAGAGAAGTTAGGCAAGGCGATACTATCTCGCCAAAATTATTTACCGCCACCCAACAAAACGTCATGCGAATACTGGAATGGGATAATATGGAAGTGAAAATCGATGGTCGGAAGTTGCACGATCTTCGCCTTGCTGATGACATCGTCCTTATCACCCAAACATTACCAAATTACCCAAGCGAAATATATGCTTGCCGACTTTGATGGAGTCTGTAGAAAGATTGGTCTTCGACTAAATCTCACAAAAACGATGTTCATGAAGAATGGATTGGTTTCGTACGCCCCATTCACACTCAACAGAACGAATATCTCCGAATGCTCCACTTGTCTATCTAGGTCGGGAAATCAATATGGTGAACAGCCTAGCTCCACAACTGAGCAGAAGGGAATGAGCGGCTTGGGGAGCTTTTAAGAGCATCGAGCATGTAGCGAAGAGAACAAAGAACACCCGAATCCTTGCCCACCTTTTCGGACTCGAAAACTTGGTCGCTGCGTAAGCAGGATGAAAGATCACCCAGCGTTATCGAATGCGCAGTCGAAAGGACAATGTTAGGAGTATCCCGTTTCACACAAGTAAGGGATGGGATCTTAAGCTGCAACCTGCGTCAACGATCAAAAATCAAAGACGCCGTTCTATACACTAAAGAGTCGAAGATAAGATGGGCCAGACAGGTAAAGTGCATGAAACCGATGGACAAGAGCCGTTAGTGACTGGATTCCTCGGAATGTCAAACGTACTGCAGGAAGACCACCAACCCGATGGTCAGATTTCTTCACGAAGAGCGTAGAAGAAAGATGTGATGCTCGACGAATCCCTAGAGCGAGCAGAACCCACTGGGCCACTCTTGCATACGACAGGGAAAAATGGAAGATTTATTGGCGCCCGCTCGAGTCACTCGGTGATCAACGGGACTACAGGTGATACAGGTGATACAGCAGTTTATGCAAAAATCTCTGTGTACAGCACAACATTCTGTTGGGAATTCACTACTACTGCTACGAAAAGACTCGATTTTTCGAGGGCCGCACTTTCTGTTATTTTGATTTCTTAGCCCTACAATTCGAGAAAATTAAAAAGGGCAATCCATTTTCCGAAATCAGAAACGAAAGTGGGAATGTGAAAGTAACCGACCGCTCAAGGACGATGTAAAAGCCGAAGTATTCTTTTCGGTTTCGCTTATAAATCTCACAAATATCAAGTTCAAACGTATGCAAGAATAGCGCTAAAGAGTTAGACTGGCCAAAAAGCTAGTAAAACTATAGATGGCCGTCTTACATATAAGGACGGCATCAGTTCCATTGCGATAGTCAAATACAACTATGATCTCCTTTCTTGTCAACAAACACATACTTCTGCGTAATACATTCTGGATGTCACGAACGTAGACAGTAAACCTACTTACCGTATGTTTCGAATACTGTAATAAAAATGTCTAAGTAACTCAAAGAACAAATGCGTACCGTGTTAGCAATAAACAAGCCATAACGATGCGATCGCGAACCGGAACATCCGATCTTCAGTAGTTGAATGAACACCGCCTGAAAAAAGCTTCATAAGCAATGGTTTGAAAACCTCCTGCTTTCCAGGAACTGAACATCTTCAGTTTTAAAAGTTTTCGCTGTGTAATTACTCCGCGTCACTCTCCATCATCTCAGATCTGCAGTGAAGTTTTGGTTTCGGACATTTTTTGGTGTCGACTTGCAAGAAGTGATAGAAATCTTACCGCCTCGTTTCACATGTATAAACTACACCGTACCACCGTGTTCTAACACAAATTCGAACCTTCACTGCCCTCTTGAAATCACAGTCCACTCCATTTTCAAACATATTCGCTCCACCATCAATCCAAAATACCGTATACTGCAACAATTCAAATCTTATTATGTTATTACTAGTACGTCCAAACAAATCTTCAGAAGAGTTACTATGCATAATACCTTCTTGTTAGTTTCCGCACTAACATCGAGTTCCATTTCATCATTTTCATCGTCCACCATTTGAATATTAAGTTATGAACAATATGTCTGGAACAATTGAAACTGTTTACAGTAATACGATTCTAAAAAGTATCGAACTAATAAGGAAACATTCAGCGGAGTGTTATTTCCTAGCATGAAGAAGTTACACGATTGGTAAAATTCCACACTCACACAGACTTTGAATTGTAGAAAATCCACTTCAACCAAAGTCCTCATCGCCTAATCGCACTAAGCTTTTGCGAAATTTCAGCGGCGACTCCGACTCTGGTGAAACGGGAACGGCCGAAACAGCTTCTCTTAGCTCATTGAAGATTACTAAAACTCAGGGCATTGCGAAAATCACAGCGCTTAGAGATCCCGTGCATTTTTTTTATTTTACTTTACATGACACGTCATCACATTTTTTGTGCGGATCCCAGCACACTTTCACTTGATTCGTTTTCCTTTCCTGGCATTCATCCTTTTCGAAGGTCTCCCAACACTTCGTGTGGCTTCGGGTGCTGCTTGCGGATTTCGCCGTCTTTTTGAATGTCGTAGAATGTCAACCGGTTCGACTCTTTTTACGATCTTAGAGATAGTCTGGTTAAGATGTTCCCAAGTGTTTTAGAGAGGAGCATTTTAGCGAGGATCGAACTAGCGCCTTCGTTTCTTGAGCGACTGCAACATCAACAACTGCGCTATGCCCCTGTCTGCGCTACCTCCTCGTGCAACTATGCAGACATAATCGCTCGATCGTAACTAAGTAAGCCTCCCATCCTTCTAGCATCGGCAAATTGGTACCAAATTTGTCTGTGAAAAGCTCATTCCGATTCACCATGACCTGCCGGTGCCCTTGTGCGGAGGGCTTGAGAAAGCTCCTCTTAGTACTATTCCATAATTCTATGAAAACTCTTAGTCAGCACTCAAAAACATTTATGAAGAAGGTAAACCCATCAAATAGCAGCAAAAAGCCGAATACAAATTGGAGCACTTTCGTAGACGATGGATGCAAGACAGCGAACCCAATGAAAGCTGCTGAGGTCTGCATCATTTGCGAACTCGGACCACATAAATAGGATAAATGAATTGAACTCAGTAGCTTCAAAGAACCGGGTAAACAAGAATATCTCCAGTGTACTGCATTCCAACGCTTTGCGAAACATAATACGATTGACTAGAATTTAAAGCCGACTTCGTTATTTCATAAACAGACTTTCCGTTAACTTCGGCATAACTAATCGACATGCAGTCTTTCATAGGTAAGATAACACGAGGTTGACAAAAACGAAAAGGAAAACCTTATTCGTTTTTCTGAAGAAGAGGAGGACGACGAACCGTCAGCCGAAAAAAGTCCTTTATCGACCTGATGCTAGCTTACCAACGGAAGAATACCAATTTGGCTACCTTCTTAGCATCAGCGAATCTTGAAAAATTATCTACTCCTTAAGGTCAACTACGGTATTCGGTTGTAATACCGTGATCTACGTGATCAGTTTCCGTTAAACAAAAAATCAACTCTTCTTCCCAAAAACTATGCCGCCCGGAAATTGATTTTTCAAAATATCAAAAAAAGAACAATAAATCTCTTCTTTCCAACTACATCCATGTTCTATCAAGCTACGCCTTTTATAATGCCAAGCTCTTCAAATTTTACAGAACTCTTAAATCCCAGCGATTGATCAGGTGTAGGAATAAGAGTCAATAAAAAGCACTTCAAATGCACGAAGAGTATTTGGATACTTGGATGGCTTCACTGGTTGTGCGGATGGGCTCCAGTATAATTTCCATTTTTCGGAGTTTTGCTTGCTTAGCTGTTGTGTTTTCCTGGAGTCGCGTGGTAGGCGAATTCAAAGTCTGCCTCTGGTCGTTACAACCACAGGTAGTCTCAGACCCTGTGGATCAGAGGGAGGTTTGCCACCACGCAACTAGTTTGACACCAGGACGATGGTGGATCCAGGTATTGGTTTACTCTTACATGGGTGCTCAGATGAAAACGTCAAGATTCATGACAACCTTGGTAGACCCTGCTGGAGATAAACGTTTCGCTTTTCACCTCAGTCTAACATTCAGAACATCTTCCAGCCACGATGAGGCGGTGAACCGTTGAGAGAGAAGAAGAATACAAGATAAAATTTTTCATATCACTTATACTAGAGGATACCAAGATTATAAAGTATCATTCAAGATTACGTCAGCATCATACCCATTAACACAACGGCAACAAGATGGTTCCTTCATAAATCACTTTCTTTTCGACCATTTATTTTACCGCTTAGCAGTTTGTTCATATATTTTTTGCAATCACTTGAAGGTTATCTAACATAGGTGTTATGGCGAGCGTTGGTAGGGAGAAGCTGTACTCAGCCCTTGAAGATATACGAAAAAAACCTCTTTTGAATAATTTTTAGGCCGACACTTATCTAACGTCAGTAGTAATGGTCAGCCTCTCCACGGTTTACAGCCTCATCGTGGTTGGGAGGTTTTCCTGAATGTCAGGCTGCGATGTACAGTGGGGGATTCGTGAGCCCGACCAGAGCACACTTCCAAGCTGGGGAGTCCGACGTTTCTATGTGGAAGTCAGATAAGAGTAAACCAAAACCAGGATCCACCACCGTCCTCGTATCAAACTAATCGCATAGTGGTAAACCTCCCTCTGATCCACAAGTGCGGCGACTGCCTGGAGTGGTGACGACCTGGGGCAGACTTTGGCTAAGCTGACCTCGGGACTTCAAGGAACGACAGTAGTTAAACCAGCAAAACTCCGAAAAAGTGAAAATTGTGTTGGGGTCTGCACAACCAGTGAGGAAGGGCGATTCAAACGTCGTAGTAAACAAGTGATATCAATACCTTCTTGGAATGCTAAGCTAACATGCTGTAGAAAAGGAAATTTGTACGCCTAGCGTTTCGACCTCTCCGTCTTCATCAGAGACCGAAATTCGGATCATCGGCACTGATGAAGGCGAAGACGTTGAAACGTCAACCGAACAAATTTCTTTTCCACTGCATGTTAGCTTAACAGTCCAAGAAGGTATTTCTTTAAATGAGTTCAAAGCCCGATAACCTGATTGGCAAGTGATTTATTTAAATTCCAATCACTATGATAAACAATAGTTATCATATAAAATCAGCTCGTATGAAAAGTGCAGAAGTGAACTCTACATATGCTGTAAAGTGTTTCGAAATCTTGAGAGCAATGTACCACACCTAGTAAGTAGTAGCATACATACCATTTTTACCATAGGAGCGTTACAGCAAAGCCTTCTTTGTAATCCTGTCACGTTCTCAACACCTAAAGTTTTCACCATCTATTGTCGCAAAACGGGTAAAGCTAAGCCGCATTGTATGATGTGTTTGTACGGTAGTCTGAGTGGACGAAATGCATTGTAATCAGTGCAATTCATCTTCATGCTTATTCTTTCCAACAGGTTTTGCTACTTTTACCGGACTTTTTTATTCAGTCAATGTATGTCCAAAACAAATGTTACAAAAGAAAATTCACAAAAGAATACTTTCGAAGGGATTAATTTTACGGCGAAAAACTATTGATGAAGACGGTAAACACTGCTAAGATTCATCAAGTGAAGAGCTGTAAAAATTTCTAATTGAACACTGGATCTCGGAAGTCAGAGGCAGTTTCCGCTATGGTAAAACGACAAATCACCGAACAGATTTTTCACAGTGGATCGATGTTCATACGGTACGCGTTAAGGAGTGTAATTCTGTGCCTTCCTTCGCAAAGGTTACCAAACTCTATACCAACAAAAGTGCCCAAAACAGTGTGCTACTTTCCGGATTTGTGCACTCCACTTTAGTCCCTACTGATAAGCTCGATTAAAGGTTTCCTTCTGTATAACCTGTGTTGTCGGCAAAATGGAGGTTTGCTAGTAGCAATTAGAAATTCTCTCATGTCATAAAATGGGATGCAGCAAGGCGTCATGCAAAAGCAGGATTCGAACTCTAACAACAATATTTGAGCTGTGGTACAGCAATAGTCCCATCCTGGGATAGAGACCAACAAATCTCTCCACTTCGTCAACACTTCTTGGTAGATCTCCGTTAGAAAGGCAGATATTTCTCTACTCAACTATTGTGAAAACCGCTTTATCTTCGGTGAATTCAAAGCAAACTTAAAATAAAAACGACACTATATAAAGAAGTTCCCACTTTTGTTCCCAGTAATAAATCAGAATCCCTCTTACACCTATTTCAAGAGATCAACCTCATAAGATATCTAGTAAGTAAAAATTAAAAGTATAAAGGATAAAGCTCTCGCCGTTGATCAATCATTGAGGGACGCGCCATGCATTCGACTTCATTAAATATCGTTTGGAGGTGACTGAATGCATATCTGGTTTTTACGACGCGCGGTGGCCTACCGATGTATCGAGCCAGCGCTGCTATCGTCCCAGACAAGTCCGGTACCAATTTGCCGATCGCTGAGGGATGGAAAGCTTGGTAGGCTATGGGCGTGGAGATCGATTCCACATGCGTGTCACAGTAGCGTCTCCAGCCACTGCGCCACAAGTAAAAATTATAGCGAGATAATAGAAAGCCGTACAATCCATCATGCAAACATATACGGTTAATATTTTCACCAAAGAATTGTACTTACCACACTTCCGCTTCCAACTTTAATTATGGATTACTCTGATCGCATGGGGTGGACGTATACAAGGAACGCTAGTAGATCAAATATAGCTAGCAAAACATACGAAAGAATGACATATATTGCTTCGCTTCAATGGCTCAAAAGCTCTTCTATATGCCATATTCTCAACTTATCATGCCCTTCAGCTCACTTTTTGTGCGTCCACCATGAGACCATACGTCCTCCCAAACGGCAAATTTGAGTGTCGGGCTTTGTGTGTTAAGCTTGTCCAATTCAGAAAAAAAAATCCCAATAGAACCGATGTTAGCGAGTATAAAAAACAGAAGATGAGCATGCACCGAACGGCTTGCCGCCTCATCGTAGCCGTGAGGTTTTTCTTGGTACCGGCCTGCGACGTATGTTGCGAGCAGAGGATTCATCTCTTCAGAGGGTCTCGCAAGATGAGGACTCCTGCCTTTCCATCAAGAACCCCAGCTAAAAATAAACCAACACCAGGATCCACCATCGTCCTGGTACTAAACTAGTCGCGTGGCAACAAGTCTCCCTCTTACCCACACCGGCAGCGACTGCCTGTGGTGACGACAACCTGGAGCAGACCTGGACCAGGCCGTCCTCGAGACTCCAGGAAACCACAGTGGTTTCCGGGGAATGTAAATTATATTGGTTCCCGCATAACCAGTGAAGACGGGCCATCCAAGTATCCAAGAAGACGAAGTTTCACACAATATACGTTTAGCTATCCAGAGATAAAACAGCACTATAAGAGAAAAGAAGCGCTGGAATGAACAGCCACGTAATAAATCCACTCCTGAAGGAATGCTTTACCGAATCCACCCATTACTTTCAAACTGCCTCAACATCACACAACCAAACACAACTAGTTACAATCACAATGGTCGAAACACAGTGACGTAGAGCACATTTCAATCTCGTATAAGCAGTCAGAAAATAATGGTCTTTATAAAAAAAAAAAAGTACAAATACTTGTGGGCGTGACAAGTAGATACATGAAATGGAACTACTTCGTAAGGTTCTCGGATGCAAAAATAATCAGCCACCTACAAAAATTAGCCATATTTTTATAATATTACTGTCACCAAATTTAAGATTTACCCGCAATACGGCACATTCTCAAAATTTAAACAAAACTCTTACAAATTAAAGGATAATTCAAATAACAAATACCAAGTAGAGAAAAACAAGAGATTAGATGAAGAGATACTCAGGAAATACGAAAGCGTAACAACAGAACGGCTTGAAAAAGGACGGTGAAATCACACCAAAGTCTAGTCGATTTTAATCATCGGTGCAAAAATGAATGCGAGATCCACTTTACTGTAGGCATTGTTCTCCAAATATCGACCGACAATTGCAGATAATTTTGTGAATAGGTCCATGACAGAGGAATATCCAGCTTTCGTTTGAAGTATTCCTGAAATGTTACCGTAACAAATGGTCTTGGATGGAATAAATCATAACAAGGAAATATGAAAGCGCACTGGTAGCGATCTCGGTCATGACCCGACCTACCCAGGCACTCGTTCCACCTCTCTCCAGTCCGCCAAGCCTCTCATCCTTCTAGGGTCATGAAATTGGAACCAGACTTGTCTGCCACAAGCTCACAGACTTCAAAGCAAAAGAGAATACCCTAACCTGGCAACATCAGGGCCAAAGAAAGGATCAACTCGATCGGCATGAAACAACATTCGTGGCCAAGGTAACAGCCGCAGCGACATACAAAAAAAGTTAGCAGATCTTCGAGGATGGTGGATGGAGGCAACTAATAGGATGCAAAAAGTGCTAGGATCCGTGCAATGCGATACATGTGATATTGGGTCATGTAAAAATGAGTAAATAGAACACAATGAGACCAACGTTTCTGTTCCGATTTCAACTCCTTCATTGCTGAATGCACGTCCACGACTCGCTTCCAAAAAGTCTGTTGGTCAAACAGATCCTTGGCGGAATACTAAAACAGCCGATGTCATTCGTGTTCTATGTAGATAAACATCACATACATAAACAGACATACACAACAGAAAATAAATACTACTATCCTGACCTCTTTTCGTAGAACTCCGCCAGTGCACTTCGGACATTCCAGTCCTTCCCGACACCATTTGAACAAATGTGTTCTTGTGCGGAATTCACACATAGGATCATCACATCTATAACGAAAAAGGACAATTTTTAAATTTAATCCACAACCTAGTAACTATTTCACTCATTTACACAGACCTAAAAGGTGCCATCAAATGCTTAGCAACAAGTGATTCCAGAGCATCATCAATCCGATTGCAAATGTAAGTAGAATACGGCGCCAGCTCAATACCGCAATGATTGCACGCTTCCAGCGATAATCGTAGTGATGAATCCCAAAATTCAAGCATACAGAAAGATAAGTAGGAATTCATGAATGTAATAGTAGGAGTGTAAGAACGATATTGCACATCAGTTAGCACAATATCGCTAGATAATACCAACGTGGGAGAATTCGGGATGCGTGACATTCGTGATATGTTATATTGGAACAGAAACAAAGAACGGTGGTCACAAATAAATTCTTTTTATACTTTTCACACGACCCGGCTTTCACACCTATTCTGCTGATCTGAGCATTGAAAGCGTTTAACAAGTTTCCTCGCATACATCTTCAACTGAGGTACTCGAACTTTTTTGTACGTCTCCTTCAACTGCTGCCTGAGTATTGTCGTCTTCTACATGAATATCGCTGAATACTGGTTGAATCAATTTTCCCTGGAGTCCTGAAGTAGCCAACCGTGTTAGAGCGTGCCCATGTGGATTAGAGTTGGTTTGCACCGAACAATTATGGCACCAACTTCCCGAGTCAAGGTGGATGAGGGAATAGTCATCACTACTAAGGGGCTATCCGTCCCTATATTAGCAATATGTGTGAAATATAGCTATGCCATAGTCGACATGAATAACATGTATCTCACCTGTGTTTCGATAGGTGTTCTAACATTTATTAGATTTCTGCAGCTAGTTGAAGGGCATACAAATGAAAGTGGCTCGCAGTGATTATAAGTTATTGGATCTTGCCAAACCCATTCGTCTTCGACGGCCACCACATCGGAAGCATAGGCTGCAAATGAGCGACGATATGATGTCGAATCCATACCTGGAAACAACAAAAGAATTGAATCATAGAATGACGACCTAAATTGCTTTTCAAAGCATACGAATACTCATGAACAAAGGTTAACCATTCTAGACTACGATACCTAAAGCATCTGCGATGCGAACAGCATCTGTCTCTTCAATCGGAGCGCACAATCGTGAAACAACAGGGTGGACCTGTTGTGCAAGGTAGTACGACAGATCTAGAAAACAAGTTTATTGAATTTTACTTAATATTAGATTGAAAGTAAGAAGTCCCTTTAAACGCAAAAAAAACAAACTAGACTAGATATAGCCGTTCAATTCTAACAAATAACATAACACTTGTACATCAATTATTGTCGACTTACCAATCTTAAGATTAGAATTAGACTCTATTTCGGTGCGATGATATGCCCTTTGCATTGCCGAATTTATAGTACCATCCTAGAATAGTGCAATGCATGACTTGTATAAGCATAGCTCACTCTTCTACAGTTCTATTTAAATGAAGTCCTATTACAAAATATAAGAACTCCACATAGTTACAAAGTGGTATTCAACAAGCATCTCTAGCTAAGCAGAAAAACTGCTTCACAAACCTCACAAATAATATACTCCACAATGTCGCCCTGTCGCAGAGAAAACTTGCCGGTCTCATTGAGCCTCACTGCAACAGCAGCATGAGGTTGCGACTTGATATCATGGTAATCCTTAGGATTACGAGTCAGTTGCTACAAAGTAATTTTAACATGAACCATTTAAAAGGTGGACCAGCAGTTCTATGAATAAGGACACTGAAACGTACTTTACTAATTTCAAAAAGAACGGTTTCTACCCCATTGTCAAGCTTAGCTCGCAACTGCCGCAATGACTCATCGATTTCCGCAACAAGTTCATCTCGTGATAATCTCACATCCAGAATTAAATTCACCACTATACTAAACTACTAACAGTAAAAACGAAAAAATACGCAAGAAAAAAGTACGGTTAAATCTCACTTCCCCGCTTCCTTAGCCAACTGGGACCAATCTCTCCGTACAATATCTAACCCTTTCAATTCCTTCTTGATGTCAAGTTCATTATCCGGATTCACCATCAACGCCGCATATTTCTTCTTCTTCAACAGTAACATACGTTTAAAGACACCGTCAAGCTCCAATTCAAGTAGTCTGTGACATTGATTAACCATTCGCTTAATCTGAAAACACGGTGTTTCACTTTTGCCTCAGGGTTACATTCGGAAGGACAGATGAAAACGGAAAAAAATAACCTCAAGACCAAGTTTTTTTGCTTGTTTCAAATCAGTGCTGTTTGTATTAATCATGATTGAATCTGTGTCACCGTACACCACAAAATAACCAAACTTCTCCACAAGATCCTTCGTATGCATCAAGATCTGGAAGTATTTAGCACAACGTTGCAAGTCTGTTCAAAAAAATACAGTCAGTTCCCAGGATCGACTTTCTCTTAACCTCGGCATAGGAATATGAATGCGTCGCTTTCTTGTTGAGCAATCGCGAGGTTGTTATGCAGTATATACATTTACTTTCATAGAAAAACACAATACAATACAACAGTAGCTGATGATTCGGCAGTATCGCCTTCATCAGAGCCTGGAAGAGTATACTGATATACAATTTACTAGGTCAAACGCTTCAATAAAACTTACAAGAAAAAACAGAAAAACTCTATGGTAATTCCATGATCAACAGCTTCTCGAGAAACTCACAGCTTTTTTTTACATGACTTCCAATGAGGAAGATAATTACCATAGTTTTTCGTCCTTTTGTAAGTGTTATTGAAGCATTTGGCCAAGTAGATTGTATATCAGTATACCTTTCCAGGCTCCGAAGAAGGCGATACTGCCGAAACGTCAGCTACTGTTGTGTTGCATTGTGTTTTCTATGGAAGTAAATCCATGCTGCATAACAACCTCGAAATTGTTGAACAATAAAACGACGCAAAATACAATCATTTGGAAACTACTTGAATGCCTAGAAGTATTTAGGAATGATCGTCAATGATTGAATGTCAAACCTCTCTTCCTTTTGCTGTTATGAGTGCAGCAAGTGGTTTGGCATAGAATCGTGACTGTTGAAAACCCAGACATCCATACATGCTGTTGGCCGTTAGTTTCAAAGCCATTTGACGAATGTCGTACTACATTTCAAATGGTAAACTTCAAATGAAAGTCCACACATATTTGCTGCGAACAACCTGCTTCCTCTTTGCTTCCGGGGCCTCTTTCATCAGCTTTTTGACCTGTCTTCGTCTTTCGACAAGACCTCGAATCTCGCACGGTAAAATACCTTCAGCTAAATTGGACGAAGGAACATTTGGAAGCTCGTCACCGTCCTAAAATATTAAACTTCTCTAAAACTCATTTCCATAAGGAATTTATGTTTTAAACTTCTATTCTGAAAACGTTATGGTTGACATTGTATTAACTCATACTGACAGTTATTATATAAATCACACAGGATCAAATTTAAGATAGTTGGCCAACTGCATAAGTAATGATTTAGATAAAGCCACCGACCTTAGTATGAGGTATGGTAGTGAAGCAAATATTGTACTCTTGAATAATACTCGGATAAAGCGAATTGAAATCGAGAAGAAGGATAAGTGTGTCATACAGGCCTAAAACACGGTAGTTATTATAAAAATTCATTTTCTATTTGAAATCTCAGCGCTTCGGCCAGATGTAGCAATTCACACTAGCAAACAAGGAATTTTGGAACTTCTAAAGCTTCCCAAGAATGGGGATGCATGAACTATGGTCCTTATTTTATACCGTTATTACATTCAGGGGTGGATAGCACAGTGGTAGTGATGTCCATCATTCCGAGTATGGTGCTAGATCGATTCCGCTCCGGGCCAACTAAGCCTCCCATCCTCCGAGTCGGGAAATTGGAACCGGACTTGTTTGGGAAGAAAATCACTTTCCAATCCAATTGGGAACGCTCTAGTCTGGCTATCTCAAGACTCCAAGGAGAATCGACTTAACCAGCATTCTACTACATTCAAGATGAAATGGAAATCCTCAAGTGACAACCGAAGCCACGCGTAAATGTTGGAAGGCCTTCGTGGATGATGAATGCGAGGAAACGAAATGAATGTGGGAAGTGCTGAGATCCGCATGGTAGACGTGAAGACGGGTCAAATAAAATGTAAAAAAAGAAAAAAATTTATTACGATAAAGAAGTCTATTGTTAACTTAACTTTCTTGGGCTCTAGAACAAGACCACCGGAGTAATGTGCTTTCCCCTTTGTCTTCACATCTGCTTCCGTCTCTCCAGCATCTTCACAGCTCTCCTTCACTGATTCTTTTTCAAGCTGTCCTTAATTAAAAAGGCCACATAGGGTTAAGATCGGGTTTCGCGACAACTCAAAAGAGGAGACAAACCTTTCTTGAAACTAGCTATATATTTATTTGGTGCTACGTAGTTCGCTTTATTGAAGGCGTGCAGGAGTAGATATTCATTTCGCTCAGCCCGCCCACCCATTAAAGTTCGAGACTGAAGACATTAAAATATTGTTCGCAACTTTCCATCTCCTTATTCTTATCAGTTCCACACGTCGACAACAACTAATGAAATGGCCGCAAATTTTTTACCCTCAAAATTTCATGAAGTAAACGATGAAGCAAACTGCCATATGAATGTTCACACAATATTTTAGATAAGCGAAAACAATAATTTTAATAAAAACTGAACAAATCATAACCCATTCGCGACGACGCTAACTTTTGCTGTTCGCTAAAAGGAACAACGCCTCATGTTCAGCTTTTGCGGTCTTGCTGATTTTTTGACAACAAACATTAATTTCTCGATATTTTGAGGACTTGAGAACATGACAGCATTGGAGAAGAGGCTTTCGCCTACCACTGTGAAAGTGTGAATGGTACATATGTTACTATGGTCAGGGATCTCTTTCACTAAGGAATTCCCTACGTGGTACGGAGGCTATGTGACGCGTTCCCATGTGGTAATAAAAAACAAACCGAACGCGCACCGAAAACGACTTTCTGCTTCTAAGCGATACAGGGATCCAAAGGATGGGGTCCATGTTCCTGCTAGGTCAACCGTCATGCATTATTCTCTTTTATGTAAAGTTTATTCTACGAGCCAATGAAGCCAAAATCTGCAATCGAGTGACTGAAAAACACATGGGTGATAGGTAGAAGTAGTTTCCAACAAAGAAACCCTACATCTGCTCTGGAACAGATTGTGTTCAGAGCCTCAAAAATTTTCATGTGGGTACCAGAAGCTGTTCACAGTAAAACAGACAGGTATCATTCCACTGACACTTAACAACCACCGATACGGCAGCGCTGGGCTGCACGGTAGCTGTGGATGCGGGAAGGCTGAAAAAATTTAGAAGTACATTCTAAACTATCCAATTGTGGGAGGAATGAGGTCTGAAATGAAGCTGAGAGTTCGAAAGTCACCAAGAGACGTCTGTATCCAAAGACTCTCGGGCTGATAGGCCAGCGTGGAATCACATGAGCTGAAGGAAACCGCGAATAAACGTCTGAACTTGCAAAACAATGCAGACAGGCGATAAAAGAAGATCTTAAAGAGAGAAAAGTAGCAGTAATGGTCGATATTGCAGAGGCTGGGAAAAGCATTCGCAAAGCCCACTGAAGCTTCGCCAATTACAATACCAAAATGATCGCACTCCGACGTCCAAACGGAACAGTTACAGCGTCCAATGGAGAAAATCATTCACGAATACTACTCAGATCTCTTCGATAGCCACGTGCACCTTCCGCCATATGAAATAATGGAAGACGGAGATGTCATCCCAATAGTTGACCTTTTCTCCCTTCGGAAATTCGATATGTTATTTCCTCAGTGAAGAATCGAACAACGTAAGCTGCGAACAGGAGAAGATCTGAACATCTCTAAATCCTTCCGCCACACCTCACAGATACATTAGCTCGGCACTTCAAACGTTATCTGTCTGATGACAAGGTTCCTACTCAGCAGAAGATCAGCAAGACAGCACTATTGCTCAAGAAGGGTAACCTCCACGATACTGACAACTATCGCCCAATCTGCTTGTCATCCACAAATTCTTTCTCCAACAATAATAACACCGACGTCAAAGGGGGGTGTTAGCCAAGGCTATACCATCCCGCCAAAATCAGTTACTGTCAACCTCCAGAACGTCACGCGAACAAAGAAAAAGGCAAGATCAAAGTGATAAATTGATGGTATACAATGATAACGTCTCCGCAATGGTGATGATGACTCTTATGTGATCGAGAACCAGGTGGAAAGAACGCTACGCGACCTTGACAACCCTTAAGAATAGTTTTCCCCTAAATGTCGTAAAATCCACGTTAATGGAAAACGGAATTGTTTCGTAGGCCTAATCCACGCTCAATGGAATGAGTATTTCTGAATGCTGTTGTTACGTTTATCAAGTCAACATGGTAAATGACTAAGTTCTAGAGTGAAGAGGCGAGAAGCGAGCGGCTTGCGGTGTTTTAAAGACCATCGAGGATTTAGCGACGAACGCGAAGAACACGCGAGTCGGTGACTACCTTTTCGATCTCAAAATTCCTCCTGCCTTAACGTGCACGTCCGAATCTGGCCGCTACATTACCAAAACGAAAGACCACTCCCCGTTGTCGAACGCGCACTCAGCAGAACGATGCTAGAAGTATTTCGTATTACGCAAGTGAGAGAAAGGAAACCCAATTTCTGACCTACGTCGATGATCCAATACCAGAGATGGCAAAATATCGAAAACCAGGTAGACCGGCCATGTAATGCACCTGAAACAAAATCGATGGACAAAAGCCGTTAGCGACTAGATTCCTTGGCATGTCAAACGCACAGTAGGGAAACTGCTGACGCGATGGCTAGCGTTCTCCGCGAAAGATTAGATTCCAAATAACAGTTTACTGGTAGTCAAATTGCCGATCAATAAACTTGTTCTAGAAAATGTTTTTTGCATACTACCAGGCGAGGAATAAAGCTTTTCTCGGTTCGGCAGCCTACTAAAACATCTACATTGTACACGCTACCGACTGATTAAAAGCGCCCAGGAAAAAGGTTTTTGAACCCCTAAAAAAACTATAAAAAAGAAAACGCTAACTATAGCTCATATCTAGGACATGGATAACCATGGTCGGACAATACAGCACTTATGTTGTCGCGAATATGTTCAAACAGTAAGTGAATTAGCACCTTATGCAAACAAAAATACCAACCATAATGCCTCCAACAATATTTGTAATCTGAACTGCCAACGGAAGTGCGTTGAGATGTGAAACAACGCGTAGTGATAACCATGGGTCAACCCAGCTCCATTGGATCAAATTAAGCAACTGTTGGGACGAACTAAACTACGCACAAACCGTGTTACAAAGAACAAAAAGCACATTTACAAAATGGCTACCAAGGAAAATGAACAAGAAGAAACCACCTAAATTTCGCATTCATTTCATTCGCATAAAAATTCTCCCTCACTTCTCCAAGTAAGTTTGAGACAAGCTCGGAAAGATCGTAACTACGTGATCGCACCAATTCCATGGCAGATAACCTAAAGTGTTCTAGGCTCAAAGGAAAAAAAGAAACCAAAATAAATACTAATGACAGTTTCCAATCATTGACTTGCCTGGAATCAAGCAGCATTCTACCAGCCGTCAACTCCCATTGTCCACTCTTGCTATGTGCCACTTTTCCAACATTGATTGATCGTTTCAGTCTACTTGTTCTTGACCAATTGGCAACTTTAAGCTTATCCATACGTGATACTAGCATGGAAATCGATGCCGACAAATCATGTCCCTTAATTTCAAATACTTGCATAAACCTGGAATTAAGCCCAAACCGCCTATCTGACCAATGGCAATTCCTCAACGAAGCAACCAAAATTACGTCAAAAGAGGAAATCGCTTATACTAAGTATTAAGACTATCCTATTCACATACCACTAATACATCTGGTTCATATTTATGGATTTTCGCTAAGAACAAAGACAACAGAGCTTTCTCGTTTCCAGCAGTCAACACCACATCCGACCAACCACGTCGAGCCACCTGTTCCTTTATGTCAAATGGTAACGTCCCGCCAGATGGTCTTGTGACCACTGAAAACACCTCCCTTATTGCAACAATGCATGCATATCACAATGATAACTTACTGCACAACCGTTGAAGATCTTTCTGATTAGTGCTAGGATCGTTCAAATTGCAAGTGGAATTGTAAAGCGTTGATATCATGCAGATCTACAACTGACCACGCTCTTGAACAAATACCACAGAAAAAATTAGAGAAAGAGAAGGAGAAAAACGAAAAGTTAAAAGAAAAATACTCCTACATAATTTGTGCATCCACCCTGTAGGAATACCAGAGTTCCACTTTTACATGGATGAAGCATTACGTAAAGTACTCGTGCGAAAAATTAATCTCTAGCTATTAACCAACCCAAGTCACCTCCAAAGGCAAAATCCAGGTTTAATGCTTGAACAACCATGTTATTCAAACAGCGAAACTGAGACCAATTTAATCCGTCCCTGAGTTTTCTCAAAAAAAGATAAAAATATGCAAAAAATAAAGTACATGTAAACTAGACAGGAAATCCCTCTACACTTAATCCCTAATGTAATATGTACTATCTAGCCAATGAGGAAAACGTTTAAACAGTTGGAAATGGAAGAAAATGAACATGAAAGCAAATCGCTTTCAAGATAAAAAATCCCTGAACCATCGGCTCCTGCAAAAATATACTGATATCGAATGGCAGTGACAAGACGGAATTCCACGCGCGTGTAAGTCGAACAGATATAAAATTTTGACAATAAATAGAACGATAGAAAGCAAAAGTAAGAATGATAGCAACCTCATTCTCCTTTTTGTCGTTGAGTGTTGTAAGCACATTTATAACGAGCATGCGAACAGGTGGGACGGCTTGAGTCACCGACGTGTTATAATGAATATTTCGCATACGTTCCATGTCCACACTGAACTCATAGTCGCAATACGATTGGCGCGACGTCACTTCCACTTAAGATAAGTTCTATATGATAAGTCCATAAAAGAATACCCCAGTTGACATGAACTTAACACACACTACATCACCACTTCTTTAATAAGTGCCGATAATTTTACAATAACCATCAACTTGACTAATTCATAATTTAACAACTTTAAAAATTTACGAAATGAGAAGTTGATACTCTTATAAAAGAAGATATACCCCACAATTATAATGTTATAAGCCATCTTTTTTAAGATTTCCTTCTAATTAACCCGTTTAAAGATCTGATTTCCAGAAAAAGTAAATCTATCCTTTCTTTTCGAGACTTTTAACGAATGCCAAAAAGATATTGCACGACATCCTGCTCGTGCTGCTCTATGAAATCCCAACTAATCAATTGCCTTCTTATCCAGAAAGAAAGGAATCATGCAGAAAAGTTTCATAGGATCAAAAAAAAAAACAAATTTTTATCGTCGCAGAATAAAAAAAATTAGATGTTCTGAACAACTCGGGAAATCCGATTGCTTCTATTAAGTTAACACAGTCCACTGTTAGCCAAAATGCTTTGGTTCGAAGATGCGAAGCGCAACTGCTTTCCAGTAAAAATGCATACAAATCAACGAATGTCGATGATTATGAGTTAATATAAATTCGATGACATTCTAATACATGGCCATAATATAGTCAACTTCATAACCACACAATGTATAACACATCTGAAATGATCAAAGACCTTAGCATCCACATACTATAGCGTCTGAACATGAATCACAGTAGAACGCTCACTAGAACAAAAGAACATACCATAATTCGTTATGTCAATCCAGCCTGGACCCATCATCGCTTTCTCCACCAACAACCTCTCTAATGATGTCGTTGTGGTGTTGAAAACAGCTGAGAACGTTTCTCCCGAAAGATCGGTAGATAACTTAGGATAACTACTCTAAACAAAAAATGTGCAATGAATAGCATTACATTGACATAAAAGTGTTCAATTAAATACAAGAACATTTTAGACGTTTCCAAATACATTTTTGAAAAGATCGAACCTCATACTGCACTTCTAGGACACTAACTTCTTCGCTAAGTTCGTCACCAGTAATAGTTCCGTCACAAATGAATCTCCTCTTAGCTTGCTAAATACATGGGCTGCGGTGCTCGACAACTTTGTTCTTGTGTGAAAAAAGCAAAACATAGCGTAAACCACACTCTGCATTTAAAAGAAGTAGTTCCACAATGGCGTCTTAAGACCGACTTCACTTCTTCATAAACGTCTTCGTCCTTCACATGTTCGTTAGTTCCCTTCCCTCTCACGAATCTCTAGGAAATAAATTATTACGTTGAACCTTAGGCACTCTAATCTCGTCTTTTACGCATAGTAAAGTTGGTGTCCGGGTATCTAAGACAACAGCAGGTGAAAATCCACGAGATTGAAAGTTGCACCCAGATTCATATAATCGCTTCTAAATGATGTTGCGGCAGGTACCTGAGAACCATGACAAGAGCCATGCTCTCGTATACAGCCGCGAACAAAGAGCGTAAGTATTTTTAAAAGAGACGAAAACTCTGCTTTATAAAAGTACATACATAAACAAAAAAACCTTTGATGGTTAATTACATCTTGCACTAAAAAATGTACTAAACAAGGGTAGTATAAACCCTCTAAACAATAGCATTCGAGCAGCGACTAACCAAACACTGTCGAAATTAAGACAAGATATCATTGTGAAGCAAAAATGAACAACGTACCGTATTCCTTGGTAAAAAGTATACTTGACGGTAGATATTTTTCACTGTTAGACAACAGCTCGCCCACTTGTCTCCACGGATATTTACACGACCAAAAAGGTAAACAGTACCTACAAAATAATTTTTCTATGAACAGTGCCTATAAAATCGCATTACCAATGGAAATAGTATTAGAAGTAAATCCCATATCACTTGTACGAAGCCGATTAACACCATAAACATACCGCTGTGCTTCACTGGATCCTCGAATGCATCTAACCAGTACATCCGGATCATCTGTTTCCCACCGTCCTTCATATAGAATTCTTCAGCACCTGCGACCTCTACAGTTTGTTCATCAACCCTATAAAAGACTTCATGCTTCCGTCGTTCCACTCGCCCTAAAAAACTATTAACCAACGCTGCCACGCCTTTGTCCCAAGCAGCTGTTGATAACATGAAATTTGAAACGTTTTCCTCTGAAGATTCAATGCTTTCCTTGAGAACGTTACCTTTACGAAGGTTTTCGACCTGAAACACTGCGTTTAACAAATTGCAAAAAATCATATCTGAAGTCATGCATGCATCTCCTCACTTGCGCAGTATTCTCAACTTTAGCGACTTCCTCAAACTCGCAGAATTTGTTTCTACGTGAAACTGAAGTAGGTGAGCTTTCAAACATCTGAGGCTCACTGTATTCACTAAAATTAGCTGTCCCACACTCCTCGTCGTCGTTCTCCTGGAAACAACAGTGCACCTCAAATAGTTGCAAAATACACCTTACTTACTTGAAATCACATTTTTGTTAGAAACGTCTATGGAAAAATATGGCTGCAACCCTTCCAACTAAGATTTTTCGAAAAGCAACAAAACACAAAGAATGTTTTGAGATGCATTTTTGTACAGAGCATCGTTAATGTGGGCGGCTGCTCACTTAATGAGAAACTTTTCCTAAATTTTCAATTCTATTGATTTATTTTACGTAGCCCGTATTCACACCTACAACGAAGATTCCAGTAACTTTTGAATTCGATTTATTACCGCTTATCCATCACCCACAAAGGTCTCTGAACATCTGCATTTGAATTCTGCAGCTATTTGAAGATTTTCGTCATGCTTACAAATGTCTGGATAAATACTGGTTGAGTTGATTGTATTCAGAGCCCTGGAATTGCCATGCTGAAGCGTTCCCACTTCGAAGTAAGTAGGGGTAAGACGATCACTGATAAGTCTGGTACTAATTTCCTGTCTCACCAGTGATATAACGCTTGGTCAGACAGGAGTGCGATCAACCAGCACCATACTCATGATATAGCCTCACAACCATTGCGTACTAACCCGATTCGTGCTAACACTTTCCATGCTAATTTGAAAAATTAACCAAAACACATACTGGAAAATCATACACAACCTTAAAGTTGCAGCGCGAAGCACCTTTATAAGTTTTTTAAGCGTCGAAGAGTTTTATTTGCCAAAAAGCGCATAACATAATGGATATATGGATCCATAACAGTACAACAGTGACACTATATAAACGACAAAGACTATTGAAAGTGTGCTGATGGCAGAAACTCACTGTTGCCACTTGAACTCCAGTACCGACGGCTTCCACGAGGGTATTATTCGGAGCCACATGACAGTGTTGACTCAAACTACTTCGCTGTGGCGACATCGTCAGTTTCATCAATTTGATGTTTCGTGGAGTGATTTCCGGAGATGCTAAACAACCTTAATTACAGATCTATTTCTGGATGTGCCACATTTTGTGATTTAGTGTTTCTCAGGTGATAAAGTAAAAAGATGAAGCTCTCGGTGTTGACCAATTCCTGAGAGATGCGCCATGCATTCGACTTCATTAAGCATCGTTTGGGGGTGACTGAATGCTTATCTGACTTTTACAATAACTCGAGGCGGCTTGTTTGTATTGAGCTAGTGCTGCTATCCTCCCAGACAAGTCTGGTACCAACTTGCCGACCTCGGAGGGATGTAAGGCTTGGTGGGCCAAGGGTGCGAGGATCGATCGCACGTGTTTGGCAGGGCGCCTCCGACCACTTCGTCTCATGCGCACTCTTAGGTGATAATGGTGGATAAAACGTCGACAGACCATAATTATTTATATCATAACGCAAATCTCACTGATGAACTCTTACCCTCTCTTTTAAAAGGATTTCTAGCACAAAAATTTGTAAAACCAGTGCTCAGTTGAGCAGAACAACCCGTCTCCAAAGGTTCCTCGTTTAATCCAGCTAACATATTCTTAAGGTCTTCGTCATCATCGAGTTTTACCTGGGCCTTAAAATAACGCATCATCACATCAAAATAGATCTCAAAGCACACTTCTTCTATGGGTGAGAGTTCTCATATTAAAAAATATGAGTAAAATTCTGAAACAAAACGGACGAAAGAAGGAAAAAAACATGCTAATCTAAACGCTTACATCGTCTTTTATGCTCCCACGAATCTGAGATACCGGAGCAAAATATTTGCCGAGACCCTTTTTCTTACTTAGATCTGTAAAATAAGTACATTAACGTTTATAAGGGAACACTTTGCCGTATGCTGATCAGTTCCGCAAATAAGACTTTTCTGCTCAAAATGTAGCCTTCTAAACGAACCTTTACCACCCTTTTTTCTTCTTTTGCTATTTCTATCCACATCCTGCTCATCATCGTTTTCGCCATCCTCATCATCGAATATGTCTGCACCATGATCAACATAACCGCTACCATCTGCAGACAGAACCTAACTGACTTCAGTAATATGCATCCTTACGAAACATCCGAAGAAAATGATAACAGAACAAGGACTAGTAGGTAGTAGCATGTAGAAATTAATTTAGGTGAAAAAAAAGTGGGAACCACCATCATCGACGACAAAATCTGCTTCCTGACGTTTTCGGACTATCTCGTTGTACTCGTCTTCGTCAACTTCCTCATACACATTGCTAATAAGGCTGTCCAGCTGAAATGCATTTATCATAAATACATGATGAATTTAGCACATTGTAGACGAGAACGGCGCGCGTAGCGCAGTGGTCTGCAGCGTCGTGCAATAAACATGGGATCGATTGCGCACCCGAGACCCACCAAGTTTTGCATCCGTCCAAGGTGAGCAAGTTGCTAAACTTGTCTGGGAGGATAGTAGCACATCGGTAGGCCAAAGCGAGTCATTATAAGGGCTAGATATGTATTCAGCCAGCTTTAACTATGCTTAATGAAGTAGATGCATGGCGCATCCCTCAGGGATTGTCAAAAGCGAGAGCTTTATCCTTTTTAGCATATTATTGACAACAAACATTGATAAATATGTATGCGATCATAAAAATTATAGCGCCTTTCAAATCCGAGCAAACAAATTTTGGCTTACATTGATCTCGACGGGTTAGAACAGAAGTTACCAGAAGCTACATTTCTGTCTAAAGGATGTAAATTCTCGTTCTTCCCACAACGACAAAATTATAATTTTTTGAAGCCTATAAAATGTACTTATTCGTTGTCTTTTTTTTTTGTTAACACGCTATTTTCAACAATGGATCGATTAAACGATCTCGCTTTCACATACCGGGACTCAATAGCGTGCGTCCATATACCACTGTTGTTTGCTGCTACCATTTTAGCGTCAGAAATTTTAAAGATCCAGATTCCTTTCTCAAGTTCTTACCAACTTCACCTTCGCGCCAATCCAAAATTAAAATGCTGCAAAAAAATATTTGTGGGTTTCAATTGACACTTCAAGTCCTCCTCCATAAGCCTCTCGTCCTTAAATTGTCGTAGACTCCAGTTATCGAGAAATCATCGCCGACAGCCAATAAACTATTCTCGTCGCAAATTTGTCGAATATATTATTTCTTTACAATGACGAGTCGCGATACCAGCGCTTTTGTACTGCTCTAAAATGTCGCAATAAGCACTCTTCGTAATATTTCCGATCCACCACATACAACAAAGTTCTCGATAAAAAGGTCACAGTATAATACCAATTACTTCGATTATTATATAGCTAAATTTCATTAGACCGAAAGTATGTTTTCTCATAGGGAGCACGTGTAGCGCAATGACCGGAGGCGCCCCGCAATACGCATAGGATCGATCCCGGCGACCTGGCTCACCAAACCATCCATCCCTCCTGGGTCGACAAATTGATACCAGGCTTGTCTAGGAAGATAGCAGCACTGGCTCGATACATCGGTAGGCTGCCGCGAGTCATTGTAAAGCCAGACACGCATTCAATCACCTCCAACGGTGAAGATGCTTAATGAAGTCGTATGCATAGCGCAACCCTCAGCGATTGATCAATGTCGAAAGCTTTATCTTTTGTTCTTAATCTATCTTATATTCCACACTTACATTCTACCTAGGCGGGTTTTTACCGCTTTTAATTTAGAATATCCAGGTGGTTAGGTATGAGAAATGGATGTTGTCTGGAACCCTTTCCTGCTCTTCGTGTCTGCGATTTCTCACTACGTTCCTAGTGCTACTGACCTCGAATTTTTGAGGGAATTTTCTGGGATGAACGATTTTCAGGTGTGAATTTTAAACAAGAAATTTCAAATATGTCGCAAACACTATTCAGCGAAAGAAAACCAGTAGGGCAGCTACTGCTAGGAATGTCACTACTGCATCCGTTTGAAACTTGGCTAAGAACACACTACGCAGCACTCAACGAAGTAATTTATATCCTAACCAATATAGTGTGAGTAATGTGTAAGACCGAAAAAATAACAGTAGTAGGAAACCAGTGAGAATCAATAAATAAGAAGGTTCCGGACAACTTATAAATGCAAAAAACAACAAAAAAAAAAACCAGTTTTAGTCAGAATCACTTTTGAAAAACCCGAACTCCCATACCTACCAACCTCATAAGTGCCGCTAACTAGGTTTCTGTAGAATACTATGGTGTTTTCTAAAATCCACCTTGAAAAATTCCAGAACAAAACTACTAAAGAGAAAGAAAAGGAATACGGTAAGGAAGTAAAGTTAGTGGTTGTTACCAACTTCCCATTGGTGGAATTAGCGGAACAAACCGTTTTGCTATTAACCAAACTTCATGTGTGCACCTGTTTCCATTTCAAAGTAAACAGTAACTTTCGATGTTGATTGTTCTCTTCAACTCTCAACTATGACAACCACCTAAGTAGAATAGAAAACAATCAGCAAATGTCCCAGCATTTCATTGACTGGCTCACCATGAAACACATCTTCAAGGATAAAAGGATAGTCTCGGCGTTGGTCTATCCCTGAGGAAGGTGGCTTGCATTCGACCTCATTAAGCATTGTCGGAGGTGACTACATGCATATCTGGCCTTTACAATGACTCGCGGTGGCCTAGTGATGTATCAAGGCGGTGCTGCTATCGTCCCAGACAAGATTGGTCCTAATTTGCCGACACCGGATGGATGGAGGGGCCTAGAGGGCGAGGATCGATTCCAAGTACACCGCAGGGCTCCGCCAACCACTGCGCTAAACGCGCTCGCATTCCCAAGTATAAAGTCGAAAAACTGAAAGCTGAATAATCGTCAACTCACATCGACCCTGTGACATTTCCCTTGTCGTCGAGCTTCCTTCATGGCCTCAAGGGCATTCCGTCTGCTCTGTACACGAGCGCTCTCCCGACGACGAGATGAACGACGACATTCCACTTCCTTCTCATCATCCGACATGGCCTACAAACAGATCACGTTCTCTCGAGGTGAATTTATTACTCCATATAGCAGCAAGAAGAACGCTAATCAAAAAGAAATCGTACCTAATAATTAACACTATGCCACTAGACTTGATTTTCTTGCCTACAATTCAGTGTTTACAAGTTTTTCTCCTTCTTTTAAAAAGAAGTCAACTCTTCCGTTAACCCAAAAGCCCAGTAGATTTTCTTCAGTTACAATTCTCACTTCACTGGAACTTGCGACTCCTCCCAACGGTTTACCGCCTCATCGTGGCTGGGAGGTGGTATCGGACTGCGATGTACAGCAGGGGATTCATCCTCTGGCAGGGTATCCAAGCTGAGGAGTCCGGCGCTCCCATCAGGAAGCCTAGCTAAGAGTAAACCAATACCAGGATACACCACCGTCCTGGTATTAAAGTCGTATGGTGGTAAATCTCCCTCTGATCCACAAGGGCTGCGACTGCTTGTGGTGGTGAAGTCGTGGGGCACACTTTGGCCAGGTTGACCTCGGGACTCCAGGGGACCATAATGGCTTAACCAGCAAATCTCCGAAAAGTGGAGATTATGCTAGGGCCTGCACAACCAGTGAGGACGGGCCATTCAAGCATCAAGTAAGTAATTTACGACTAGATTGGGTGTCCGAATTCCGCCGTCTAATTCTGCAACATGCATCCATTGAATTGGTTTAACCTACTTTTAAGTTGCAACACAAAATTTGTCCTAACAATCTCTCGAACATGTCAGGTCCAAGAGTGGCATGCTAGTACAAAGCCTAGTGAGGTACTCATTATAGGAAGTTAGCGTCCCCATAAACTAGTTAGATAAGTGAAAATGACAGAACAACATCGCCAATGAAGAAAGAATGTATAGCAATAACAGAAGCATCTTACGAACAGCGAGATAAAGTTGGACCAAAAACGACAACGCGCGAAAAACTCAAAGTTTCGCGCGCAAACGAATTATTGATGGCAATGTACCGCAATAGTGGAAAGCGTGAAAAACTACCGTAACGGAAAATTGGGAGATTTTGGAGGCTCTTAGCAAATGGGACATCGTAGAAGCTTTTCATTGATTTACTTCTTAAATTTCTGAACTTCTATATTCGAGAATACTAAGGTTTTATCAGAATTCTTTAAAGGAACGCTCCAATAAAACGGCTATAATGCCGCAACACTATGGCAGAGCTGGAAGCGATGATGGACGTGCTGGACCACCTCAAAATCGGTGTCTGTGGAGTCGAAATCTCATCGGTTTCTGGTAAGTCTTGATGACTTCGATGAGGATGGCTTTTATAGTATTTTTGACTTTTTCCTTTACTCGGTGTCTTGTTTCGCTATTGTAGTCGATTCGATTAACGTGTCTTGTTTGTTAAGGTTCGTTTCTAACTTAACATTTAACATAACTGTTAAGGGTTTTGGGACTTTGTAACAATTTCGCCTATGTTGTGATGCTTAGCGCGGCGAAGGACATCTTAGAATCGGATAGTGGGAGCAGAACTCACAATGTGACCCATACATGTCGAGTAAGTTACTCAGATATCTCGATGATATGTTACCGTTACAAATAGATTTAACAGTGTTGTCGGCTGGTAATATGCTTTAATACTTTAAAGCTGACATTCCTTTAGCTTCGATGTTAGTAATGAACATGTCTTCGCTCATTCATAAGCTTAGCCGAGATTGTTAAACAGTTTTATTCGGCTAACGTTTCGACGTCTTCGTCTTCATCAGAGCCAATGATCCGAGTCGATGATTCGCATCGTCGTATCTTTCATTCTCTGGTGAAGGAGAAGATGTCGAAACGTCAGCCCAACAAAGCTGTTTATCGGCCTCGTATAAGCTTACGAGTGGAAGAATACTCTTTAAGTTTGTCTGCGTCTTATGACTTGATACTCGCTTTATTCGCTTATTTTAACAATGAATCGTGTTGGTCCCTACACACTTTCAAGCTACTCAGATGGTACCAGTTTTGCAATGTCTAATCCTTTACAATCCCGTGAAAACATTTGTTAATACATTCCTGATTCTTTCTCGCATAAAATTTTAAGCCATTGTTAGTCGAGTGGAGCTCTTGCACCTACAACCAAATTCCTTTTAGAGCCATAGTGATTCCTGGCATTAGCTTACTTGCAGCTGGCTTACGGGCAAAAATGTCGAGCTTCTTTTCGAACTGAGTCGTCCCGCTGCGGCGCTGACACCTGCATTGCGCATATCGCCCTCGACATCCACGAATACACCCCATCCACAGCGAGACGCTAGACCACATTGGTGGAAAATGTTGACAATCCATTAGAAAAAAGGTGTTTCTTGATCTCCATTCAAGCATGTATGTCATTTATCATAGAGATAACCTTGTAGTAGTTAGACACCAATGTTATGATGTTTAGGAGGAAATTGTAGATCGACATTGTCAAAAGTTATCGACTGGTGCAGTTCTGTTGGCGGATATCGTTCCTGCTCTTGTGGTTAAAGTAACAGCACCTCTCTATATACATACAGTTCCATTTGGGTGCGTTATATCCATCGTATTTAGCCGTTTTGTTCCCATCTTTTCTAAGAAAGGGCTTATTGACGAAAAACTTTCTAAAGAATTTAAGGGAAATATGCTGCATTTTATTCTTTTTGTGCTATTTCTCAAAGCTTTTCGACCACATTCTGAAGGAATTCTGACCTTGGTTGTTTGCTGTTGTTGGTTTGCTTAAATTGTCGCTTTTGTAAGTTACACAGTACTAACAAATCAACAAGCTTTCTCATCACAGGCTACGGCATGTAATCGTTGTGATGGCACAAATGTTGAGCTTTATTCTTGTTGCTATCAGCAGTAATGTATCGCTATCCCTTCTAGGTAAAGCTCTTGTATTTCACCGAAGATTCCTGCTACATTTAATTTCAATGTACTGTAGGTGTTGTCATCACGAGCTTGGGATCTGGTTTAGGAGAAGTTTCATATTTGGCTCTAGCTTCGTATTTCGATGCGTAAGTTGTGTTGTTTCTGTTTCTGAAATGTTTGAAAACGAGTTGAATTCTCTTGCCATCGGTTTCAATTCAAATATACTTCCTTGGAGACTGGGATGATCCGTCTTCACTGGTTGTGCAGGCCCGATGATAATTTCCACTTTTCGTAATTTTGATGGTTTGACTACTGCGTCTCCCTGAAGTCTCGAGGTCAGCCTAACCAAAATTTGTCCCAGGTCGCACCACCAGAGGCAATTGCCGCCCGTGCGGATCAGATGGAGATTTGCTACCATGCGATTAGTTTGACACCAGGACGGTAGTGGATCCTGGTATTGCTTTACTCTTAGCTGGGCTTCCTGATGAAAACGGCAGACTCCTCAACTTCGGAGATCAGGCTAGGTGGATAAATCCTCCCGCTGTACATCGCATCCGGAAACCCAGGAGCACCTCCCAGCCACGACGAGGCGGTGAACCCTTGGGAGGAATTCGAGTATATTGTACTGCCTCAATTAACAAACATTAACGCAACAAATGAGTTCTTTCTTCAGTTTCTAAGCATTTAGGCGAGTAATATCAATGTGGTCGTCAGGCACTGGTGGTGCAGGTATCATTGGTGCCATGGCTTATGCGATACTCACTGACCGATTAATGTTGCACTTCTCACCTCGTGCCACATTATGTGGCATGTTAGTCGTACCATTGATGTTCGCCTATACGTATGTTTTTGTCGTTATTATAAAGTAACTGTTCTTAACTTTCTGTTTCTATACTTAATTTAAACTTTTCTTCGGTCCAGTGGAAGGATATTTGCTTTCAGAAACTTTGTCAAAGATATTTCTTATTTCAGTTTTTGGTGCATTCTAGAGCTACCTAGTTCGATTCACAGAGTCAATGTTTGTGATCGAAAAACTTATTTTGTACCTATAAGACGCGGTAAGCCTAAGAAATACTTTGATCATCAGTGATAATCCAAGATTATTTTTGCTTTATTTATGAAATTACATCACCAATTGTCATCAAGTTTTATAATTATTTATCACGTTCATCTGATTTCACTGTTAAAGATTTAGAAGTATTTAAGATCGTGACTCTCACGAACGACGAATATCAAGTCCATCGGACTCGTACATTGAGAGACCACTTCTGGATGAAGATAACGAAGATGACGGTAGTTATAGAATGATACTAAATTTTGGTAATAGCGGAACGAATGCCATAAAAATTTTCTGGACAAAAAATTTGTTGTGATTCTATGAAGAAGGATGAGAGCGTTTCTCTGTTATCACATGTTGTTCGTTTTTGAATTTCATCGTTTGGAGTTTTCTGAAAATTTAGGCCATTTCACTACCCGATACCAACGCAGTCTATCATTGCGGCAAAAATTTCGAACGGTCGTCCCATTGTTGAAGTATATGTTGCCATTGGTCATTGTCTACTTTTCTGAATATTTTGTTAACCAGGGATTGGTGGGTCTTACACTGCTTGAATATAGTAGTTTCTGTATTTTTGAGCTCAATTTGCACTGCCAGGGTCGAGTTCAGATGTTCTAAGTGAAAAGTATATGTCCGATTTTCTTCACCTTGTGTTTGATAATTTCTGACACTTCCGTTCTTTTATATGATCCTACTGAGTTTCCACTGTGGACCTAGAACCATATTACTTTAGGTAGAGATGATTTAGGTAGAGATGAGGTGCTTTATTTATTAAACAGTGTGTAATGTTGTATTACAGCTTGAATTAATGGAGTTCAATTGTTCTCAAGGATTTGGGCTCACACCCGCAAGCCAGTATCGTTGGTATCAGGTACTGTACCAAGTGGGAGTTTTTGTCTCGCGATCTTCATCTGAGTGCATCGCGTTGCCTGGGGAAGCATTACCTGTTCTTGCAATGCTTCAGGTAGTTGCCTTTTTCACGTGGACATAGAATCTGCAATTGTACCTTAATTTCGTCCATCTCTAATGTAAATGCACCACTTTAGGTTTTGAACGCTACCATTTTTTATTTTGAAGCGGTTACTGGTTTCATGTCACACATTATTCTGCTTATGTGCCTTATCATCTACGAAGGACTACTGGGTGGGGCCGCTTATGTGAATACCTTTAAGGTTATTCATCAGGAGGTATGTCTTTTCTTAAAATTATCACATACGCGACTGTCTATCTTGTATGGCAACGCGTTCGCCTGCGCCTAACTTTTCTCCGCGTTCTACGCAGTGAATTCAATGCGTACGCTCCAGTTTGCACAAGGAAAAGACCTGCTCCGTTTTGATTTCGTTTATGCCTTAGTTTTTTCACGTATATTTCCACAAATTTTTATAGTTGTTGTACACGTGTTCTGTTTTCGTTTACACATTATTCCATGTTTTGGTATATTTATAACCCTTTGTTGTGATGAAAGCAATTCGTTGTAAGTTCAACCACTGTATTATCACCCTTTGCCAGTTGGTTTCGCAACGTGTTAGCCTGATTGCCTTTGTAGAAATATCTATGCAACTTCTTCATCCTTTGCAACAGTAGCTCTAGTGGCAGATGTCTTAGTACTATCTACGTCAGAAATAGTTTCTGCACTGGGCATGCAAATTAATACGGAAGCATTTTAAAAGGCTTTCATTAGACCTCATTAACAGTAATTAATGATTTTCTACATGACTGAGCTAACACGAGGTTGGTATAGATATTTCAAGATATTGTTTGCTGTGTTACGTGCCAGAAAATGAAATACCGAATGCTATAGGACCCCTACCAGCCAGAGTACAGATCATTTTGGATGGAGGGAATCGACGAACATCTGTCCTCTATAACAGGGAACCGATTTCGTACTACCTCAATCTTGTAGGAAATCATTGTTACGAGAGCAGTTTTTTCCTAGGTGTATAGAGTAGATTTTCGCAGACATGCATGTCATAATATTTTTTTTGGATAAACTACTCACTGAATGCGAAAAATGTAAGGAAGAATCTCTGTGCCCAAAAATAAATTGCGTGTGGATTGACAACGGATGGGAATCGATGCATGCTGTCCACTCTGCTCCGTCCCTTCATACGCATTGAAGTCAATGCATGCGATCGCGTATATCTTGAGAGACGGTTAATTGTACATCGTCAATTTTAACTTATTATTTATTGCCTACTCTTTTTAATGGCAGGATTGCGAAATCTAACTTCAATGATGCTGATATTACTATGTTATCATTATTATTATCATTGTTATTATATTATCATTCCCGCTGACTGGTGATTGCTGATGGCAGAGATCGATAGAATTAGCTGAGAGACAGGCGAAACGGAGGACCCTCATGGTGTGGTGGTGAACGCGTTACTCCCCGGAAAGGACAATAGCGCGTTCGTTCCCCACCGCATAAACCTGCAGTCCGGAGTTTTGCAAATATCCCAGCAGCATTGAAGCTATATTGTGCATTGTCAGTTTAAAATAATCATAAAAATTCTCCTATCTCCTATTTAATACAGGATCGTAGATTCTTACTGTATTATAGAGTAGAAGCCTAGCTGCTTTCCACTTGTAAAAATTTTCCATAATACTTCAGGTTCCTGCCGATCGCAAAGAGTTCAGCCTAGGGTTCGTATCCATATCAGATACGTTTGGGATTCTTTTAGCCGGTTTTACTGCCATTCCTGTCCATAATATTATTTGCGAACGACCTTTGTAATTTCTGTGTTCTTTCACGGAGTTGTATTTAATGTTTCGCTCCCATAGAAATGTTGTAGAATAAGTATTTGGTGGTATTCTGTGTGTTCTAAAAACATAATTGACTATGGTTTTCACAAAAATTTGCTTCCACTTTCCGGACTCAGTGGTCTAAAATGTGATGATCCAACACTCCCTGGCATCTACGGTTACTACTTATTTGCTTGTTGTGTACTTTTTCGATCATTTAGCTTAGTAATTTCATTAAAATTTTACGTATTTCATCGATATTTTTGTTTCGTGTAATTCTGGTGTTTCTTTTTCTTTTGGTAATGGTATCGTAATTCCTAATGTAGTAATTCTATGGTATTCGGGATAGTGGATAATCAAGTTATATCATCTGAATGAACTTGAAAGTTTTCAGTGTTAGTTTCAGATTGGTAACTCCATAGATATTGTTGCTTAAAAGATCTGTGAATTCTTGTACACACAATGGGACAAATTTTGAAAAGTGGTCAGGAGAAGAGTCTTTGAGGCGTACGTCTACATATTTGCCGTACACACGCGAAGGCAACTAGGAAAGGTCATGAGCAAAGAAACCAGTTTCGGTTCCACCGTTGAGATTGAGGATGCTGAATGAAGGAAGAGAGCTTGTAGAATCAATGAATTGGCAAAAGCACTTCGGTTTTTGGTGGAAAGATTCGTATCTGATCTCGCACAAATAACAAATAATGGTGCATAGCGGAGACGGAAGTCATACTAGAGGTGCAAGCGAAGGATAACGTAGTTCTGAGCTTCGAGGATATGCTTAACACACAGAAAATGACATGAATTAATCTCGATTCCTAACTGGTTCCGTCTTCCATCTCATAATGACCTAACTTACAGTGAGCTTTGTCAATTGAAATAAGGATAATAGAAAAGACTGTAAACGACTAAGGACGGGAATGCTAGTCTTTGCCTATAAGATTTTGTTCTTCTGCGCCCACTAGTTCACAAAACAACGAGTTTATGAAACGATTTAACAGCTTTGATTTGTTCAATAGGACACAATTGTGTACCTGGTGTCATGTGAATGCTTGCGGCAGTCGCTTTAGCCTTGAAAATTTAAGAACTTCAGGTTCCGTTTTAAATTCCTTTTCAAAATCTCGGATTTCAAGCCGGTTTGAAACTAAGATAACGCTTTAAAGGAACCGTATTTACCACTTAAACGGTGGTGAATACTTCTTCTAGAAGTAATCACCAGAAGGCCTTCATCATCTAATTTGATCTCTATGTAGGTATTTCCTGGAAAGTATACGACAGAAAAACTGTGAGGAAAATAAAAGTTGGACGAATTATTACCTACTATGACCTGGACGTTTTCTTAAAAACATCATGTCAGCTCATCGAAACGGTAAGTTATCGTTCGATGTCGAATCTAGCTGAAAGTAAGAAACTGGGTTTACACGTAAAACTGGCGAAGAATTTTCCAGAGAGAAAGGAAGTCCCTGAACCAATATGGCGGATATTTGGACGTCGTAGGTCTATACGGTAGCAATGAACCAAATCTCAAAGCCATCATTTCCAACTTGACACTGCCGTACACTAAGCTTTAGGCTATCCTTTGTGTGTGAAATTAATCGGAACGATGTTATAATGGTATGGTTAGGTTGGTGGCGATCCTTATATGAGATTTTAAGATGTATTAACTGCATCAGTTTATATATAAGAAAACGTGTAGAAGAACTGACATTGCTGCATGAATGAGATTGATTCTAAAGACCAAGGTAAACGATGAAGGATAAAGCTCTCGGCGTTGATCAATCCCTGTGGGATGGCTCATGCATTCCATTCCATTATGCGTCGTAAAACTGACTGAAAGCATTTTTGGACTATACAGTGACTAGTGACCTAGAGTGGGATACCGATGTATCGAGCCAGAAATAAAGGAATAGATTTCCGGTGTTAATCAATCTCTCAGGGATGCGCCGTTCATTCGACTTCACTAAGCATCGTTGGAGGTGATTAAATGGATATCTGGCTTTTACAATGGTTCGCGGTGGCTTCCCGATGTATCGAGCCAGTGCTGCTATCCTCCCAGATAAGTCTGGTACCAATTTGCCGACCCCGTAGGAATGAAAGGCTTGGCGTCCCATGTGCGCGGGGATCGATTCCACGTGTGTGTCACGGTGGCGCCTGCAACCACTGTGCCACACACGCCCTGTAAAAACCAAGGTAATGAAAACAATTGAAGAATGTCAATGCTTGGGAAGCTTTTATAAAACTGAAACTAGAGAACACCTAGAGAAAAGTCCAGCATTTAGAGAACTCTGACCATCAAAAATTATAGAGGGGAATGTGTAGGAATGATAGAACCAGTCATTATCTGGTAGAATGAAACTATCTGATAGTACTGTAGAACGACGTCGTACATGTAAAGTTGATGCAAGTAGTACATATTGTGGCCTAAAATGAGAAAAACGGACCACTTGACTAATGCATTTGACTAAATGCCTATGGATGCCTTCAGACCGCATTGAACTCACTACGCACTCCCAAGTCCGACTTTCTATTAACCTCGGCATTGATTGAATAATTCTTTCTATTTCTGTTCAGCAAACATAATGTGTTACTTTATTCGTTTATTTACGTACAAGCTGACGTTTCGGCGGATTTCGCCTTCCTCAGAGCCTGGAAAGGTCAAGTTGACTACAATCTACATGGCCAAACACCTCCATAACCAAACAGAGAAAACACTAAACCAAGATTTCAATCACATTGAACATAGAATAACTTCTCTGCACACTCACCGCTTTCTATGAGTCTTCCACTGTATATTTCACGTGGAGACCAACCGCACAGAGTTCACACGGAATCGTAATGTGCCCATCTCATCAGAATAACAGGCTTACATACTGCCCAATACCATGCGTGATAATGAGGTATTCCTCCCTGCGGTTCATTTTCGGATTCTTGGAATTAATCCAGAATGCCTCCAGAGTTTTGCACGCTTGTGTTCTCGATTCTTGCGCGTGGATCGTAACCCTTACTTCAAAATCTTCTCCGTTATGTCTCTGCATCCTATGCATGCCTAGTGGAGTATTTGGTTTACGTTTGCGGACTAGATGTTCTTTTATACGGACGCAGAGTGGTGTCTACCCGTTTCGCCAACGTATTCGTCCCCGCACGCTTTACAAGAGATCAGATAGACTGTACCCGAACTTATGCAGTCACCGTCTCTACCACTGGGGCAAATTATGCAATTTTGAGTTGCACATAGACGGTCGTATAGGCGGTTACGAACTAGCTGGCGTCTTAGATTACTCAGTAGCATTTCAATTATCGCTACCGAATTCTCTAGACCGGTCCTTCTTAAACAACGTTTTATAGCTGCACCTACTTCATTTGAAATGAAGGGCAGTATAAACGCGACCTTATTGTCACTAAAGTTATCGTTAGGGTACCTGTGGTTTCCTCTACACCTATCTCGAGCTACAGTTTCGTAGCCATTAAAAATGGCTATTTGCAGCGCCAAATTCCGGGACTCCTCTCTCTGCTCTCTTCCTGTGCACATGCTGGTAGCTGTTCGAAATATGTTTCTCATAAACGCCCTTTTTGTGTGAGAGGGATGAGAGGAGAGGTAATGAACCAAGATGTTTTTACTACTTGGCTTTCTATACCATTTCGTAATGTAACCGTTTTCTGATAGGTTTATTTGCACGTTCAGAAATGGAAGCCAGTTTTCTTTTGGTTTCTCTCGGGTGAATTTAATATACTCTGACTGTTCGTTCAACAACTCGAAGCATCTGTCAGTTTCTTTTTGTGTTGAACAAATGACCAAGCAGTAATCTATATATGTACAGTAGAGTAACGAATCGAGGTCGATTACTGGCGCTTCCATCTTAGTCATGAATGCAATGGCAAGGCTTGGTGCCCCAGTTGTTGCCCCATTGCCGGCCCTCTCATTTGTTATTGCCAATTATTTTGATGAGATGGGCACAATACGATTCCGTGTGAACTCTGTGCGGTTGGTCTCCACGTGACATATTTAGTAGAAGACTCATAGAAAGCGTTGAGTGTGCAAAGACTCTATGTTCAATGTGATTGAAATTTTGGTTCAGCATTTTCTCTGTTTCGTTATGGAAGTGTTTGGCCGTGTAGATTGTAGTCGACTTGACCTTTCCAGGCTCTGAGGAAGGCGAAATCCGCCGAAACGTCATCTTGTACGTAAATAAAGAAATAAAATAGCACCTCGTGTTTGCTGAACAGAAATGGAAAGAATTATTCACTACGCACTGTTCGTATACTGAAAAGAAGAGAAGAGGAAAGAGAAATCAGGTACTCTCGTCAACTGTGCTACCCTCGTTAGTTGAAATATCCTAGCACCGTCTTTAACATATGTTAATATGTAACAGTATCTGTGCATGTTGAGGAAAGTCGTCCAATAGGCAATTCCTCATGAACTACTAAACATAGAATGTAGCTTCACTTGGACCGTATGTGACAGTCATCTATGGTGGAGAAATTATCGACCGGATTCAAAAAGTGTAGCATGAAAAGCCTTGTCGGTAAGACAGACGGAAATAAGATGCATTGAAATCAATAAACGTTGTGCTTTGTGTTCCAGTGTGTGCATTGATGTCAGTACGCTACTGTCACGAATATGTTGAGCACGTGAGAGACCATCCAGTTGGAACGCTGCAAGAAATGACCTAGTCATTAGTGCAGCTATGGAAAGGTTGCCATCACGAAAAATACAGAATTTGTGCAAGGTTATTCGCATGAGGCAAACTGGAAGTCTGTAAGTGGACGATGTTCTAACTCACTGTAGATTTCAAACCGGTCACACCGCATTGGACGTGTTTGGATCCTGTTTACGACGTAGTCGCTTATCAAAACACTAATGATATGACGATTATCAGTGGTTGTTGTTGTGAGTATAAATAGTGGTAGTGAAGTATGATGGTCAACAGTGATGTCTTTGACAATCGACCCACCAGCGGCAGCGGTTCCAGCAGCCGGAGGCAAATCCACACACACGTTGGCAAATTCTGGTGAAGCGAAGGTGATCTTCAAGGTAAAATGTTCTAACAACACCGACTATCGCCTCAAGCCCGTTTTTGGATTCGTCGATCCAGCTGGGACTGCACCACTTGAGATTACACGCACGGTTAGTTTCGCTAAGACTTTTGCTAACAAATTCAGCCGGTACTTTTCCGTGTCTCACTTCTGACTCGTTTGCCAACTGCATAGCTATCTGTGTTAGGAGAATCGGTGGCGGCTATAATTAGTTGAAATGAAGAGAATACTAAAGCTACCTTCCTCTGAAGGTATTTTGGACCTTAGGCGTTGAGTTCAACTGACACTATAAGGGCTAGGCATGGTTGCAAACGTTAAGTGCATGTCGGGCTTCTGTATGTACTAGGTTAAATCGATCCAAATACCATCAGAGCTAGGTTCCATATCGAGATGTCAGACTACTTTTTCTTTGGTGGAGTGGTAAAAGTAACCATAGCCATAGCAGTAATGAAAGACTACGAATGGAAAGCGATTTTCATATACGTAAATAAATAGGTTTTAGATGTGTAGAATAACAATCATTACTGGGAGGAGCGTAGGTAAGAAGAAGCGGGCACTGTCGGTTGCGCATTGTTTGTACGACCGCTAGAATAGCCCCCGAACAACACTATGACACTAGACGTAGCTGTATGAGATAAGGTTATGGTGTGGATTATATCAGACTATATCAGATAACAGATTATGGTATGGATTATGCATGTCAAGGGGTCGAAAAATGAGACTGGTTGGAGACGTATGCTAAAATCGGTGGTGTGTTTCAGAGTGGAGCACCGAAGGAAGACAAACTGGTGATTCAATGGGCACCAGCGCCTGCAGATGCGACTGACGCACAGGCAGCATTTCCAAGCGTTCCGGCCGATCAGCTTCAATCGCTCACTGTACCAATTTCGGCCACTTGAATCTTAAGCAGTGGATAAATAACGTGTCAGTCGGTGTCATTGTAAATAATGAACATTGGTCACCGGCAATTTTCGCTGAAAGCGTAAATGCACGTCGTAAAAAAAGATGTCGCTGATGTCTATTGAATATAAGTATGTCATGCTGATCAAGACGAAAGAGGCACAGAATGTGTATGAACTGAAATATTAGTTCACAAGACCGTACAAAACTGGTATCGAATGGTCAGGTTTTGTTAAACAAGTAGGTGTGAAGTGTTGGAAGATTACTGAGGTTCATGGCGATCTACAGTTAAGATCGTCGACGTGTACGTGAGAGCATACAGACTGTAAAGTGTAGAAAGAACTCACTGGAGACTTCTGGAATGGCAATCTAATGGGAACATGAAGTGTTATGCTGTAATTTCTGAGTGCTCGTGATTATGTCCTGAGATAAGCTGCAAATGGTTAGATCAAAAATCACGATTTTGGTTACAGTCAGCCGTAGATCGATGAAATGTGAAGGAAGAATTGTGTGTATGTCAAGAGGATAGAGAGAATAGAGAAGCATGGACTATCGTTTCCAAAGTTCGTCAGAGTATGCTATGTTCAAATCTCAGTTGGCCTGAATATCCACTCAAAAAGTATCCCAACAGAATGGAAGGTTCTTACGGTTGAAAAAAATGAAACACGCTGCATATAAAGTGTGGGAGGTTTTGTCATTGTGAGTGATAGAGACTGCAGATTAAGTGCCGCTTTTGATGTACGGTCCAATAAGATGAATCTGTTAAAGCAAGGGGGGCGAATACCACTGTGGTAAGCATGTCGATCGTCGCGAGCACGGCACTGGCTTGATTGCGCTCCGCGCCCACGAAATCCCTTATCTTCCTGGAGTCGAGGAAGTGGTACCAGAACTGCCCGGGAAAAATGTTCCTCTCTGCAATCACAATGGGAACGCTTTAACACGACTATCATAGGACTCCAAGGAGAATCGATAAGACCATCATTCTACGACATTCAAGATGAAATGGAAATCCTCAAGCAGCGGCCGAAGCGACACGTAGAATTTTGTAGACTTTGGTGGATGGATGAATGCGGGAAACTCATCGAATGTGAGAAGTGCTGGTATCCACACAGTAGATGTATGACAGGGGCCGTATAAACCAAAAATGGAAGTAAATATCAAAGTAAGTGAATGAGTTCATCGAGTTGTGCTGTTCTTGCTTATATTGTAGTTGTATCAGTCTGATGCTTTTAAACTACGGATCGAACACCAAGCTCTTCAGCACTGTTTATCCAACAACAGAAGCGGTCTTTTATTTGAACAGCTTCCACTTCGGCCTCATCCATTCCATTTCTATTCTCTTATCAACTTTACCCGTTGTTGAGCTTACATGAGGTTGGTAAATTTGTTTACTTGGGCTAACGTTTCACGTCTTTGTCTTGGAAAAGAGCAAGTCTGATTATCCATAGATTAAAACAAGTAGTTTACTGTGAGGGATTTTTAGCAATCAAGCAACAGATTTTTGAAAAATATCTTTTGAGATGCAGCCGGTTCACACAATATCGAGTCTAATGTAGCAGTTTAGGTCTTTACATCCATGTCATAAAGAGTGTACAAAGTATGAGTCATGTGCAAATGAACCGACAATCTGAAGAAAAAACTCGAGTTCAGATGGACGACAAACTGGTAACGTGGACTTCCAGATTATGCAAGTGTCTTTTAAAGTGTTTGTGCAGTTAGAGAGCATTTTGGTCAAGGCAACAATGCAATCTACGGAACAGTTTCGTAAACCTTATTTGGTGGCATAGCTGCTCTTCGTCTAGTATTCTTACTTGACACTTGACACTTGAACGGCCCATCCTCACTGGCTGTGCGGCCACCAGCACAATTACCATTTATCAGAGATTTGTTGGTTAAACCATAGTGGTTCTCTGGAATCCCGTGGTCAGCCTGGCCAAAGTCTGCTTCAGATCTTCACCACCACGGGCAGTCGCAGCCCTTGTGGATCAGAGGAAGATTTGCCATCATGCGACTTTGATGCCAGGACAGTGGCGAATCCTGGTATTGGTTGACTCTTAGCTAGGCTTCCTGATCGAAACACCGGACTCCTTCTCATCTTGGGAGACCCTGTCGGGCGGACGAATTCCCTGCTGTATATCGCAGTCCGACATTCAGGAACACCTCCCAGCCACGATGGGGCGGTTAAGCGTTGGGAGGCTAGTATTTTTACACCTTTTGGAAATCGATATGACAAAGAACTTGTAAACAGCAGATGGCAGACCGATTTGACATATTTGTTAACATCTCTTAAATCCATCTTCCTGTAAAGTAACCCTGCATTGCAGGCTTTTTACTAGCAATATACCCTCAGCATCTCTAATCCGAAAGCAGCGAGCGAGCAGTCTGCCAGAGAGTTAGGTGGGTGTTAATGAGAACTGGTGGCAATTTCAAAAGATATTTACGGTTTATTTTATCGCTGAGCTATCAACGGCATGCAACGGCGCGCTCGTCGAAAGAAACGCTCCCAGAATATGTCTTTTTCTTTCAGATGTTATAAAAGTAAATGGTCTCTCAACGGTTTACCTCCTCATCTTGGATAGAAGATGTTCCTGGGTGTCCGACTGTGATATACAGTGGGATGATTCGTCGTCTCCTTTGTATAATCTCCCAAGCTGAGAAGGAGTTCGGCGTTTCCATAAGGAAGCCTGGCTAAGAATAAACAAATACCAGGGTTCACGACCGTCCTGATATCAAATTAATCGCATTGTGACAAATCTTCCTCTGATCCACAAAGGCTGAGACTAGACTGCCTGTTGTGGTGACGACCTGGGGCAGACCTTGGCCAGGCTGACCTCGGGATTCCAAGGAAACACATTGGCTAAACCAGCAAATCTCCGAAAAAATGGAGATTACGCTGTGGTCCGTAGAGCCACAGTGGACGGGCCATTCAGATATTCAAGTCAAGTAAAAGTGAATGGATTTGCGATGGAAGAGATTAGTGAAATGGAATAGTACAAATGAAGAAACTAGTTTCTCTATTGTCCATCCAAGCACATTGCCCTTTCTTTGGATTTAGAAAAACATTTGTCATAATTTTAGAAACTAAGCTTTGCTGGTGGGCGCTTTTTTATGCCTTCCAGCCTCCTTGACCTCATTTAGCCCTGATGCTCTTCTGCTTCACATCTTACTTGCTGTTTCTCTACAGAGCTTCCAAGTCTGGACATGTGAATGTGCTCTTCTACTTCTGCAACTTGGTGCAGCGAATAAGCACACCACTTTTTGGATACTGGCATATAGTGGAGATTTTTTAACAATTGGCAAGCTGCAAAACGCTATGGATGATGGCAACATTCCAAAAGCTTGCTCGAAAAGGAAAATGGTTATTACGGGTAACGGAGAATAAGGGTTCGACTCCGGAGAGGGAGCCTTAGAAATGGATAATAGACTTCGTTCCCTATTATCATTCTGCACGGATCTCCGGCTAGTCACGAGCCAACGTGACCCGCCCGAGTGGTGGATGAGGGGTTAATCTCGGGCCAAAAGCAACCTTTGCTTCCCTGAGACGCAGGTGGATCCAGGAGATGGACACCCTGTTTCTGCTGCGGCGATTTGGTACATACGTTCGGTATTTACGAGACGTGTTCAGCACGCGTGTGTGGGTGTATTCTAGTTTATGCGGATTGTATTCAACGAATCCAACTCGCCCAAAAGCCTGCGTTCAAGTGACAGGGAAGTATATGAGAGGCAGTTAGGCTTGGCTTACCCAGCAAATGAGCTCCATGTCTACTCTGGGAAAGACTGGCAAGCTAGCCGTGAGTGAGTATACCCAGCCCCATGTTTGCAGCTCACCAAGCTATGCGTGGGTATCAAAAAGCTAAACACGGTAAAATAAACAGGTCTCATTCTTCTGATCCTGAAAGAGTCCATGATTCGGCGACGTTGGGTGGGACGAATATGGAGAGGCTGCTAAAATCCCAGGGTCATTCTAAGTTGCTTAAACCGTAAAGGGCTAAAGTGACAATCTGTACTTACAATGCACGCACACTTGCATTTGAGTCTCCGATAGAAGACTTGGTCATGCAAGCAAGAAGGATGAGGTACGACGTCGTCCGACTGGTCGAGAGGAGACGAAGCCACCCATTCAACGCCGTCTATGACACCGGAGAAGAACTGTTCCTCGGAACATACGACGGTTGACGAGTCGGCGGTCGGCATTCCGCTCAGCACGAGTTTGTCCATAAACATCGATTCATTCGAGCAACTAACAACCTGAATCGGATGTTTATAATTGAAGAGATGTAGATCCGTACCGGCTTCGAGAATCTTCATCCCTTGCGCACCGACATCAAGCTCTGATGAAGACGAAGTCGAAAGGTTCTGTAAAGAATTAGAGAAGTTCTGAAGAGAAGACCATACATTCTTCATGGTCATCATTCGAGATTTTAGCACTAAGACTGGGCCCAGAAAAATGTCTGAAAAAAACCTGAACAGAATCTACTGGCTACTCTTGCACGGTCCAAGGAAAAGTGGAGGATTTACTGGCGCTAGCTCGCGTCACTTCGCAATCAACCGGACGAAATGTGAGAGCAGACACAGGCGATTATCTTTCCATCTAGTACAAACGGGGCAGTGATCCCATTCCATGTGCTCTAAAAACCGCAAGGGTTTTCAACTGAAGGCGACGTGGTCAATTTCGTTCTATTGTTCTTTATCGAGATTCCTCCAAGACTTCCTTTGAAGGAAAGGCTTCTTTAAAAAGCAAAACAATAAAGCCGTCGGCGATGATCGACGCCTGTGGTATGCGCCATGCGCTAGACTCAATCAAGGATTGCTAGAGGTTACGGAATGCATATCGGACCTGCACAGTAACCCGTGGTGGTCTACTGATGTATCGAGTCAGCGCTGCTATCCTCCCAGACATGTCTGCTTGCTACTTGTTGACTCCGGAGCGAGGATCAACTCCATGTGTATTGCAGGGCGCCTATAACTACTGTGCTACACGCGCCCTTAAAGTACTATAAGCAGAAGTATTTATAAGTGGCTATGACTGTCGTCATAAACCTAGAGCGCCGTCTCTCTGGTTTGCTCAATTTTCGTACTTCTGTTGAAATATAGAGCTCTTCACGTTCTCCTTGTATGAGTTGCCATTAGAAACGCCGATTTCTTGTGGAAAACATACTGTCTAATTTGTCCATATCCATACAATATACCCAATCCACATATCCACAGTCTAATCTGTATTGTATCACGATGTTGAATCTTAAGTAACAAACAAAATCAAAGCTAGCATAGACCCATATCTTTTCATCTGGGAAGTTATGATTCGGATCGTTAGCTGTTCAGAGAAGCTGGTGCTCATAGCTAATCTACCACACCTACGACACTTCCCAAGAAAGAATTCCAAAGAATTCCTTTTTCAAGGGTCATGAATAGAGTATGGTGCCATCTTGCTATGGTCAGTCCTGTGTACTACCCCAGCGGTGGTACCATAAAAACTAGTTAAGCTTCGTCTTTTGGGCTGGGTTTAGTTAACTGTAGTTTTTCAGGTTAAGCAAGAGCAAATGTCTTTTATCGAGAAATCGAGTCCTCAATCATTTGAGTGTAGGGTTAACGCCGAAACGATATGAAAAACACTCTGCCAACATCTAAGCGTACCAGCGCATGTGCGCTTATTACACGTAAGATCTATCTTGACCCCTATTCTGCTCTAAATCGCTCATGTGAGAGAGTTCCGTTACTAAAAATGAGAACTAAAAAACATCTTTTCATCTTTAGCCCAAAACAGGGCCAGTGTTAAGAAAGGATAAGAAAGGACATGTACGAGAATGTGACTAAAATATTTAAGTGGAAAAAAATCCATGAACATTGAACACGATTTGTAGCTATAATACGTGAATACAGCCGCCGGTAATTTCTTTAAAGCATTTGACAATGGTCTGGCTGAACCGACATCAGCGCCAAACACCTGTCTGAAATGTGAAAACGAAATTCAAGTCTTTCTGAGAACCCGTTATAAAAAAGAAGTTAGAGGAAGTGGTGCACATTGCAAACTAATTCTAAACATAATTCTAAGTATCGATCAATTTCAGACTTTGAGGGTTAAATCAGACTTTTTTAGACGGAAAGGAGTCGTATAGCTCTCAAGATGAAACGAGGACCAAGGTGAAGAACTGAGAACCTCATTGCATGCAAGCATGTTTTCTAACGAACGTACACCTGCTGTAATGCTCTCACCGTGTCATTCTACATTATCCATAACAAATCACACATTCAAAATCGCGGTGAAATGGGAGTGAAGGCCCCAAACAATTGATGCGTCCGCTGCCAAAACTTCCTCAAATATCAGAAGACCCAGATGAGTAAACTTTGCCATTTAATGTTTAACGTTTTGTTTTCTGTCTTCTATAATTTTCATGCCAGGTTACTAAAAAGATCGATAGAAATAGCTGAGAGACAGGCGAAACGAAGGACCCGCATGGTGTGGCGATGAACGCGTTTCTCCCCGGAAAGGATAATAGCGCGTTCGTTCCCCACCATAGACACCTGCGGTCCAGAGTTTTGCAAATATCTCAGCAACGTTGTGCTTGTCATTTAAATTATTATTCCACTTTCCTGGATTAATAAGCTAACGCGAGGTTATTCGGCTAACGTCTGATGTCTTCGTCTGCTTCAGAGCCGATAATCCGACTTGATGGTCCACAGTTGTTCGTCGTCTAGGTGTAGTATGTTCGCCTTTGTATCGAATCGAATCTCCTCCAGTGAAGCACCGCTCGAAGCGACCTCAGGAAGTTACTAATTATTAATGCCGAGTTTAAATGACAGTTGGTTTAAAAAATATTAGTTGACTATTTCTAAAAGAGAAGTTTAGCGATGGCGAACAAAAGAGAACTAGAACAGTAGAGAAGTAAAGCATTAGAGGCGCAATGGCTAGGGATGCCGTGCAGTATACACACAGTCGTTGGTTCGACTTGAAACAAAATTAAGCAAGCCTCCTATGCCTTCGGTCTTGGCAGACTAGCACCAGGGTTGTTCTAGAAACGTATCCCAAATTCAAAAAGGCTGATGATTGCCAGTGTTGGATACTACTTGCAAGGGCTCAATTAGACTATCTTGTGTATCCAAAAATAATCGCCGTTAGCATTTTATGAAGAAATTCATGAAAAAGATAAAATCCTTAAGTGGTAATTCAAAAGACCGACTTTGTATAAACCTCGGCATAAACAGCTGATATTCTCGTTTATATGACCTTATAAACTAGTCTTGTTGAGCTGATGCGAAGCTGGTATAGGTTTTGTTTGTCCTTGTCGTTGTTGGTGTTGCTGGTCGATTGCTGACGTTTCGGCGATTTCGCCTTCCTTAGAGCCGTTCTCTTACTAGCCGGACTGTCGTAACAGCACAGCTCCAAGGAGTGAACAACGACAAAGGGGAACGCTCCAGCCCTGCTATCTCAGGGCTTCGGGGAGAATTGCTCGACCAGCATTTTACGATATTCAAGATGAAATGGAAATCCGCAAGTAGGAGCCTAAGCCACATATAAAAGTTGGAAGATCTTCGTGGACAATGGATGCGAGGAAACGAATCGATTGTGAGAAATGCTGGGATCCGCACAGTGGACGGGATGATGGACCAAAGAGAATAAAATCACCTGTATCACCCGTAGTCCCGTTGATCGTCGAGTGACTCGAGCGGGCGCCAGTAAATCTTCCATTTTTACCTGTCGCATGCAAGAGTAGCCCAGTGGGTTCTGCTCGCTCTAGGGACTCGTCGAGCATCACATCTTTCTTCAAGGCTCTTTGTGAAAAACTCTGATCATCGAGTCGGTGGTCTTCCTGCAGTGCGTTTAACATCCTGGGGAATCCAGTCACTGACGGCTCTTGTCCATCGGTTTCATACGCTTTACGTGTCTGGCCCATCTTATCTTCGACTCTTTAGTGTATAGAACGGCATCCTTGATTTTTGATCGTTGACGCAAGTTGGAACTTAAGATCCCATCCCTTACTTGTGTGAAACAGACACTCCTAGCACCGTCCTTTCGACTGCGTGCTCGATAAACGCTGGGTGATCCCTCATCCTGCTTACGCAGCGACCAAGTTTCTGAGTCCGAAAACGTGGGCACGGAGTCAGGTGTTCTTTGTTCTCTTCATTACATCTTCGATGCTCTTGAAAGCTCCCCAAGCCGCTCGTTTTCTTCTGCTCAGCTCTGGAACTAGGTGGTTCATCATATTGATTTCCCGACCTAGATAGATATAACTGGAGCATTCGGAGATATTCATTCCGTTGAGCGTGAATGGGACATGCGAAACCAATCCGTTCCTCATGAACATCGTTTTTGTGAGGTTTTGTGGAAGATCAAGCCTTCCACAGGCTTTATCCAAGTTGTCAAGCCTACGTTCCGCTTGGTTAATGTTTGGTGTCGTAAGGACGAGAATAAAATAAAATAAAATAATATTAGGTTCTAACATATGAAATGTTCGATTTCAAATGTAAACTTTAAGTAGCCATAACTTTGTCATACCAAATTTGTATTTATATTGTTTATTTGTTTATTTCATTTATTCATGATTTTTATTAATCGAAATGAGCACTTTCAGAATCAGCACATTTTTTCCAACAAGAAACAAATTTTGTGATTCCATTAATGTAAAAGTTGTCGGTTCCAGTGTCGATGAACTCTTCAAAGGCGTTTTCAACGGCCGTTTAGTCGTTGAAGATTTTCCCCGCCAGAAAGTGATCCAGATGCTTCCAAAAATGAAAGTCCGCTGGGAACAAATCTGGTGAATAAGGCGCATGTGCCAAAGTTTTGTGGTGCATTTCATTCAGCTTTCCTAATGTCATTTGGGAAACGGGCGGTCTTGCGTTGCCATGAAGCAACATTGGTCCCTTTCTATGGACCAATGCCCGGCTGCTTGACGCGTCCCTTTGGACGTATTCCTTCGATTTCAGCACAGTATTCCTCTCACGTAATCGCTTCGCCAGGTTGTAATGACTCGTAATTTTCATACTTAAATTAAAATTAAATTAACTTAAAAATTAAAATAAGATCAAAATTTTTATAATAATTTGTACTGGCTGCTGACTACCAAGCAGAAACCATTGTCTTCTTCGGATGCAGACTCGGTTTATCCATGTGTCGTGAGTTCTCATCGGTGTCTAGTCATTGTGCACAACGACGACGAATATCGTACAGTATCCATCATTCATCGCAAAAATGGAACTCCATCGTTGCGAATCAGTAGCGAATTGCAAATGTCGAGACGTTGAGTTTTTTGCTCTCCGCTGAATTCGTGTGGAACCCATTTGTCTAATTTTTTAACCTCACTAATCAACTGCGAATGATGTGAAGTGGTCATAACACTGACTCCAAACTCTGTCGCAAGTTCTCGGAGCTTTTGACGTGGATTTGATCCGACTAGAGCACGAAGTGCCTCATTGTTTATCGTAATTTCTGGCCTACCACGCTCGTCGTTCGCAATGGTATTCTCCCAGGATTCAAAAGTTGTGTACCAACAAGGAATGGTGCGTTCGTTAACAATGTCGTCTCCAAACGCCTCCTATTCAGTGAGCTCTGCTAGCTTCCGATTTGTGAAGTCAGTGTTTTTATTCTTCGAGAAAAATCTGATAGCAATTTACCTACGCAGGACGGATGGAAGCGTGGATTAACTCGGGGAGCAGGATCTAATCAACGATCGGTTGTGTATCCCAGGACAACTGTGATCGCTCCATTACACGTGCACGCACTCGTCTCGTGGAATGGTTTGAAACTTCTTAGGGCACTGCAGAGTAACCCTCTGACCAACGCGGTATACGCTACTCCCTTGTGTGAATGGTAATACGAATGAAATTCCATATTTTATCTATATAATTGTTTATTCAACTTAACACCTTATTTTGTGAGCACTCTCCACCGGTTCATTGTCTCTCATCCATGATCTACGAAAGTATTCCGATTTTGCATGTGGGTGCGAAAACCACTTAAGGTATTCAGAGAGTGATTTTTTTCCAAGTCCGGTACCAATCACCCGACCCTGGATGGACAAGAGGCTTGGTCAGCCCGGTGCGAAATCGAACTAGCACCGTGCTCATGATGACGGACATCGCTACCACTGTGCTATCCGCCCCCTTACAATGTGATAACTTTTACGACATCCAATGGAGACCAATGCATGGTGCGTCCTTGAGGGATTGATAAATACCGGGTATCACCAGATGTATACGGGTCACCTAAGCTGAACAGTTGATGATTCGAAACCGTTATGCGAAATTCTAAATGAGAAATCGAATCAATAGCCAAAATACCGGAAAGGTGTATTTCGAAACAGTGTTAGTATGAGGAAACTAATGAGCATCGACGAAATACTAGCCGATTCTTCAGTTTGATTTCTAAACCATTGAGAGCTTTAACCTTCTTGACGTTGAGAAACCTTACAAGTTGTCCGACCGAATGTCAGCAAATGCCACACATGCTTCCACAGCGCAATTATGGGCATCTATCGACCACTACATGACGAGTGTTTCGACATCCAGAGATTCTTTCTAACCAACATGTCTGTTTTGAAGAAAGTAAAAATCAGGTCAGCAGGTCGGTGAGAACAAATTAGGCCGTCGATTGCATCTCTCACTCGGCCCGTCTAGGACTTCATCGTTACCGGCCACCGACACCATCCATTTCCCTTTTCCGTCAAACATTGTGTATCCGTTTTCACTGTTGCATACCATTCTTTACTATCTTAGAACTGGATCCCTCCTTTATTATTTATTTTTTTTTATTTTATACGACCCGTCTCCATGTCTACTGTGCCGATTCCAGCACTTCCCACATTCGATTCGCTTCCTCGCATCCATCGTCAACGAATGTCTTCCGACTTTCACGCGTGGCTTCGGAGGCCGCTTGAGGATTTCCATTTCATTCTCAGTGTAGTAGAATGTTGGTTAAGTCGACTCTCCCTGGAGTCTTGAGATAGCCAGACCAGAGCGTTACCAATTGGACTGCAGAGTGATTTTCTTTCCGGACAAGTCCGGTACCAATTTCCCGACTATAGAGGGATGAGAGGCTTGGTGAGCGTGATCGAACCAGCATCGTGCTCGTTGTGACCGGCATCACTACCACTGTGCTGTGATATTTGCCTCCTGGATTCTTTCTTTTTTGGTGAAAAACCGAATGTTCTTCACATTCGATTTCTCGATTATGTGGAAGACTTGTTTTATCAACTATGGTAAGTTATCCCGTAACTGCAGAATATTATTTTAATTTTACGCTCCGTTTGGTGATCCCTCATATATTCATTACCAATCAGTAGAATTTTCTCCATGGAATAGTAAACTATCTAGTTATTTCCAATTTGGGAGAACACGTAAGCCCTCCACCCGGCTCGTCCGAACCACATCAACATCCAGTGGTGGTTGTAGAGGGTTCTGAATTTATCTTTGTGTTTGATAGGACCCTTCGTTTCGTTTATTGTTAGCTACTAACTAAAGCGGAAATCATTATGATCTATTCATATCCTTCCATTAAATACTGTCTAAGGTACTTCGGGTAAGGTAAACCAGCTGTAAAATACTTGCTTGAAGTATAATATGATAAAGCAAATGGGATGGCAATGTCACTTACGGTGTAATCACCAATGAATTACTAATAAAACCACAAGATGCTGAGACATTTGCAAAACTCCGGACCGTAGCTGTCTGCGGTAGGGAACGAATGCGGCATTACCCCTTCCGGGGAGTGACGCGTTCACCACTACACTATGCGGGTCCTTCGTTTCGTCTACCTGAGACACCTGTAGTCCGGAGTTTTGCAAAGTCTCAGCATCTTGTGGTTGTATTTCGCATATTACCCTTCCGTAAAAAATGTAGTAGGCAGAAAATAGGAAGTTAACATTGCGAATTACTAGTAGTTGGTGCGCTATAACCTACTGCAGGTACATTTTAAAACATTTTTACAGTTTTAGTAGTTGAGTAAATATTCGAAGTAACGTTAAATACAACCAAAATGATGTTGAGATATTTGCGAAACTCCGGACCGCAGGTGTTTGCGGTGGGGAACGAGCGCTATTGTCCTTTCCGGGGAGTAGCGCGTTCACCACCACACCATGCGGGTCCTTCGTTTCGCTTGTCTCTCAGCTAGCTCAGTCGATTAGCGCCGTCAGCAATGACCCGTGAACTTGAATGTTAAATCAGTTAACGAACTCACACTAGGATGCGTCCTGGAACAGCTTGTTGACGCTTTTTGTCGTGCCATTGCTGGATGTTTCGGCGTATTTCCTCTTTGTTTCGTCGGCCCAGGAACGATACCATTTCTTTCAAATCTTTCGATTCTAACTGAATGTAAACGAGTCGCTGCTTATTTCAGTAAGGAGATTAGTAGATCTGTGCTTTAGTTAGTCTTACGAATGCATTATCGGTTTACTTTCTCTATGTCTTTTTTTCTCGAAGAATCTGTAATTTCAGAACAAAAGTTGTCTTCTACTTCTGATGAAGACGACGTTCGAAACGTAGTTTCGAGAGAAACGGAATCGTGGCTGTTACATTTTAAATCCGGACACCTACACAACTTGGTGTTTTACTACACGACGAGTAGGACTGAACTCGTAGCTATCGGTCTCTGTCAGTTTTTGAATCTTCACAACGAAGCGAAGTGAAAAATCCGAACCGGCTTTAGCATCTGAATGTGTGTTCTGTCCCATATTTGATACCGTGCTGCCAGTTCTTGACACAGTGCTAGAATCCGATAAACCGACCCTTGGAAAAGTTTTGTTTATCATTTTCCGATTTTCCGCGATTGTTTTCGGATTGTTAGCATAATCGATCTGTGCTCAGAATGCGTAGTCATGAAAAGGTTGCTATTCATAGCTCGTATTTAGTAAATCAGTTCCCGGATCAATTGCATTTAGCCTCTCATTTGGCTCATGTCACGTAGGTTCACAGACGTATCGTCTTAGTGACCGATCCTTTAAGCATTCCTAAGCCACACATCTACTCTTTTTTGGATTGTTAAATAAACAGGAGGTTGGTAATAAGGTTTATTCACTTAACGTTTGGACGTCTTCCTCTCCTTTAAACACATTTACTGTTTATCTTTTGATCGATCGGTTGACTTCCAGTCGTTTTCATGAGGAGCGGAATAACACAGTTATCATGCACCATCGCAAGATTAGGGGCGTGTGTAGTGCAATGGTAAGAGGCTCCCCGCAATACACAAAGGATCGATTCGGCGCCCCAAGCTCACCCAGTCTTCCATTCCTCCGAGATCGGAAAATTGATACTAGACTTGTCCGGGAGGATGCCAACACTGACTCGATGCATTGGTAAATCACCAAGAGCCATTGTATGGGCTAGATATTCATCCACTCACATCTAACGATGCTCGATGGAGTCGAATCTATGGCGAATCCCTTAGGGAAAGATCAACACCGAGAGCTTTATCCTTTGTCCTTGATTTATGACAAGATTGTGAGACATAACGCACAAGAAGAATTGAATCTTGCAAATGGTACTTCACATAAATCAGTCAGAACTAGTTTGTCAACAATGGAATGACCCGATTATTGTTGAAAAGGTGGTAGAAGTGAACCCGACGTAATTCGATGGGCTGGTCGGTTTCTGGTTTCCGTCAGTACGTTCAATCTAAGCAACTTCTTTGGTTTTTCTTGTTTACTGTTTTGAGAACAAAAAAGTTCTTTGAGGCTATGATTCGTCTAGTCGTTGATTCAGTGCTGGTCTCAGTTTGTTTCATGTAAGAATGAAAATCTTCGTTGTTTATGCTTTGTTCGCTTGTTTACCGAACATATGTTTATGTGGACGAAAAAATTTTGTTTGAAGAAGAAAATGATCTCGGTAAGATATGCTAGATAGTTTTTCTGTTATCATAAATTGTCTAGAAGACTGTTGTCGATAATTTTCGAGTTCCAGTGATCGGCGAGGGTCTCAGAATCCTCTCTCACTCACATCTGCACAGCTACAGCAGTCTGTTGGAGATTACAACGTGTCTTCTCCTCCGGTGGGTGGATGCTAATCCGGCGCCGACTTCACATGAATCATGCAAGGTGTAATCATTTTCCTTTTCTTTTCCTTCTTTCTTTTGCTTTTGTATCTTTTATGGTGTGCTTTTATACATTGTTTTCACCACCTCATATCTTAATGTAATAGGTCTTACCTTTTATCTGATGTAGCAGGGCTGTAATATCAGTCGTCGACACTCGATAGGATCTTAGTAGTTCTGAGATTTCGGCTGTGGAATAGAGAGAATTGTTATGTGAACAAGAGTAGTCATGATTGGATTTTTGCGGTGCTATGTGATGTTTCTGATTGGTGGACGGAAATTCTCTTCCTAAGCAAGTTCTTAGATAGTTCTAAAGGGCCATCTAAATATTTGTGGATTCCTTTAATGTGGGAAATCGGACGAGGTTTGGAATAGCTGAAGAAGAGTTGGAAAGGTGAAGAATTCGCCAGGTTTCGAACATAGTACAGAGTACGAACCGGCTTATAGAGAGTATATTTGAACCCTTCTAATAGAAATATCGATGTGAGCATCAGTGATCCTATCATCTTCTCATCTTCATCTTCATGATCATCTTTTCTTTACCTTCTTCGTTCCTTTCTTTTCATTTCCCTCATATATTTACTCTTTCAGCTGCCTTTCGTATATTCATTTATTAAACACTTTAATTTTCGTGTATTCTCCTCTTCTCAGTCATAGACTCCCGCTGGGTATGTTTTCTCTACAATTTGGAATTCCTTGGTTCAATTCATGATTTGACGCCAATCATCCTAGTAATTTCGTTGGTTCCACAAGTATGCCGTACCGATTCTTTCGATAAGTCTTGCACTATTCCGGATAGTTCGAAAGGGTAGATCTCTCATGAGCACTTCAGAAAATGTTATGGTCCGTATTCATCCTGACGCTGCTTCCCTCCTTGTCTCTAGCTTTTCGATCACTCCTCTCTTCCCGCCGTCGTTCCTCTACATGCTCGCTCAGGCACCAACCATCTCCACAACTACATTCGCGCTATCGATCAATAACGTGGAAACCCGGTTTGTTGAATTCCTCTTGCTCGATTCCCGAAACGAACCCACTTTTGTCAGTGAAGTATTTATTTCCTGTAGGTAGAAAAATGTCGGAGAAATGGTTTGGGCAATTTCGACTGTTAAAAAAGTTCGGCTCACTGAAGGTTAATAGGTTAGGTTAGTACTACTTCAGTAAGTTCTGCACGCTATTATGGAAGCATCTATTAGTGTTTGTCACTCACGCTTAGTATTGGATACGTCTATTATGACGTCATAAAGAAATCCCTTAAAATAGTGTTTGGGTTCACACTATGCACCCAAAACACAACTTCTACATATTTAGTCCTTCATACGATTTATTTGCTATGTTTTGGAGTTTAAAAGAAAAAATTAGTCACAAATGTTAGAAGATCCGAAGAGATCACTGGAGCGGACAATTCTGGCCGCTCTGTTCTTCATACTGACCCTTTGAAGTTGCCGCTTTCTTCATTTGCCTTTGCACATCTGGTCGAAATTTTTCTACTATAGTCGTACAAAAGACATTTTCCTAAGTTTCCTGACTCATTTTCTCTTACTTTCTAGCTGTATCTGTGCTCATTTCGTCTTGCAAAAGTTGTCAGGAGGTATAATCTCTGTCTATTTGCGCAAATCAGCGGGGGTACTCGACCCAAAGCCCAGAAGTATGCTCAAACATACCATCGCATTAAATTCACTCTCTTCCTCCTATCCTCACTTCCCATGTCCTTATTCTTTCTATGTTGTTCTTATCCTTCTCTGTAAAAGTGAGGACATTCTGCGCTGCAGTGTAATCATGTTTAAAAGGTGAACGCGTAGGACCACTCTATAGGTACTACCCGAAAAATGAGATTTAACGAAGAATAGAAGAGTACAACGTTACAGTATTTGAAAAAGAGGCTGCCTTCTGTTCTCTGCGTGGCTAACCAACATCTGCTTTTTTCCACTGGTAGCACAACATAAGGTTAATGAGGAACTTCATTGGGCTAAAGCACCGAAATGCTAGCCGGATAACGTTTTCGTTAATCTTATGTTAGCTTATCAGTGCAATAAATCACCTAACGTTACAGCTTTGCACCTCTTTGTGTGTTGTCTTCATAATGGCGTAGTTGGGTTGGTGACCAAGTACGCCCAATATCCTCGAATTTCCTAACCTGTAGACGTCCAGTACACATTGGTACGGAGAGGGACACATTCGCCTAGTGTCGTTGATATGCGAGCGTTACGCTGAGTGTTCTTGCATAGGTTCAGGTCTGTCTGCTCAGCGAGGTTGTGGCATCTGGTGTCCAGTTGACCGTTGTCGTCGTTGTCATGGCTCTCTTATGGGTGCAGTGCGTTTAGTGTAAGGAACGCGGGTGACGGAAGGGCGCTAGCGAGGGCGTTAGTGAGGGGGCGTGGTGCCTCCTCACGTCTCCCCGGAGCGGCGCTACACCGCGCTCGACAGCGAATGCTGCTATTTCGACCGGCCGTAGCTAGCTGCTAATCCAGCGTTTCGTTTCCGTATTCACTATCCTACACTCATCCTGGACTGCTCTGAAATCGTAGACGAACCGCCCAGTCGTGGGGTTCAGTTGCCGGATGCTGTTGACGGTTCGCGTTACTCCTCAATCCTCACAGTTGATGATCATCGATCTCACTTGTGCCCCTCTAGTTAAATGACCTTCACAGTTTTCCATAATATCTCTTCATGATAGGGTCTATAAATTATTGGCTGAAATCGTCTGGAAGTGTCTGGCTGCACATGATTATAGTGCAGTCCGGTGGCGCACACCGTCTCGGTCGTGATCATGCAATCGTATATTGACTGCAATTTTATTACTACGACTTGCTTCAAACTCGTCAGTTCAACACGAATTCTTTACCGACTTGGTCCTTGGTAGGTTTTTGACGCTGTTTTGAGTTATTATTGTTCTAAGTATGTTTATCGAGAATTGGTCAGGGCCCAGTTAATACCTGGTTCACTTGCTCATGATGTATTTCTTCTACTTGTTGAAATAAGATTTGAAACGCGAAAAATGCTTTCAGGCCGTAGTTGTTAGGGTGCACTTAGCCTAGACAAACAGTACGAAAGGTTGTATCAGAGGGCTATGCCGCGCTAACAGAAAAGCGCTACAGAGTTTCGACGAGCGGGCCTTTGTTATTTCTTCTCTCTGATGCTCGCAATTTACTGATTTTTTTACAGTATTATCGCTAAGTTTTGCCTAGAGAAATAAGCTTCTTTGCTAGATAGAATTTTGAGCACGACTTTGACAATCCTCGTTTTCGCGCTAATTCTTGGATAAGCCGTTAATTAGACAGCAAACCAAAGTGATTGTAGCAGTTCATTTTACTTTAATCGTTACTGTAAAGGTTTAAAACTGCTGAAGAAGTTAAAGGGGTAGTAAAGTTGGCTTGTAACTTCATGATTAGAAGTGCTCCGCAATACACACACGGTCGTTCGTTCGATCTCGCATCATGGGCATACCAAGCCATCTATTCCCACTTAGTCAGAAAATTTGTTGCAGACTAGTCTAGAAGGATAAAAACGCAAGCTTCGGTAGGCCACTGCAGTCACTGTGTAAACTAGATGTGCATTCAATCACTTCTGCAATGCTTAATGCTTTGAAATGTTTCGATTTCGGGTGTACCCATTCGGGTTCTCTTACACGCAACATGGGCGAACGAAAAATTTGCTGGTGCCCACTCGAACTACTTGGTGATTAGAAAGACTTCAAGTAATGCAGATAGTACTGCAGATAAGTTTGGTCACTTGTTGTGCACAGATAAGGGATAAAAGAATAAAGCTCTCGGCGTTGAGCAATCCCTGAGGAATGCGCCATGCATTCGACATTATTACGCGTCGTTTGGAGGTGATTGAATGCATATCTGGCCTTTACAATGACCCGCTGTGGCCTACCGATGTATCGAGCCAGTGTTGCTATCCTCCCAGACAAGTCCGGTACCAATTTGCTGACCCCAGAAGGATGGAAGGCTTGGTGGGCTATGGGTGCGGGGATCGATTTAACGTGTGTGTCGCAGTGGCGCCTCCAACCACTGCGCCACACGCGCCCTTTGCACAGATATATTCTATAATTTGTAAAATTCTAAAATTCCGCAGTTTATTGATCAGGTTGCTGACTACGTGCATCATTGCATAGAATTGCACCGAGATGGATATTCCTTGAATTATCGCAGTGTTTTTTGCCGTGCAGCTCTGCGAAAATGTTTCTAGAATATGTGTGTATTAGTAGTAGTTCGTTTTTGTGGCAGCTGGAATAAATTAGTTTTGCATGTTTCGGTTTTCGTAATCCCATTGTAAATTTGTCCCTGAGATCTCCTGTAGGTTGGTAGCGTGGTCGGCATTTTGGCCGTCATACTCAAGATTTCTGCTGCATTAACCCATAACGTCCGGTGTAGATACTATTAATCTCCATAGGTTCCTAGCCCTGAGGACGGCAATGTGGATACTGTGGTGTCCATTTCTAGTTAATTAGTTTTTAGAACCTTTTTGCCATGTGTGTTCTTTCAGTAGCTAATCGAAAGGAAATCAATTTAGGAGGGATAAGAGCAGAAAACCTCTCAACGGTTTACCGCCTCATCGTGGCTAGGAGGGGTTCCTGGGTGTCGGACTGCGATGTACAGCGGGGACATTCGTCTCCCAAGTTGAAAAGGATTCCGGCGTTTGCATCAGGAAGCCTAGCTAAGACTAGACCAATACTAGGATCCACCACCGTCCTAGTATCAAAATGGTATGCCGGCAAATCTCTGATCCACAAGGGCTGCGACTGCCCGTGTTGGTGACGGCCTGGGACAGGCTTTGGCTAGGCTGTCCTCGGGATTCCAAGGAACCTCACTGGCTTAACCAGCAAATTTCCGAAAAGTGATGATTATGCTGGTGCCTGCACAACTAGTGAGAAGGGCCGTTCAAGCGTTAAGTAAGTAAGACCAGAAAAACCATTGTATACACATAGTGATTCAACGTTCCGAAAAAGTGCGTTAAACGCTCATTTGACTGACAACTAACTGCTATATGATTCTGCTTACTTTGGCTATTGTATGGAGTGCGCAATATAGAGAACACCGCAATAGGTGCAGTCTAATTGCAAAATACTTCCAGTTCTTGCAGAAATCTATTTGCCCAATGAACCACGAAGTTGTAGCGTACATATCATTTATACCCATAGGACGGTAGAACGAAGTCTCTGCTGTAATCTCGCTACGTTCATCACCACTCAAATCGTCTAGTTATCGAGAAAATGTTTTTTATCGCCAAAACAACAGAAAATGTGCAGCCGACGATAAACTGCTCGTATTCCACTGGGCTAGTTGCACCAAACGCTGAGCGTCCGTTATTCGTAAGGCGGGACACAGGTTTGAAGTTCGCTCTAGGCATCTCAGGTAACACTTTTTTTATTTTTATTACATACGACCCGTCTTCACATCTACTGTGGGAGTCCTAGCACTTCTCAAATTCAATTCGTTTCCTCGCATCCATCGTCCACGAATGTCTTCCGACTTTTACGTGTGACTTCACGAACACCATGCCTGTGATGATCGGCTTCACTGCCACTGTGCTATCCACCCTCTGGTAACACTTTAGTGGGATGTAATGCGTATTTACACAATTGTGCCGCACTCTGCCATTAGGACCAACTTTTTGTGCGTGGCACATGTCGAACATGTGCGAATTTACTGAGTGTTTGCTTGGGTAAATTTCCCAAACAACTGCAGTGGTTGCGCATTTTTCGCGAAAAACGTTCTTGACAGGTAGTTTTTCTGAATTGAAGACAGTGTTCTTCGTGGTTCTCGTCTCCTGTCACCACTACGTCAATCACACTCGCCATAATGCATCACAAAACATGTGACTTATCGTCACTGAAGTCAAAATGAACGAAACCATGAGCTCGTCTTATCTATTTCTATCCGAGAAGCGTGGTTCATTTTACAGCGCGGCTCATGACGAGTGCATTCGTTCGCAAGGGGCGTAACTGCTCTCGTTCGCCCGCCCAATTCTCCCTCCTACTCCTCTGGTCGCTCGATCGTCGGTGCTGCTTGTTTTTACCACTGCTGTAAATGACTGTGTAAAAGTACACGAACACACATACGCATGCACACGTACACACACACAGACGTACACACATGCACAGACACACAGGTACACATATACACACGCGTTGGGATTTATAACATGATGACACACTATCCACCATTAGAACGAAGATCGTTTTAGCCCTATTTCTCAGTACGTTTGCTCCTTGCTGTATAAAAGTCCAGCTGTTGTTTTTGTGTAATGATTTTGGCCCTTTAAAGACTTTCCCTACGCTAAATTGACCAGATCTAGGTTGTGGGGTGGTGTAGGTCTGTCTTTCATTAATTCTAAACCCGTTCTCGTGTAACCCCATGTCTAGTATTTCTTGTCTACTTGGACTATACACTTTTTACAAACTATTTTCTGCAAGAGACCACTAGGAACTTTCTAGCACTCCTCTGCGTTCCACGCAGAGGTACAATCGACATGCGTTCAATGTTTCTATGAAGTGAAAGACAGATAAAGTTATAGCCGAATCCTACTATCTTTGTAGATGATGGATGCAAGATAACAAAGGTTTTAGATAGAGCGCAAGCAACTGCGCGACGTGTAAATCTAGGCCTCTTGTCTACGAAAGATGTGTGTCTCCGCGTCCTTTTCTTCACGGACTGCCTAGTTCTCTAAAGCTAGTTTGTTCAAAGTCAAGCCACTTAAATTCACCCTGTATAGTTGCCTTAAAGCTCGGACTCCTGAAATATATCAAGATTTCGTGAGTCGTTGCCTTTCACCTAATTCGCCACCCTAATTTACTCTGTTTTGAATGTCAACCGATCTTTGTGCCCTACATAGTGACAGAGTATCCATTCGTTCATTGAACCTTATTAAAGGTTGAAACTTATCTGATAATTTTCTATCTATTTTTGAGCATACACGAAGTTTTTGTAAGACTTTTTTTCGGCCGGCCTTTCAGCTCCTTCCCCTTCTTCAGACCCACTGTGGTTCAGGTCAATTGTCCAAAAACGTTCCTCTTTGCGATATGTGTTGCTGTGAACAAACCGCCTGGATGGAGCGACCTTACAACACTATTTTATATAGGAGGGTTGTTGATTGATCGAGCGTCTCTAATCATTTATTTTCTTCAGACAATCCATTCCTTCGCAGTCAGTATTTGATTGACTGCGGTCAACGAATACTTCACTAAATCGACTTTGTTTCAACCTCGATGTGAAACGTTACGATATTTTTTAGGTTGCTCAGCTTACTCGGGGTTATAAAGTTTCTGTTCTGTGGGCTAAAATTTCGGCGTCTTCGCTATTTTTACCCCAGAATATTCGACTCGATGTAGCGACGAGGGTGTTCGCACATTGCTGGAATGAACGGACATGAACAATGGACTCGACGTTTACGAAATAAAAATTTTATAACAACCTCGTGTGAGCTCATGAACACATCAGAATATGTCAAAGTATTGTTGTTTTCTTCTTGATTAGCACACATAAGGATGTTATTATATAATATTTATTTACAACAGCTGACTTTCCAAACCTCCAAGTCTGGACGTGTAATACTCGTTAGATGGAAGACTCATAGAAAGCGGCTTCGAAGAAAGCGAAATCCGTCGGCACGTTGGCTGTTGTAAATAAATGATATGTTACAACAACCTTCCTCCAACGATTTACCGCCTCATCGTGACTGGGACGTGTTCTTAGATGTCGGACTGCGATGTACAGCGGGAGTATTCATCTTCCTGGCACGGTTTTCCAAACTGAGAAGGAGTCCGGTGTTCCCATCAGGAAGCTTAGCTAAGAGTAAGCCAATACCAGGATCCACCACCGTCCTAGTATCAAAGTCGCATTGTGGCAAATTTCCCTCTGATCCACAAGGGCTGCGACTGCTTGTGGTGGTGAAGACGTGGGGCACACTTTGGCCAGGTTGACTTCGGGATTTCAGGGAACCACAACAGTTAACCAACAAAGTTCCGAGAAAAATGGAAATTATGCTGGAGCCGGCACAACCAGTGACGGGCCATTCAAGCATCAGGTTTCAAGTATTGAGAAATCCATCATTGTTATTTAGTAATCAAGTACTATCTTTTACACAGTGAGAATTAGAAGTGTTTTCTTTAGCTGGCTAACCGTAGTTTTTGAAGCGTTTTTTTTTTCAGCGAACCGCACTTTGTATATTTGTCATGTTATTGGTTGATTTGCCTACCTTAAGCACTTTCATGAACAGAAAGGTAAGTGCTAAGGTTTTTCGCATTTTATTGCCATGCATGGAGGAATAAACTGAGTATTCAAATGTTTTTTAATTTTTGATGAAGGAATTTTTCTTCAGTGGAAGAAAATTTTATGAAGAGACGAATTTTTTTCAGTTGAGAGCACCGTGGTTTCCCAAACTTCGATACTTGGATACTTGGACGATTCCTCTTCACTGATTGTACCGGCCGAACCCTAATTTTCATTTTTCCGGAGAATTGCTGGTTTAGCCAGTGTGGTTCCCTGGAATCCCGAGGTCGGCTTGGCCAAAGTCTGCCTCAGGTCCTCACCACCACTCGCAGTCGTCGCTTTTGTGGATCAAAGGGAGATTTGCCACCGTCCAACTAATTTGATACGAGGACGGTGGTGGATCCTGGTATTGGTTTACTGTTAGGTGGGCTTCGTGGTGGATACGCCGGACTCCTTTTCAGCTTCGGAAACGCTGCCGGGGGATGAATTCCTTTGTTGTGGATCACAGCCCGACACATATTAACACCTGTGAACCACGATGAAGTGGTAAACCGTTGGGAGGTTTCCTAAACTATAAAAACCTATTCGAAATATTCATGTGCACCATCGTACGCTTTTCTCGTTAATATCAAATTAGGAACAATCTCTTTCATTTTCCAGTTTCCTTTTTCTTATCTCTGTCAACGTCGTTGCTGATGACACCGTTAGGTAAACAACTGGCTGAAAGAAAAGGCAACGCAGGGACCTTAGTGGTGCAGTAGGTAACACTCGAACTGACGGAAGCGATAATCGCGCGTTCGAATCTAGCGTAGGATGTTAGTATTGAAAATATCTCAGCTTCACAGTTGTTGCATTTCACATCACATCCTGTCTCAAAAAATAATAATGGGCAGTAAATAAGAAGTTAACAGTATTGAGGGGTGAAATTAAACTCGACTACGTGCGTCGTGCGAGTTCTATTCTCCAGAATTTAGGAGTGGTGATTAATGCTCGTTCGATTTCTCAAGCCATGTTGATGGGCGCTGGTTTGTCGAATATAACTTACTCATCGTTCGTCATCCCTCACTGTTCTATTCGCTGCGGTGAGTCTTCCATTCCTTTCTAATTTGTTACTGCTTTAAACTAGGGCAACCACCGTACTGGTGCAGTCGCCCTATTTCTTCTTCCTTCTTCGATCGTTTTTGCTTTATTCGTTGCTCCTTCTCGCTCTGTTTCCGACTTCGTGCTTCTTTGCATGCCCATACTGTAATATGATATGGAATGTAAAGAAGTATGTAGTTTGGCCAGTGGTAGAGAAGTTTCTCTTCATTTTTTTTTTGCTATGCTTCCTCGTATTTTATCGTATTTCTACGAAAGGATACTTCGTATTCAGCAGATTTCACGTGCAGCAGGTCCTTGTTGTTTTCCATCATTTTCTTAGTAGTGCTGAACATTTCTGTATTTCTTACTGGTAGTCAAAATTAAGGCGTATGTGGTGCAGTGTTTGGAGGCGCCACTGCGACACACACGTGAAATTGATCCCCGTGTCCATGGCTCACCAAGCCTTCCATTTCTCTGGAGTCGGCAAATTTGTACCAGACTTGTCTGGGAGGATAACAGCACTGGCTCGATACATGGGTAGGCCACCACGAGTCATTATAAAGGCCAAATATGCATTCAATCACCTCCAACGATACTTAATGAAGTTGGGTGCATGGCGCATCCCTCAGGTATTGATCAACGCCGAGAGCTTTATCCTATCCTTTTTAGGCAAAATTGCGTCAATGGTTAGGAATCAGTATAGGGCAGAAATTTAACTTTGGTTTGGTAAGTACTATCCGTTTGTGCGACTACGGAATCGTCGGTCGTGATTGAGTATTTCGAAGAAGCAGAAGTCCGCACTAATGGAGTACGATATTGGAAGTTATTTTCGCAATAGATATCTTCCATATTTCTTCATAGACACCTTAACGTCATTTTTTTCGAAGTACAACTTGGAATTTTGTTCTGAGGAAATGTTCTTAAGATATAAATCTAGTCTGTTTTTATGATATACCAATATGACTCTCCCACAGAGCGATGGGTGTAGCTAACAAATGGATGATGATGGTGCCATGGGTCGGAGAATCGCGTGTGCATTTGGGAGAATCGAATTATATGGAACTCACTTATCAAAATTTTTGGGTGCAATTCGTAGTGTTTCTCCTTAAGTCAGTTTTTCTACAAATAGGATTCTATGTTATAGCAACGTTTGCCGTTAGTTTCTCTATGATTTGAAAGAAAATCGAATTGCTTGAAAGTTTCTTAGGTAAGAGGTTGGACGAGCTGTTTTTTTCTGCAAGGCGAGTGGTTAGTGTTCCAGTAGGTCTGACCGTGGTTGTATATCCTTTATTTTGGAGCGCTTGTTACGTCATACTAAAAAATCGCATATTTTACAAAGGTAAAGTTAAGATGCGCCATTCATTCGACTTCATTAAGCTCGGAGGTAATTGAATGCATATCTGGCCTTTACAATGACTCGCGGTGGCCTACCGATGTATCGAGCCAGTGCTGCTGTCCTCCAGACAAGTCCGGTACCAGTTTGTCCACCTTAGAGGGATGGAGGTCTTTGTGGGCCATGGGCATTGGGATCGATTCCACTTGTGTGTTGCAGGGCGCCTCCGACCACTGCGCCACACACGCCTTTAATAATTGTATTAGGAAAGAAAATAAGATTTCATTTTTTGGAACTATTAGGCTTGCCATCATTGAAATTCGATTCATTATGAAAAATGTGACTTCTGGACGACAGAAGCGGTTTGATGAAAACGTTAGTGTTTGGAAAACTATAATACACATCCACATAGCAGGGAGAGCATTTTTAAGACGGTTTTAAAGTAAATGGACTCCATCGAAGGATATCAGCGAAGTGAAAACACGTAACAAATGAATTGATTGGTTTTTAGATAATTGACGATATTTTTCAATCAATAGAGTTCGGAACTTTACAGATTTCTGAAAGAGACTTTGTTCTATCGCAATAATCGCAGCCATACTTTTATGTAGTGTCTCTCCAAGCTAAAATTTATTTATGTATCATGAATATAAAACTCGGGGACTTACTAATACAAAACGGTAATACTTATATGTTCTACATATATATATATATACATGTATATATGTATATAGGTATATATATATATAAATATATATATGTATATATCCCCCAAACGATTTACCTCTTCATCGTGCCTGGTAAATGTTAATATGTGTAGGGCTGCGATGTACAGTGGGGTATTCATCCCTGCGACAGGGTCTCCTAGGTTGAGGAGTCCGGCGTTTCATTAGGAAGCACAGCTAAGAATAAACCAATGCAAGGATCCACCACTGTCCTGTTATGAAACTATTCGCGCAGTGGTAAATATCGCTCTGATCCACAGGGGCTGCGAATGTCTGTGGTGGTGACGACCTGCGGCAGACTTTGACCAGTCCGACCGCGGGACTCCAGGGAAGTATAATAGCTTAACCAGGTAAGCTCGGAAAAATGAGGAACGCGCTAGGGCCCGCAGAACAAGTGAGGACGGGCCGTTCAAGTGTCTAAGTATATATATATATATATATATATATATATATATATATATATACTAGTATATATATATACATATGTATATATATATATACTACTATTTACTTTCTTACTTTTTACCAACCGCTAACTAAGTGTTCCTAGAAAATACAGATTACTTATGCCAAGGTGGAATGAAAGTCGGTTTTTATTAAATACATTTAGAATTATATTGACAGTGATAGTGGGACATTTGCAAAACTAGATAATACCGTAATGCTACCCATCCGAAGGCCTTGCCTTGCTTTGCCTTCTTTTTTCTGCATTGCCAATTTTTCATCCTAATCGCGCTAACAGCGATCACCCATCAACGGGAATGATCTGCGGAGCACAAGTCAGCACTAAGCCCAGTTAACGTAAAGGTGCAGTGGAAGTGGAAATTAACAAGGCGTTACCGCTTCATTCGCGTTGGCGGGTGATTGCTAATAGCACTGCTAGCGTGAACAGCTGGCTGAGAGAAAAGCAAGTGAGGAGCCTTGGTGGTGTAGTGGGCAGTACATTAGTTCCTGGACAGGGTATTCGCGACTTCGAAGCTGGTCTGGGGTCAGGGTTTGGACATTTCTCGGCATTATTGTGGTTATATCTCAAATAGTACCCTGTCATGAAAAAATAATAGGCAGTAAACGAAAGCTTTAATTATATTTAGAAGTTTTACTTTTCTAAATTTCAACTTATTATTTACTGCCTACTCTTCTTTTTAATGGCAGGGTATTCATTGTGAAATATAACTTCAAAATAGCGCGTTCGTTCCCCACCGCAGACACCTGCGGTCCGGAGTTTTGCAAATATCTCAGCAATTATATTTAGAGTTGGCGTTTTTAAAAAATTTGCAATGTTACAAGGATTTCGAACGATAAAACGACAATTACAAACATATACGATGCACTACGGAACATCGTCGCGTCTTCCTGAAAGAAATTCCGTTCGCCTGTCCCCGTTTTCCGGACATGAGCTTTGGCGAACTAAAGTGGAAGGAATGTATCTCACGGGATTCACAAAATCAGAATTCCATCATGGTGAAATAGCGGAATTGTTTTCTATTGGCAAAAATCTGTAGATTCTAAGGGCTCGTGTGACGCAGTGGTTGAAGGCGCCACTGCGGCACACACGTGGAATCGACCTCAGCGTCCATGGCCCACCAAGCCTTACATCCCTCCGGGGTCGGCAAATTGGTACCAGACTTGTCTGGGAGGATAGCAGCACTGGCTCGATACATCGGTAGGCCACCGCGAGTAAAGGCCAGACATGCATTCATTCACCTCCAACGATAATTAATGAAGTGGAATGCATGGCGCATCTCTCAGAGATTGATGAACACGGGAAATCTATTTCTTTATTTCTGGCTCGATACATCGGTATCCCACTCTAGGTTACTAGTCACTGTATAGTCCAGAAATGCTTTTAGTCACCTTTTCGACGCATAATGGAATGGAATGCATGAGGTATCCACAGGGATTGCTCAACGCCGAGAGCTTTATCCTTTTTTATGCGCTGAGATTTACTGATTTAAAGCAAAACGCAGTTATTATTTCTGTATCGTATGGTTCCTATGGTGGCCATGTCGTCTCGAATGTGTTAATACTGATTTCTTGCCGGGATAATGGCGATTCGATGTGAATTTCCCTTCTGGACCAGATTTATAGGTATTCAAGATATTCTCTGTTGCGACTTCATTCTGTAGAATAGTTGGACTGATTCGAGTCAAAATTTCCTGTTGTGTATGACGGTTGCTTCTTTAGGTGGTGCCTAAAGCAGTAGTATTTACACACTCTCGGAGAATAGCTCCACGCTAATGAAGTGGAATGCTGCGGGCTCTGCATCTATTTTCCCAGGTGGTTTATTGTTTCGACAAAATTCCGTTTCCTTAAAAAGTCATGGGAAACGTGCTGATGCTTTCCCAGGTCGTTCGCACTTACCAGCCAGTGAGTATGCTATTGTTAGAACTTCATCTTTAGCACTGATTTATTATGCCTCCGAGTGCAAATTTTGAAAGCCACTACGTTAAGAAAAAAACCGGTTTGAGGATGATCATCTAACTTCGGCTGCTTACAGCTTCAATTAACGTGAAAACTACTTCAGTACTGTAGGCAGAAGCTTTTTCCTTAAGCAGTTTTCCTTTTCCTTCAGTGACTCATCTCTATGTAGTAGTAAAAAGAACACTGTTTTCTATTGAAAATATAAACTGAAAGGTGAAAACGGGTGTAAATTTGTAAGAAATTTGTTACTTTCTGCTTTCTAATGTGTATTTCCTTAGCCAATATACCTTTCATTTGCTATACTCACAAGTTTTGAATGATTTCATGTAATAGGGAGGGTGTTCATCTTCCATCAAGACCAACCGAGTTGAGTAGTTCAGCATCCGTATTCGAAAACCTAACCGAGGTTTATTCAACGAGTCGCGCCATTTTTGGGAAAAGAAACTCTGTAACCAGGTGGAAAAATTCTTCACGTCATTCAGTGAATGGTTAGCGTCGTTGAACTTTGTACAATTCCTTTCGTTCTTGTAGAGTTTATACAAACAAGCAATCCCTTCGTTATCGTATCCGGACATTTTACCCAGCATTTTCAAATATTTTTTGCAATCGAAGACTATAACTAATACAGATACTGTTTGAACTGTGTAAAATGACAAATCTCTGCGCGTGTTTAAGCCAGGCTCCGTTTAGTTTTTCTTTACTTGGCGGAGCTGCAGTTCCGTTCGCTTTTTTTAACAAAACAAGTGAATCACCACTGTGAACTGATTTAGTTTCCAGAGTTCTCACGAATTTCGCTAACAGCGAATTCAATGACAGCAAATTCCGAAGAACGGACGGAACTAAGAAAGAAGATCGTCTTAGCTCGACAGTCAATACACTTTCTCCGCCGCTGTCTAAAATATCGAGCCGTTCCGAACTTCAAACGAAAACAACTACACGAAGTATGCGGACTGCCAGGGGATAGCCGCCGAGTGCTGGACATCGAATTGCAAGTACTACGCACCTGTCTACGAAGCAAACAAAACCAGATGTTCGCCAAATGGAAAAAGTGCGAGAAGAAGGAAAACTATTGTGTTCAGTATTTGGATGACCGCCTCTGGAGCAGAATAGTGGTTAGGTCAGTGTTGATTTGCAACTCTATTAGGTCTAATGCTAAAGTAACTTTGCAGAGAAAATTTGAAGACCTTTTGGGTAGATCGCATAACACAACTTCAACAGCGCACAGAAATATCGCTAACGAACATCAAACCGGTCACAATAGGATAAGTAATGTGCAAGAAAACTCAAGGCTAACCGTGTTAGGAGGCATGACTCTCCCTGACGGTGCGCGCTTATTATTAGAATTGGAGCCGAGTTTCTCACCATCTGAACCCATTTCTGATAACCTTGCGTAGGGTCGCGTGTGGCTTACATGAACTTCAAGATAGACTCCGCAAAAAAGCTAGAGACGAAGCGCTAAATAGGTGCGAACAACACCAAGTGGGGCCCTACCAATAGCGCCATTTCCCCCGACGTTCTTTAGACAACAAGAGCCCAATAATGAAGTTGATGTTAATTTTCGGATGTTTGCGAATGAAACTCTCAAAGTCCTTAATCACTATCGCGCGAAAAGATACAGCTCAAACCTCACTGAAGTGCAAAAACCTGGTATGCGAGAGGTTAAAGAGCTGATAAGGTAGAAAAACGTAAGACTATCCGTTAGTGATAAGGGCGGAAAGTTTGTCATAATTCCCCATCAGTTAGATGTTGAGATAACGAAAAAGCATCTTGAAGATGCTTCGCTTTATCGCCCATCATCTGAGGAGGGGTTTTTAAAAGTAAATGCCGAAAATTGAACCACGAATGGGCCAAAATGGCAAGTGCTGCTATTTTAAAACCATCAGTTATCTCTCAACTAAAAATTGACTTACCAACATGTCCCGTCTTGTACTTGCTTATAAAAACTCATAAGTTAGTAACCAGCGATGATCTTGCGTCTACCGATCCATCATTATTTAAGGTTAAACCTATCATTAGCTGTGTAGACGGGCCAACGGACAGGATAACATGATTTTTAACCCTAATATTTAACCAGTTGTTGAAACACATTCCAGAATACCCAAATGTTTCTTGAACGTTTACGTACTGCGCAGGCCAGCAGCGCGTACGTGATGGAGTCCTTCGACGTTACCGTCCTTTATACAAACGTGTCGAATGACTCCGCAATGCAAGCCATATTCGAACTCCTTACACAACACGAAGGAAAAATAAACATGTATGGCTTCAAGATAAAGCACCTGATGGCACTCTTAAAAGAATGCTTGGGCTGCTCTTTCTTCAGATGGTTCGGAAAGTACTACGTTCAAATAAGAGGGTTGGCAATGGGACAACAACTGGCACCAAGTCTCGCCATTGCGTTTATGTCTATAGTGAAAGCATCGGTGATTGATCTCGGGCCGCTACTCTACTGTAGATATATAGGTGACTGTTTTGTCCTTTGCTCGACACGAGAGGAAATGGACAAGTGTTTCGAGTTGTTGAATAAACAGTCAGAATATATCAAGTTCACCCAAGAGAAAGTGAAAGAAAAATGGCTTCCATTCCTGAACGTCCAAATTAACCTATCAGAAAATGGCTACATTACGAAGTGGTACCGAAAGCCAAGTAGTAAAAACATCCTGGTACATTATCTCTCTTCTCACCCCTCTCACACAAAAGAGCGCTTGTAAGAAACATGTTTCGAACAGCAACCAGCGTGTGCACGGGAAGAGAGCAAGGAGAGGAGTCCCGGAACTTGGCGCGGCAAATAGCCATTTCCAATGGCTACGAAACTGTCGCTCGGGATAGGTGTAGGGGAAATCGGAGGCCCCCAAAAGACAACTCTAGCGACAAAAAGGTCCCGTTTATCCTACCGTTCATCTCAAATGGTGAAAGTGCAGCTATAAAATGCTGCTTAAGAAGGGCGGCTCTAGAGAATTCGGTAAACGTAGTTGAAATGCCACCGAGTAATCTTAGGCGCCAGCTAGTTCGTAACCGCCTGTATGACCGTCTATGTGCAACGCAAAATTGCATAATTTCTCCCAATGCTAAAGACGGTGATTGCATGAGCTCGGGTATAGTTTATTTGGTCTCCTGTAAAGCGTGCGGAGACGAATACATTGACGAAACGGGTAGACCTCTCTGTGTCCGCATAAAAGAACACCTAGCCGGAAAACATAAACCGGATACCCCCCTAGGCACGCATAGGACCCAGAGACATAACGGGGAGGACTTTGAAGTTTGTGTCACGATCCTCGCAAGGGAATCAAGAACACAAGCGCGCAAAACTCTCGAAGCGTTCTGGATTAATTCCAGAAATCCGAAAATGAACCACAGGGAAGAATGCCTGTTTATCACGCATGATATTGGCCAGTACATAAACCTGTTATTCTGATGGGAGGGGCACATTACGCTTCCATGTAAATTCTGTGCGGTTGGTCTTCACGCGACATACTCAGTGGAAGACTATAGAAAGCGGTGAGTGTGCAGAGCTGTGTTCAATGTGATTGAAATCTTGGTTTAGCGTTTTCTCTGTTTGGTTATAGAGGTGTTTGGCCGAATAGGTTACTGTCAACTTGTCCTTTCCATGCTCTGAGGAAGGCGAAATCCGCCGAAACGTCAGCTTATACGTAAATAAGGAATTAAAATGGCACCTCGTGTTTTCTGAACAGAAGTGGAAAGAACTATCAATCACTGTTGAGATTTAATGCATATCTGGTCAATATAATGATTTGTAATAGCCTACCATCAAGTCGGTGTTTTTACACTCTTAAACAACTCCGTTACGAATTTTTCGACCCCGTAGGGATGGAAGAGGTGCTTTGTTAATCCGGTCCAGGATAGAACTAATGACCACAAACCCTCTATGTGAGGATTGGGTTAAATGCGCACAACGACGTGACAGTGACGGGAATTGTAGTGCAATTATTCTTCATAATATTTTGAAATGTCACCATCGCCTCTTTGTTGCCTTGACTAAATTATTAGGAGGCATTTCTCTCGCGTACAAAAGACCACGAACGAATACCGTTTACTATGGAGGCGTTTGACACAGAAGGTTCCATCTGCGCTCATGCTCTTTGGAAATAATGCCGATAATTTTTTTTTTACATGATCTTTCATCACATCTACTGTCAGGATCCCAGGACTTCTTCCTGTCGATTCGTCTTCTTTGTATTCATCGTCCACAAAGATCTTCGAACATTTTGCCTGTTGTTTCGGCTGCTGCTTAGTAATTTCATCATCTTTATAGATATCGTAAATACTGGTCCAGTCAATTCTCCTTGCATTCCTGGAGATAGCAGAGCTAGAGCGTGCCTACGTGGATCGAACGAGAGTGTTGAGGTGGCGGTCGAAGTAGCGCCTTTATTTCTTAATCGACGCCATCACTAACCACTACGCTATCCCTGCCTCATCTCGATAATTCCTTAGGCAAATATATTTGAAATTGGAAGAAAAATGTCCGAGCCCGGCTGTACGAATATGTTCGACTTTGTAACATTCGGAAAATGAATATTCCTACATATGAAATCTGTGTCTCCATTTCTAGACGTGACATTTCTAGACTAGACAAGAAACGGATAACCTGTTCAATTTGTACATGACTACATCATGGTGAGTGTAGTGCATCTACATTTTCTGAGCATTTTGGACATCTTATTCCTAGAGATACCTTCATAGGTTCTTTTATTTCCCATGTAACCTACGCCACAATGTTAGAACATACACATGTACACACATGCTACACACTGACACACATTCATAAACGTGCTCACATACAAATAATGGGCATATTCATAGATCATGTATAACAATGGGGTTTTGGATTTGGTAGGACGATATGGATGATTGGCGTCATCGTTTTTATTGCTTTGTGCATGCGATACGCGCTAATACATTTTCACAATGGGGCACTGCTATAAACAGAAGCTCCCTATTTCGTTGTTATATTAGTATGAAGGGACTGTAAATATGACAAAATTGATATATTTATTTATATGATCTTATAAACTGTTCTTCTTAAGCTGACGCGAGGTTGGTACAGGTCTTCGTTCCACACGTAACATCACGGCTCTGAGGAAAGCGAAGTCGCCAAAACGTCAGCCATCGACCAACAACATCAGCAACAACGACATCGACAACGAAGACCTGTACCAACCTCGCGTCAGCTTAAGAAGATCAGTTTATAAGATCATATAAATAAATATATCAACTATCTATTCCGAGGCTTGTAAAAAGTCGGTCTTTCGAGTTATTATGACAAAATTGTATATTTTGCTTTATCGTTCAGTAGGTATGAATAATGCGTATGGTGCTATTTACTAAATGTTTTTATGATCCGTCATAGAAACAGTACTGTTAGCAACTGGAAGTGTTTTGCGAATTATGCTGTCCCTTTCAGTATTTTAAAAGCCGCGTGTAGCGCAGTGGTCGGAGGCGCCCCGTAACACACACGTGGAATCGATTCCCGCGCCCATGGCCCACTAAGCTTTCCATCACTCCGGGGTCAGCGAATTGGTACCAGGCTTGTCTGGGAGGATAACAGCACTGACTCGATACATTGGTAGGCCACTGCGAGTTATTGTAAAGGCCGGATATGCGTTCAATCACCTCCAAACGATGCTTAGATGAAGTCGAATGCATGGCTCATCTTTCGGGGATTGATCAACACCGAGAGCTTTACGCTTTATCCTTTTATTTCGGTATTCTCTATACCTACACTCTATATGATAACTGCAGTTCACTCTATCAAGCATAATTGAAATAATAGTGGATTAGCATTCAAATTCCCCGTCAGTGAACTTCTTAGAGAAGTCGCTTTTGTACACTTCCAAGCGCCAGAATATTTTTTGCCATACCAATGCTGAATACAACATTTGTATCATACATGCTATCGCTTGACTACAAAAATCTAGCAAAAAAGCTCTGTGCGGCGAAATTTAGCGGCGAGAAGCACACGCATTTGAATCAACATGTACTATCCGTAGAGTTCGACAGCGTACGTATTGATATCAATGCGCGGGTCGCAGAAATTTTAACTCACTTGTTGCACTAATTTAAACTATAATAGAGGTATGGACATTACAGTGTACACACGCGTTTGGACCAATGGTTAGTATGAAAACAGTGGTGTTCGCTCCCAGTTTAGTGCGTTACCGAATTTTTTTTACCACGCTATGTATATTCACTAGACAGCTGATCGAAACCAGATCAAAAGAGTAGAGATAGGACCGGAAGAACTATTCTCCACATTTACTTGATACTTACTTGATACTTGAATGGCCTGTCCTTATTGCTTGTATGTGCGCCAGCATAATCTCCATTTCCCGGAGATTTGCTGGCTAAGCCATTGTGGCTCCCTGGAATTCCGAGGTCCACCTGACCATACTCTGCTCCAGGTCTTCACCACCACAGGCAGAGGCAGCCCTTGTGGATCAGAGGGAGATTTACCACCATACGACTTTGATACCAGGACGGTGGTGTATCCTGGTATTGGTTTACTCTTAGCTAGGCTTCCTGATGGGAGCGCCGGACTCCTTCTCAGCTTGGGAGACCCTGCCAGAGGATGAAACCCCTGCTGTACATCGCAGTCCGATACCACCTCCCAGCCACGATGAGGCGGTAAACCGTTGGGAGGAGTCGCAAATTCCAGTCGCAATTACACTTAATGATTTAGATGTTTGAGAAACATCATTGGAAGGTGATAAGGATAATAATTAACTATTATTGCATTTTGATCATTATGGTTATTAGGTGGTTGCGCGGATAGAAAGAAGATCGAGATGAACTCAAGTAGTTAAAGTCTTCCAAGTGGTGACAGCAGTTTGCTTAATGAACCATAGTAACACACAATAAACAAAGTCTCTTCTACAATTGTGTCATGTTCCCAATTCCCAGGGTAACCTAGTTATTAAAAAAACTATTTTTCTTGTCAAAAAACCAGGAAGTCCGCAGCCGACAAAAAATCGCTCGTCTGCGATTCGGCGAACCACGCTACGACGAGTGTCCGTTATGGACTAATACACTAACGACCATCGTCAATTTCATGATTTGATTTGATTCTACACCATTTATTAATGTAAGCACAATAGCTGACATTACGGTGATTTCGCCTTCTTCAGAACTTGCAAGGGTTAAATTACCATGCCACTTACTCAGCCAAACACTTTCATTACATCAGCAAATAAAACTTAATATATGAATTTTCATTCTCGTAACAAACGGTTTCTTTTAGACACTCACCGTTTTTAACTTTTTATTTACTACCTACTACAATTTCTCACGGCAGGGTGTTATGTGTGATACAACCCCAATGATGCAGAGATATTTGCAAAACTCCGAACCCTACGTGTCTGTGGAGGGGAGCGAATGCGCTATTACCCTATCCGGGGAGTAACGCGGTTATCACCACACAATGCGGGTCCTTCGTTTGGCCTGCCTCTCAGCTAGCTTGCTATCGATAAGTGCCATCAGCAATCACCCGTTAGCAGGATTGATCTGGAGAGCATAATTAAGCACTAAACCCAGTTAACCTCAGGCTACAGTAGAAATCGCAGTGGTTAACAAGGCGTTCCCGGATCATTCGCGTTGGCGGGTGATTGCTAAGAGCACTGTTAGCGTGAACAGCTGGCTGAGAGAAAGGCAAATGAAGAGCCCTGGTGGTGGTAGTACGTGAGTCCCTGGACAAGGTGTTCGCGACTTCGAAGTTGGTCTGGAGTCCGGGTTTAGAGATTTATTGGCATTATTGTGGTTATATTTCTCATAATACACTGCGATAACGAAAAATAATAGGGCGTAAACAAAAGCTTAAACTATACTTAGAGTTGGCGTTTTCAAAAAATTTGCAAAGCTCTCAAATTGTAATACGGTTTTATACGGGTGGTTACTGATGGCACTGATCGATAGAAAACTAGCTGAGAGACAGGCGAAACGAAGGACATGTATGGTGTAGTGATGAACGCGCTAACTACCGGAAAGAGTAATAACGCATTTGTTCCCCAGCGCGGTCATCTGCGGTCCGGAATTTTGCAAATAACTCATCGTTTTGTTCTTTATAAATCTACCAGTTACTTGATGGAGACCAGTCACACAGAGTACTACATGGGCTAGGGATCTGCCTAGGTTAGGTCAGTGGAATCGGCCTGATGCATGGACCAGACTCAAATCACAAGGCACTGCTCCTTTTATTACAATGCTATAGAAGAGACTTTCCTTTCTCCATCTAGAGTTATAACGTAGGTACTATATACTAAATTTTACTATATTTCGTTTACCAAATATACTGCTGTAAGTATTTGGAAGAATTGTGCTGCTTGTGCTAAACGAATTCATATATTTCTTGTAACTGGTCATTTCATATGACAATCATGACTCGTAACAAAAAAAGAAAGGAAAACGAGGTGAACTACTGGTCAAAAATAGAACTTCGTACTCCCTACATCAGCGATGATGACTTTTCTCTAAGTGTCTCTAATTTTCGACAACTAGAGTACTTATGCCTCCCAACTGTTTACCGCCTCATCGTGGCTGGGAGGTGTTCCTGGATGTCGGACTTCGATGTACAGCGGAGGGAATCGTCCCCACGGCGGGGTCTCCTAAGCTGAGAATGAGTTCGTCGTTTCCACCAGGAAGCCTAGCTGAGAGTAAAGGGATACGAGGTCCACCACTGTCCTAGTATCAGAGTCGCATGGTGGCAAATCTCCCTCTGATCCACAAGGACTGCGACTGCCTGTGGTGTTGAAGACCTGGGGCAGATTTTGGCCAGGATGACCTCGGAATTCCAGGGAACCACAGTGGGTTAACCAGCAAATGACCAAAAAAATAGTGATTTTGCTGAGACACGCACAGCCAGTGTGGACGGGCCGTTCAAGTATCAAGTAGTTATAAGTATCAAGAGTACTCGAAAGACCGACTTTCTATGAACCTCGGCATAGATAGTTGATATATTTATTTATGTGATCTTATAAACTGATTCCGCACGTAACATCACGGCTCTGAGGAAGGCGAAGTCGCCGAAACGTCAGCCATCGTTCAATAACATCAAAAACAACGACAACGACAACGACAACGACAACGACAACGACAACGAAGATCTGTACCAACCTCGCGTCAGCTTAAGAAGATCAGTTTATAAGATCACATAAGTAAATATATCATGAGTACTTACGATGTTTCTAGCCTAAAAAGCTTGGAGAAAGAAGAGTTTTCTTTATCACTTTAAATGAAGGTGGCAGTTTTCTAAAGTTTGATTGGTATTTTAAATGTATAACTTTCATAAAGACTGGACCTCGATCGCAGTCGAATAAGAGAACTGTATTTGCTGGCAAAGATTTCTGGATTCCGACAGTTTTTACTTCAATTTGTAAAGCTAATTATGACACAAGAGATATGCTTATTGAAAGATGTAACTGCCTCCGAGTACGTATGGATCAAGTAAAGTTTGATCAATAGGTGCAAAAACTGGTGACGTCAATGAATTGGGAGCTCTTCGTGAAAAAAACCATCAGATATGCTCTAGAGAAGGATATGGTGTGGGCAGCGTTACATGTTAACGAGCTGAAAAGACTGACCGGTTTTCCCTTAAGATAACATTGTTTAATTTCACATTCTAGAGATTGTCGGAGTAGTGCGAATTTTGCTTTTGAACGCCATCCTATTGTAGACCCTGTTATGGCGAGAAATAGACTTGAAAGTCCGTTGGCAAACCTCCGCTTTGACGACGACGCAATTTGGGACTGACAAGGGAGATTATACAGGATTAGCTCATTAATCAATGTTATCAACCGAAACTGCAGTACAATATGAAAACCTGGAAAGTATGTACGTATTGACGAACCTATCGTGCAGTTCCGAAGTAGAATCGTCTTCTGCCTCTTAGAGCCTTTCTTTGGCGGAGGGCCTATCGAAGGAAATTGGGCCATCTTATTGGTATTTTTTTCTGGCATTTGGCAGCTGTAAGAAATACAGAAGAGAATTTCTCAAATAAGCTATCTACTTGAAGCTGAATAGTGAACAGTTTGTAGTGCAACAGAATCGTAGCAGTATAACAGTCCTGAAATGGGAAGATAAGTAGGACATTATTATGCTGTTCACGATTCACGAAGCTTCTCTCCCATCCAGTCGGTCAAAACTGGAACTGAATGAAAGCCATAACCATAGAAAGCTTTTCGTGGACACACTTGATCAGGTGGCACGTTGGAAAGCAAGCTGCTGTAAGCGCTAGAGATATTAGTAGTAGGTGCAGTAGTTCCAGGAAAAACTATTGTTCAGAATGCTTCAATAGACTTAGTCCAGTCTACATGCAAACGGTATGACCTGTGTGAAGACTGTTTATTTTAGGCAAGAACTTTAACGTTTAAATGAAGGCTGTGACTGTTTCCGGGTACGTAAGATCGTAGGCGAGACTAGCAAAATGTAACTATTTTTACTGTTGTAATTAATAGTAGCTATTACAAGTTAGAGGGCGCGTGTGGCCCAGTGGTCGGAGGCGCCCTGCAAGACACACGTGGAATTGATCCTCGCGCCTATGGCCTACAAAGCCTTCCATACCTCCGTGGTCGGCATATTGATACCAGACTTGCCTGAGAGGATAGCAACACTAGCTCGATACATCGGTAGGTCACCGCGAGTCATTCATTGTAAAGGCTAAATATTCATTCAATCACCTCCAAGCGATACTTGTTGAAGTCGAATGCATAGCGCATCCCTTAGGGATTGATCAACGTCGAGAGCTCTATCCTTTTAGCTTTACGCATGTCAATAGACGTTAAACACTTTCCTACATTACCTCTTAATTGAATTTTCAACGAAGCGCTACATTTCGAGCAACATCATCATGTGAAATGTAGATAATTCTGAGTAATACTTTAGTTTTGCCTTTGTTTCTCATACTAAGACTGTTAGCCATGCAGACTTACTCTACTTCAGATTATCTCTAGCCTCTTAGGCTAGCCAAATCTTTCATCCTTACGGAGTCGATAAATCGCTACCATAGTTGTCCGAGAGGATAGAAGCACTGACCTGATGCGCCAGTAGGCTACTGCAAGTCACTCTATAGGTCAGATATTCATTCATTAGTGAAGTTGAATGCATGGCAGATCCATGAGAGGTTGATCAACGCCAAATACTTTATCCTTATTCTTTATAAAAATCCGTTAACTGGTACCCACCCTCAATGTTACTGTAGTATTAGATTCCTCTATTGAATCTTCACCAAAAAATATGATTCAGGCTTTTTTTCCGGCAAATTCTGGTAGATTTAAACCCATGGTAAGGTAGTTTATTATGTCAGAAACGAAAAAAACAGTGTGTTTTACTTTCTTTGTCTTTCGCTCACGGACTTCTCGCATGCGAAGCGAACGCGAAGCCCCCAACGGTTTACCACCTCATCGTGGCTGGGAGGTGTTCCTGGGTGTCGGGCTGCGATGTACAGCGGGGGAATCATCCCCTGGTAGGGTCTTCCAAGCCGAGAAGGAGTCCGGCGTTTCCATCAGGAAGCCTAGCTAAGAGTAAACCAATACCAGGATCCACCACCCTCCTGGTATCAAAGTCGCATGGTGGCAAGCCTACCTCTGAACCTCAAGAGCTGTGACTGCCTGTGGTGGTGAAGACCTGGTGCAGACTTTGGCCAGGCTGCCATTCCATGGGAACCAAAATGGCCTAACCAGCAAATCTCCGAAAAATGGAGATTATGCCGGGGCTCCACAACCAATGAGGCCGGGCCGTTGAAGTATCAAGCATCAAGTATAGTGATAGCAGGAATGATTTTCCATTGCTCAGAAACTAGAAGCTCCTCTAATCATTGACGCGATATATCACTTATCTATATGTAGTCCTTGCAGATACTGTGAACCCCTTAAAAGGCTTAAACTCAACAATAAGGATGCTGAGATATGAGGAAAATTCGAGACATCCGTTAGGCTCAGAACCTGTGATTACCGTGTCTGAGGGCTCACGTGTTGCCCACTGCACCATCGAAAGCCTTGCGTTGACTTTCTCTTACGCAGTTTTTTACTCTAATGGTGTTCTAGTGATTACCCTTCAACGAGAATGATCTGAGGAGCACAAATCGGCTTTGAACTTAGTTAACCTGGAACTTAAATTAGTCAACTTTCGATGTTTCTATAAAGTACCTAATAGAATCTGAAAAGCGAAGGCATTTGGTGCAAAGAACGTCTTTTATTTCTACAAAAACCCCTTTGGCATAAACGATTCCTGAAATACTGACCGCTCTCTCTCTCTCCATTTACTTTCCTCTCCTTTGCGCCTCTATATTTCATTTCACCTCATGGTCATCTCTTGTTACTGTCGCAAGCACTTTCCATTCCGTCTCCTTTCCTTTCATTCTCTGATCCTATCCTTTCTTTAACGGTTGACACCTAATCATTCCAAGTCCATGTCTCTCTAATTATCACTTTTTTGTATCCCTTTTTAACTTCTCTCTCATGTTATAATTCTCTCTCCCAATTGATGTCATCTATTTCTTTTATCGTTTAGCCTGTCTCTCCGTTATTTTGAAAGAGCATCGATGTTGTTGCAATGGAATGCTGACTCAGCAACTTACAACAAATCATCCTCTCTTTTACTCGAACAAGAAGTACCTTTCAATTTTTTGGTTTGTTTTTCGTCGTTTTCAAGCTGAAACTTTCGCGAATCGTCCTGTAGCCATTCATTCCTCCCCGGTGCTATGTTTTATCCCGCCCTACTCGGCTAAAGTTTCTCTCCTTCTTTTTACCACTACTATGATTCGGACACCAGTTGTTGGTGATGCCGTCGGGCAAAGGCAAAACCAAAGGCGCTAGCTCAATCTCCGACTCAACGCTCTCCTCCAATCCACGTGGGGACGCCTTACACAGGCTATCTCCAAAATTGCAAAGAGAATTGATTCCACCAGTGTTCCACGACATTCATAAGGACGAAATCAAGCAGCATCTGAAACAACACTCGAAATGTTCGAAGACCATTGTAGACGGTGAACAATAAGAAAGAATGAATGGGATGCAAGGAGTGCTAGGATGAGCAAAGCAGATGTGATTACGGGTTATGTAAAAAGTAAAAAGAAAAAATAATGGTGAACTCTATCAAGTGTGAAACATGACATAGGTAGCTGACTTCTTGCCCCATCGAGAACGCTGCGGCGCGCGTGCGTTTGCGTCGCGACTGGCGCGACCATCGCATTTTTGAACGCTTTCATACTCGTATACTTTATACCTGTTAAATGTTTAACTAGTAATCGTTTCTCCTGTTTTCTTTCTTTTACGTCGTGTGCCATTATGTCTGTGGATGTTTCGTTATTTCGAACTGTGAGACTTTACCCGCCGTACTAACTTTGGATGACTATTATTGTTTAGCCATCTTGCTTAAGTTTACTTCGTTTTAGATGGAAGGCAGAACTGATGGTTTCAATACATCCAGAAGAATGGCGAACGCTGTCCATGACGTACAGCAAAGACAAGCTGCGGAGCCAGCGAATGTTGCTCGAGCTCTTCCTGATCAGTCATATTCGTTGATGGACGAAGAGGACATTGCTGAAATGAGTATGATTGTTGCTCAAATCGAAAGTGCTGAGGAGTTCAATCTAACAATCGAAGTGGGGATTTTCTTCGATTTTTCTTTATGAATTTCTGTTAGAATTAAACCCATTTTTTGGCTGTAGCGCAGTGGTCGGAAGCGCACTGCAATACACATGGGATCGATCTCTTAACCCAGGTTCACCAAGTCTTCCTTCCCTCCGGTGCCGGCAGATTGACCAGACCTGACTCGGAAGATAGTAGCACTGGCTCGATACGTCGGTAGGCCACCGCGAGTTATTGTAAAGGCAGATATTAATTCACTGACCTTCAACGATGATCAGTGAAGTCGAATGCATGGCGCATGCCTCAGGGATTGATGAGCGCTGAGAACTTTATCCTTTATCCCTACCACTTTCCTGTATTGACTGCAGTTTTTGAGGCTTTGGCTCGTTTTGCTAAGAAAGTTGTTCAATTTTCATCCGTACTTAGTGCAACAGAACGTTTTTGACTATGTTTCGTTTGAAACTGTGGAAATAACTGTGACGTTAACTATGTGTTGTTTAAGGCTGTAGAATGTTCAAAGCTGAGTGAAGAAACAGAAGCGTCGTATCCGCAAGAGGAAATCGAACCCAAACTGTCTGACAAGTCCGCCAAGCATATTGGCCTACTCTGTGAAGACAAAGATGACGACATTGGGGAAGTTTTAGGACTATCGAACGAGTCTGTGGTGAGTTCAAGTTTGAATATAATAGGTCATATTGGTCTTTTAGTGGTGATAATTTGTGGGTGGCTTATAAACTGCTGCAGCCTTTTTATACATAGAAATTGGGTACCTATAAGGATAACAACAGTTATGGTTTACTGTTATTTAAGCGCTTCCCGTTCGTGAAATATTCGTGGTCTTGCTTTGTGTATTACTCATCCGGAGGTGCAGTACCCCACTTTCTAAAAGAATATACTTGTATGAATTTTGTTAGAAAAAGTAAAGTTTTCAAAACGATGAAACGATAAATGGAACATTTCTGTCTTCGTAGCTTTAGTTTTCACTGCTGGAGAGGATAAACTCGGATGCCGCAGTTCTAGTACAAAATAAAAGTCGAAGTCAATGGTGCTGTTTTTTTGGATTTTTTGTTTGTTCGACGTTTCGTTGAAGGGGATGAGCCTTGAAGTCACTCCAACGGTCATTCCATTTCATCATGGATGATGTTAGCGTGCATAACTTTTTGTATAAAAACTCGTAAATCAGGTAAACACTAAAGTTGCACTCTTTAAACCTATGTTTACGCCAATTGTCTCACAATTCTCTGTTGTTCCTAGGTTGAAAAATCCAATTCGTCGTTAGCTGATGTTCTGCTGAGTGAATGGGGTACTCCGGTGGCGGACTACGAGCACGTGTTCTCAGAACGAAGAAAGTCAAACGCTCATCGAGAGGGTAACCCACTCTCTACCAGTACTCCAAATGGTCGTGAGCCATTTAAAGACTTAAAAAATTCTACTTCTTCGGTTAGAAAAGGAGTAATCTCTGGCAGAAAACGATTGTCGAACTCGACTAATGAAGGTGATTACATACCAACGCCAAAAAGATATTCTAATGCGTTTAAAGGGTAAATCGCACTATTGTCACCTGGATCTAAATCTGATTTCATTGCTTCATTTTATGAAAAAGAAAACTTGAGGGAAAGCCACTGAAATAGGCGCTAAAAATTCTTAGCATCCGAGTCATCGCCTTCACTAAATGCAAATGCTCTTCGTCAGAATGAAATGTAAGCTAGTATATGCAGTAGATAAGACTTGAGTGTAATCTGTGGTAACGTTATGGATAGTTCCCTAGTAATTGTCAACAATATGGAATGATTTCAACATGAAGCCCAAAAAGAAGTAAACTCGGAGTAGATCTTGAGTGAGTATGTTGGATTGAATCTTTGGCCAATTTCATATTCGCACATCAATTCCACTTAGAGCTGAGCAAAAAAAGAATGCAGGAATATGTATTGTTGCTGAACCTTTTTTCTTTTGTTTGTTTGGTAATTTGCAACATTCAATTGCATCTGGTCCTCATTATTCTAGCATTGTTTCATGTGTAGAATTCCACTTATTCTTTCGATAATTATATTGTTTATGACTAAACGAAGTCGCTTTGATGGTATCAGTTTTCTAAGCTTTTGCCGTCAACAGTTCTCCATGGTTCGCTTCACCGCTTTTCTTAATGTAGTTGTAGACGTCAGTATGTTTCTCACTTTCCACCACCACCTTATCGAACCCGCTTCTACAATCCTTCTCATAAATCGATCTGTTTAGCTTATAGATCTCCACGTCCATGCACTATTACGTGATTAGAAGCTACAATCTGATTTTATTGTAATTTCATTTGTATGTGCACGTTGTTTACTAGTAGAGATTGAAGTTGCAGTATATCAGAATGTATAAGGTATGTCTAGTGAAATTACATAAAACAATTAACAAAGCGGGTGAAATTATGGAAGACGTCAATCCTATGGGCCTTTATTTCTCTTTCCTAATCTTAACCGTTTAGTGTGAAGAAAAGTTCAGAAAAGATTTACCATAAGCATTAAACATGGGAGGATCACGTTATTCTATTTTCCCGGGGGTGGGGGAGGGCTCGTTCCAAAACATGGAAGTTTCTGTGTCTTTCGAACATCTATAAACTTTGATGAGAACCATATCAATCACTGAGTCACAGACTTGTACTGTGGCATAACGTGGAATAAGGAAGTGGCTGACCTGGTAAGTGAAGGAGGCTTTTGATTCAAACGACTCGCTTTGATTTGTCTGCACATGGTTTTCGTTAAGATAATGCTTTCAGAGGGAGGTGAATGACTTTTAGTTTCTGCTATTGTGTTTGTCATTATCTGACAAAAAGAAGTAAGGTCTCAGTACTTAGTGGAAACCTCATAGGAAGCGGCTCTGAGGAAGGCGAAATCCGCCGAAACGTCAGCTTAATCGTGAACAAAGAATAATAACACCTCGCGTTTGCTCAACAAAAATACGAAGAAAATCACTTGATCAATGCCGAAGTTAATAGAAAGTCGGTCCTGGCAGTAAGGTCTCAGTTTCTTCTTGATGTGCAGTGGGCAAATTTATCAAGAAGAAGTGACACTGCATACTGTTCTCTATGTCGTTGATGCAGGAGCAAGAAATGAAACCTACAATTGCAAAAAAAATGTGGGCAATCCTAGTCGTGACATCATGGTGAGTAGCCTTTTGGTCAATACGACGTTTACGTGAAAGTTTAATCTTCATTAATGCTATAAACGCTTCACCGAATATAAGACTACTGTTACACAAAAATACCAACCTCGCATCGGCTCAACAAGATCAGTTTATAAGATCGTATAACTGGTTATCCATTCTGTTAAGCGTCAATAGAACATATGAAATGAATTCATTCTTTATGACCGTCGTTTCTGTTAGATTTAATCGGACGCTAATCATGTCTTAAGCGTTGTCGAAGTCGGCCAACACTGATTTTGATGGCCAATGCTTGGTGTTGTGAACACGATATTATGCGAAGTGTGGAGATGATGTAATTCCACTTCCACTTTTAACATCCACTTTCCTGTTGTCCCATTCTAATTTTAACATGACCTATGACCGAGATTGTATCAGGTTGTCACTATTCTTTCTTTACGTCGACGTTGGTATCGGCATTGAATATAGCCAGAGGCCGTTTTTAAAGACCAAGTTTTAGTTTAGCTTCGTTTAGCAACTCAATACTGTGCGAGGAACAGCCTTTCTTTACAAACTTGGTTAATGAATAACAAGTCCGCAAACACTACACCTTCATACATTATCAATAGATGTTACCTAGCTCGACTTCCCATTAACTAGTACCAAACAAGGAAATTTCGAGCTCAGTAAGAATGGATACAACACATTTTGTTCGGTATCTTACAAAAATTTATGCCATGGGAATGTTCACAAAATGCGGTTGCTCAACATTTCAGGTGATAAGGGGGACACGTCGAGATGGTTAAACATCCAAGCAGTTTAGCTCTCGTTTTGACTGCGAAAGCTCCGGTTTCCATCATCGGCTTGACCTAATTCATAGAACAGTTGTATTATTCTAGTGAGAAAGTGCTTGTTGTTTATAGTGTTGTAATTACTTACACCGCTCTAATTATTTCTCAGGAATCGCGATCTTTACACTTATATGAAGGACAATAATACCAGATCTAGTGTTTTACTCTGTAGGTCTACAACATCTCTGCACCTTTGAGCATTTTAATGTAAAATCCTCGTGTGGGAAAGAGCACGAAAGTTAAATTATTACAATTGCCTTTAAGGGATAGGGTGAAACCCTTGCAAATCATTGCTCTAGTACTGACCTCCTAGGCATAAAGGTTTTAAAAAACGGTCTTGATATCAAGTTTTCCGGTACATTCACAATGAATTGATATCAGATCATGCGGGTCCAATTATCCCCAAGCAAACTGCTTAGCGACTTTTACCGTACTCTTTGCCTTATAATTTAGCATTTCTATGCATTTTTGCACTGCTTACAGTGTTTCTATCTTCGGCGTATCTTTCAAGTTCTCCTATATACTTTGCTTTCGAAGCCCTTCAAAGTTTTGTTTATGGCGAAAAAAAACTCGTGAACTACGCTATCGTTTGGCAGTCGGTTTCACAACATGTATGGACTATGTGTTGGTATTTCTTAGATCCAGATATTGTGTGCGATAACAATGCTCCAGCATTGTGATTGCAAATCAGTCAACAATGTCAACAGTCAATTAAAGGATAAAGCTCTCGGCGTTGATCAATCGCCACGCATTCTACTTCGTTCAGCATGGTTTGGAGATGATTGGATGCATATCTGACTTCTACAATGACTAGCGGTAGCCTACCGATGTATTGAGCAGTGCTGCTATCCTACCAGACAAGTCTGGTACCAATTTGCCGACCCCGGAGGGATGGAAGGTTTGGTGAGTCATGGGCGCAGGAATCGACTTCACGTGTGTGTTTCAGGGCGCCTACGACGACTGCGCTACACGTGCCTTTAAGAATAATTTGAACAATCAATTGCCAGTCGAAATTCATTTTTATATGCTTAACATGTCGTGGAAAGTACTTGTCTTTCAAACACTCCGTGTAATTTTTGAAAGAACAAAGTACTTCAGGAGTTAGCAGCTCATTAGACCTTTAGAATATACGTTAATGTATTGCTTATGCATAACGATCCTGCAGTATTGTTTTAATTTTCAATTCTGTTAAGAATCTAAATCACTAGCAAACTGAAAAACTTCGGAATATTCGAATCTTATGAACAAAATCGGCAGCAACAAACAGAAATATATCGTGGGAAAATCGAGATGCTTGACGAAATCTTGTTGATTCACTCGCTTTGGTGCCCAGAATACGAGATTCCAAGGAAAGATTACACTTTGTTGAACAATAAAGGGCAAAGCTGTCGGTGTTGATCAATCCTTGAGGGATGGGCTATACATTCGACTACATTAAGCCTGATTTGGAGGTTATTTAATGCATATCTGGCCGTTACAATGACTCGCGGTGACCTAATCATATATCTAGCCAGTGCTACTATCCTTCCAGAGAAGTTTGAAACCAATTTACCGACCCCGGACGGGTGGAAGGATTGGTGAGCCATGGCGCGGAGACCGATCCCACGTCTTTGTTGCAGTGGCGCCTCCATATCTTCCTGATCTCTGAATGTCAGGACTGGGTGTACTCACTAGTAGCTTGCCAGTCTCCCCCAGAGTAGACGGGAGCTTATTTGTTAGAAGCGACTCCTAACCTCCTCCCATATACTTCCGTCTTTATTGCAGAATTATTGTCGAATTGCCTGATAAAATACAATCCGCGTAAACGCGAACACACCCACGCACATGTGGGCGAGTGTGTCCATGTAAACACAGGACGTCTATGCCAAATCTACGCAAGAGAAAGAGGAATTCTGTTTCCTGGATCCATTTGAGGTTCAAGGAAGCAAACGACTCGTTTTTGTCCTCGATTAAGCCCCCACTCCCTCAGTCTTCCATTTGGAGACCCCCAACGTTGCATGATGACCTGTTGGTTGGTTGGAGACAAAGCACTAGCAGGAATTCGGGTCTCAGAATCGTTTAGTCCAAGCACTAATCGGATAAACACTTGTTGCTCCCTATGAAACAAATATTTCGGCCTAGATTGTTGAATAATTCGGAGGAGTAGTGTAGATATACCATGTTTTAAGGATTTCAGATTGTAATACTTTTGAAAACGATTTCCATTTAACTTCGTTGTGTACCAACTAATATAACACTAACTGCTGCAGGGCGGATTACCTTCATGAAAACAAATTGCTGTCAATGGGTAGTCGATCAACAATGAACAATGGTCATGTATGAAAGGGCACTGCTGAGTGAAGTTCTTCATTCATACGGTGATCCTCTCCACTGTATTCGACTCGATGAGACAAAGAAGATCAAAGCCGCATGAATGAAGTGAAGAATGTGGACAGTCGACTTCAAGCAGTGTGTATTCCATGAGCAGGTCAATCGTTGGGAGGATTACTTAAATATGAAAGGACGAAATGAGAACATTACTAAAAACTTAGAATAATAAGCCCATGCCCGTCTTATCACGGCAGGGTGATCTGTCCGACGAGCCAACTGGTCGTCAAGAAAGTGCTTCCAAACCTTAAAGACCGGTCAATTACAGCTGGAGAAGAGATATTTCATGAGTGACGCAAAACCTTCCTTTCTTTTAAGTACCTGTCGGCTCTAAATTTCTATAAATAAAATATATCATAACATGGATCAATAAGCACTGATATTCTAAATTAATTAAACGGATAAGAAAGACTGACATTACAGACAGTAATAAGACTGCCGAACGAAAATGACTAACCTCATAGTCAACAGTGAGATCATTACAATAGATTTTAGAAGCAGCGAAAACTCCGACGAATCTCCGAAATGAACTATGATACAACCACAACGTTGCTGAGATATTTGCAAAACTCTGGACCGCAGGTGTCTATGGTGGGGAACGAACGCGCTATTGTCCTTTCCGGATAGTAACGCGTTCACCACCACACGTTGCGGGTCCTTCGTTTCGCCTGTCTCTCAGCTATTTCTATCGATCTTTGCCACAGCAATCACCCATCAGCGGGATTGATCTGGAGCGCCCAAATCGGCATAGAACCCAGTTAAGCTGCGGCTGTAGTTGAAATTACAATGTTATACCTTTTTATTTTCTGCCTACTATAATTTCGCGGCAGGGTACTAAGCGAAATACAACCACAACGTTGCTGAGATATTTGCAAAACTCTAGACCGCAGGTGTCTATGTAACTGGGTTCTATGCCGATTTGGGGGCCACAGATCAATCTCGCTGACGGGTGATTGCTGTGGAAAAGATCGATAGAAATAGCTGAGAGACAGGCGAAACGAAGGACCCGCATCGTGTGGTGGCGAACGCGTTACTCCCCGGAAAGGACAATAGTGCGTTCGTTCCCCACCATAGACACCTGCGGTCCAGAGTTTTGCAAATATCTCAGCAACGTTGTGGTTGTATTTCGCTTAGTACCCTGCCGCGAAATTATAGTAAGCAGAAAATAAAAAGGTACAACATTGTGAACTATGATATTTCGTGATTTGTCATCGGGCCCGATGTCCGGACAACTCTGACAAATGTGTCATATCGCAAGACTAGCATGCTGAGGAAATATCTAGTAAATGTTCCAATTTTGTGTTATGTCTACATTAACGGGCGCCCATGTGGCGCAGTGGTTGGAGACGCCACTGCGATACACTTGAAATCGATCCCGGCGCCCATGGCCCACCAAGCCTTCCATCTCTTCCGGGTCGGCAAATTGGTACCAGACTTGTCTGGGAGGATAACAGCACTGCCTCGTTACCACGAGTCATTGTAAAGGCCAGATATTCATTCAATCATCTCCGACGATGCTTAATGAAGTCGAATGCATGCCGGATCCCTCAGCGACTGACCAACGCCGAGAGCTTTATCCTTTATCCTTTATCTACATTAACGAAAGGAAAAAAAGTCGATCCCTATTGTGAAATCTATGAGATTTTTTGTGAGAAAAGCTGGAGCTCAGGAATAGCGAAGAGATCATATTTCGGTAGTGGGAATTCTATAGACAGCCCCTCAGTAAAATACGCTCTAAATCAAAAAAATCTGCAAACTCATGGAAAAACAAGTCAAATATTAAAACAATCCATTTTGTCTGCAAGTCAATGAAGTATGTGATAGTGCCCTGACAGTTTTTGCCCAGAAAGTACACACTTTTATCTCAGGTCCAAATTCAGAACAGATCTAAACAATGACTTGTAGGGACTCATAGATCCAGCCAGCATTTTCATTCACTCCACACCACTCTCTAGTCGCTTGTCGTTTGTTCGTGGCTGGAAGGTTTCCTGAGCTCAAACTGAGGTGCATAGCGGAGGACTTCTCCTCCCAGCAAGGCCTTCTTGGTTGACAAGAAGCTTGACGTTTTCATCCGGAAACCAAGCTAAGAGTTGGCTAATACCAGGAATCACCATCGTCCTGGTATCAAATTAGTCGCAAGGTGGCGAATTTCTTTCTGATCCACAAGAAACGGCGACTACTTGTGGCACTGACGACCTGAAGAAGGCTTCGGCTAGGCTAACCTCGGAACTCTAAGAAGCGAGAATGGCTTAACCAGCAAAAACCAGCCTCAATAGTTCACTGTTTTTCTCGATGAGCAAACAAGAGGCTGTTATTACATCATTTATTAATACATAATAGCTGACGTTTCGGCGGTTTCGCCTTCTTCAGAGCATGGAAAGGTCAAATTGACATGCAATCTTCTAATCCAAACACTTTTATAACCTCGGCAGACAAAACTTAGCACATAAATTGGCATTCCCATAATAAACAGCTTCGTCTAAACACCCACCATTTATTCGTTGAAAGTATTCCAATTAATTTCTAGAGAGCAGAAGAGCAACACATGAGCGAGAACTGTGCCTAGGTCAGGCCATTGAATTAGCCTGAGGTATTGCGCGACGTCACGGTGGCAACAAGACCCTTCTCTTTACTGTTTATTTTAGATTTTTGGAATTTATCCAAAACGCTATTAAAGGGTTTTATGCGCAGATGGTCTGGATTTCTGTGCTCGACTAACGAATTTTACTTCAAAATCATCTCCGTTATGATTCTCTCTCTGCCAGTTTGCATCGTTTTGCAAGTTCGGACGTTAGTTCGCGGTTGCCTGCATCTCGTGCGAATCCACGCTGGTGTATCAGCTCGTTTCTGGAGCTAGACGCCTATTGGTGACCTTCGAACTCTCAGCTCATAGCGCTAACGTGATGTTGAATGAGCTGTTCGTGTTCTTCGTCGATGTTACAAAGAACGGCATCTCTCCAGCAGCCGACTAATGAGTTGGATAAGTCACAGTTTATTGTGGTTTTGGGACTTCGTTTCTTGAATTTAGCGGCTTTTCTCTTTTCAGTGAAAAATGAAATCTTGCGCGAAGGAGGCGGTGGTCTGATCTTGTGTAGAATTTTGGCACAACAGCGACATCGGTTAGGCAAAACCTTCTATTTACTATGATGTGGTCTATTTCGTTATTGGACATCCCAGTGGGAGACTCCCACGTCCAACGTTGAGGGTGGGGCTTCTGGAATTGCGAGTTACTATGGATGGTCTTAGACGCCATGATAAACTCAGAGAGCCGCTCACCCTGTTCGTTCCATTCTAATCCGTGGGTCCCAATGTCTCCCAATGTGACGTTTTTTAGACGTTCTTCTTGGTCCACTCTTGGCGTTGAAATCTCCAATGATGATCTTGAAGAATGTATGGTCTTCTCTGTGGAACTTCTCCAAGTTCACATAAAACGCCTCGACTTCTTCTTCGTCATAGTTTGATGTCGGCGCGTAAACGACAAAGATTGTCAAAGGCAGTACTAATCCACATCTTTCTAATCGTAAACGTCCAATGGAATAATAGGCAGTAAATAAAAAGTTAACGTTGTGATTCCGACTACAGCCTCAGCTTAACTGTGTTGGGTTTAATGCCGATGCACGATTGCTGATTCCACCTTTGGGTGGAAAACTGGTTGAGAGAAAGCTAGAGCAGAGGCCTCAGTGGTCCTCAGTGGGTAACAGGTGAGCCCACCGAAACAGTAATCGCGAGTTCGAATCTGGTTTGTGTTCGGCATTTTGCAAACATCTCAGCATCACAATGAACCGTATTAGTTTTAGTGTATTCTAATTGGTGAACCACAACAACATGTCGAAGCATATGGCGTAACTTGTTAATGCACGTTGCGTAGGTGGTCTGTACGCGCCGAAGATTTAGTTTTTGTTTTGTTTTGTTCCTTTTCCTTGCTTTCCTAAAAGTGTCGGACGAGAAGAAATACGACTAGTCACTTACAGGAATGTGCCCGTCTCACAAGCGAAAACATGTCATGAATAAACACTGATAGTCATCGTTGCTGTAGAAGCAATGTTGCTGTTTCTTTTTTTCCACGTTTTCCATAAATAAGCAGAATCGGCACATTTAATAGCACTGCATTGTCAGCGTTAAGCTCAGCACCACCTCCATCAGCGAACATTTCCACATCATCGTCATCATCACCATCGTCGTCATGGTTCTCCCATAGCTCTCCTTACGTCATCACTTCTAGCTATCTTTGAATTTATTCATTTCATTCATATTTTCAGAGCCAAAATATGAAAAGATATTTTCCATATCACTTATCATTCGAAAAGAAAAGCTCGTTGGAAACTACATGTGTTAGAAGTTGCGAATCTGACCAAAATAAGGGACAAGTATAGACAATAAGAAAGAAGACTGCTAGTGCTAAAGTTACCAGTTTCTTAATAGCGCTTCATGAGATTGATTCGCTTTTCGATGACTCCTAGTCTACGACATTGAAAACACACGTACTCACTTTCTCTGGTGAAAATGTTGCATGCAGTTCTCCTGCATAGTAATGGAAGTCGCATACCAATTTAATAAATTAAGCACAGATTTTATAATGTTGACTTTTCATTTACTGCCTTTCAAAGTTTTTGCGGCAGGGTATTATTTGTGCACAATAGAGCGTCCATCCTCCACCGCAAACACCAGCGGTCCCGAGTTTTGCAAATATCACGGATTTTATATTTAGCGTGAAAGTGAGCCCTTCACCCTTGCGCAGACATTGGTTTCAAACGTATGAACCCAAGTGACAATGGTTGGACTACAACCACAAGATTGCTGAGATATTTGCACAACTCCGGACCGCAGGTGTCTGTGATGGAGAGTGAACGCGCTATTGTCCTTTTTGGGGAGTAACGCGTTCACCACCACACCATTCGGGTCCTTCGTTTCGCTTGTCTGTCAGCTAGATTCTATCGATCAGTGCCGTCAGCAATCACCCTCAGCGGGATTGATCTGGGGCCCCACATCGGCATTGAACCCAGTTAAGCTGAGGTTGTAGTTGAATTGAGGTTGACGGGTGATTGCCGACGGCACTGATCGATAGAACTAGCTGAGAGACAGGCGAAACGAAGGACGCGCATGCTGTGGTGGTGAACGCGTTACTCCCTGGAAAGGACAATAGCGCGTTCGTTCCCAACTGCAGACACCCGCGGTCCGGAGTTTTGTAAATATCTCAGCAATCTTGTGGTTGTATTTCGCTTAATACCCTGCCATAATTATAGAAGGTAGAAAATAATAAGTAAACAATGGTTGGACTGTTGGATAGCGGAAAGTGAGCATTTAAGAGGGTTGAATTAAGATAACTGGTGACAACCTCAGAGATTTTACAACCACAATTCAAATCAATGAAACTCTGATAAACTGGATTACCTATTACTTATTAACAGGTTAAAAGGGTGGTGTATGTCGTTCTGGTCGAAACTGTCGATTCTGAAGATCTGTACGTTGTTTGCACTAATGATATGCTGTTCCTCTACAAATGGTATGTCAGAGTTGCTCAGAATGCTTACAAAGTTTTAAATTTATAACCTTAAAAAGTTTCGTCTAAATCGTTCTTGAACTCTATAAAAGGATGAAAAGTCCTCGGTGTTGATCAATTCCTGAGGGATGCGTCATGCATTCGACTTCATTAAACATCGCTGGAGGTGATTGAGTGCATATGTTGCCTTTACAATGAGTCGCAGTGGCCTACCGCGCTTAGCCAGTGCTGCTATTCTCCTAGACAAGTCTCGTACCAATTTGCCGACTCCGGAGAGATGGAAGGCTTGGTGGGCCATGGCTGCGGGGATGGATTCCACGCTTGTGTTTGCAGGGCACGTGCGACCACTGCGCCACACGCGCCCTGGATTCCACAGCAACAAAGAAATGTTTTCGCAAGCTGAGCTGCAGGGATCGCTACTACAAGTTTACACAATCTAAGAACTTTAAAATTTTCATCGAGAAGAACAACGAGGGATTGCTCCATTCCTTTTCATGTCTACGACAATAAATATAGCCTGCCCTATACAAAAAGTGTGATACTCTTCGTTTTCACGAAAGAAGCTCTATTGGTGTTCGATCTAACTAGCCGATAATCAACAAGATTACAAAGTTATACCATTCACTTCTGCCGGGTTATTTATGGGAATGGTTGGCCCGGATTACCACGCTGTATTCTGTGGTATCAGATTTGATTTCCATCTCAAACGACATTAGACAGGGAAAACGGCTATGGAAAAGGGTGCTCTAGTACATTTATGCAACAACTAGGAATAGACAAGTTTTGATCACATCGTCGCAACACGTAGACGTCCGATCTATGATAACTTAGACTTTGTATTTTTCTTTTTACATCCATCTTCACCATGATCACTCGAGTACGAGTTGTCCACCACCACTCTCCTGTCCAAGAATTGTTCTTTTTTTATGACTTAGGTGAATTCTTCGTCTACTAGTAACTAAATTTTCTATCATCATATTCTTAACAACTGAGAAGTTCCAATATTGTTTGAGCTGGTGTGGTGAAAGTTCTATTGATGAGAAGGAAAACGATTTCGGACGAGTTTCCCAAGTGGGTTACGACGGCGGATTCATGCAGCGAACGATAGCTTACTTATGGGTTACAAAACTTTTTACTGGTTCTGTTTATTGAAACGATGGTATTTGTGAAACAAACGCCAGAACAGCGTTTGCTCAACAATCGGACATTTCGTTACAATGCCTCTGCTTTTTATTTGCATTTCGAACGCCGGCACCAGAGCGACATGTTTTTGGGAATACTCACATATGTCAGTACTTCGGATCTCTTTCTTATAAAGCTTGTAAAACCTGGTGGAATATTTAGTGGACCGGAGCTTTTCTGATAAGTGACTAAGAAGCTCTCTTCGGACCCAGATAGCTGAGCCAGAGCAGGTCTTTCCCGAGTCGTTATTAGCAGTGGCAGAATGCCGATGTTGGCACGAGAATGATTTTCTGCCTTAAGAAAGTTTTCGTCAATAAGGAGATATTTTTGATATTGATTTAGTCAGTGATAAGTCGCTGGATGGAAAAGATTTCTCGCCTTGGGTAACTGTACTTTGGTGGCGAACTCATCGGCCACGTGTAATAAAGAGACACTTTAAAATAATCACTCCCCACTGTATTGTGGTAAGTTGTGGAGAAGAAGTGTCGTTAACTCGAATAAAAAGATTCCAGCATATACAGTAAGAAAAATGTAGTAGAACGTTAGGGAAGTGGAGCATTAAAGCACCGTTGGTGTTCGCCCTTCTACAAATACGCTCGTGAAAGTAGCACATCCATCGTTCCGCACTAAATTTAGCGCGATATGTTTCGTTGGAACAGCGAAATAACGATCGCTAGAGACGTTTTCCTATGACATTTTGCGAGTGACATATTCTGCTTCGTGCACTACTGATTATTTCGTGATCGATGAACGTTGTGTGCCTTTGCGAGAACACAAACACTACTTAGCCATGGAGTAGAACTTTCTGGGAAGTGGGAGATTAAGACAATCTCACGTTTGATATCATATTTGGAAAATCCTTAGGTGTGAAAGAAAAGGTGATTTGGACATCCAGCATTGGTGCCGATTGGCTGTCGCTCTCTGGAGAACCGCCTCTTCAAGTCAGTGAATCTGATAGGCGGCTGACTGACACTAAGGGTAAATTATGTGATGAGGTGGATAATGACACTCTGCTATAAAAGTCATCTTTTAAACACTTGTAGCATTAGTATTGTATTGCCGTTTAGTTATGAGATACTCGATGGTTAACTATTTTCAGAATGTTCGCTTGTCGTCGACCCTTTGGAGAAAAAGCTTGACTTTGGCTCTTTAAACACGTTCTATCGCATCGCTAAAAGTTTGAGTTATGGATTACAAGATCCTCTTCCATCTACGTCAATCATGGTCACTTCGAGATTTCAACCTTTACAATAAACCAATTTGCAATCGAGCGGCTTGATTTTAGAAGCTCCAGGAAGCACTCAATAGCAGCGAAATGAGTTCGGCTCGCATAGAAGTGATAAAGGAAGCTGTTTCTGATCAGGTGCAGTAAGGATTGAATTATTTGCAATATCTTAATGCATTCCCAAGACTAACTTCTTATTAACCTCGACATTGGTCAAAAATTTCACTGTTTTCTTGATGAACGAACAAATTCTAGAAGTTGTGAAATTAGGGATCAGAGATGAAAGCGGGTTATACCGGTTATACCAATAATCGGAACCTTCACAAGCCCAATGACTAACTGCTAATCATTTGAAATGAAGCGGTCTCTACAACGTCACCATTTGTGGTAGCACCGATTATTGGATCTTACCACCTTATCTTAATCGTTTTTTTCGCTCCCAGGTATTAGGGCTCTCTGTTTTCGTTGGCTTTGGAATCGCAATAGCAGTGCTTTCATTCTTGCTTGGTATGGTAGTTCTTGTTATGCAGTGCTGTTGCTGCCTGGAGAAAACTGAAGATGCGGTAAGTTCATAGTCACTTTTGATTAAGGAAGATTTCTTTGAACAAAAACTTTTATTCATAAAACTCACTAGTGATCTGATAGTTATTCCTCGATATAGCAACAAAATATTCGTGTGTCCACTACTTTTGTACACTACTTTTTAATTCCAATCATATCCCAAAAATGGCTTGCCGCCCAACATCGGTCAGGGATGTTCCATGGTGTTGAAGTACATTATCCAGCCAGTGTTTATTCTGTAAGCAAGTTTGCTTAGGAGGTACTCTTCTCGCAAGATCACATATTTCCGCTCCGCTATAAAATGCTCGACGTGATATTGCGATGAGGACGTAAAAGTTATAAGACACTATGTGTTGAAGATGAGTTCAGGATTTCATAAGAGATTCTGCTGTATACGCATACTCCAAATCGCTTCTACCTTGAAATATGCACGGAATTGTATTTGTAACCTGAAATAACCTTTACGAGCACCGAAATGCCTCCCAATGGTTTGCCTCATCGTGGCTTGGAGGTGTTTCTGGGTGTCGGACTGCGATGTACAGCAAAGGATTCATCCCCTGGCAGCGTCTCCTAAACTGAGGAATCCAGTGTTTCCATCAGGAAGCTTAGCTAAGAGTAAACCAATACTAAGATCCACCACCGTCCACAACGTGGAGAAATGGTATCAACGTCGCATGATGGCAAATTGCCCTCTGATCTACAAGGGCTGGGACTGCCTGTGACGGTGAAGACCTGGGGCAGACTTTGGCCAGGCTGATATCGGGATTCCAGGGAACCACAATGGCTTAAGCAGCAAATCTCCGAAAAGCCCGCACAACCAGTGAGGGCGGGCCATTCAAGTATCGAGTACCAAGTGTCAAGTATCGAAATGACTGCCATGCATTTCAAAGTCATTAAAAAAAACAATTCGGCAAAGTGATACCATCTCTCCAGTACATTTCAGCACCACTGTCCAGTAGATAGTGAAGTCGCTTGATTGGGACAACCAGAGCATGCGCTTTTAAAGTCGTGGTGTGAGATGGAATACACGAGACAGACGGCTTTTTATTGGAACGACCATGAACGTTCTAGGAATGTAGAAACTGACTTGAAAGAATCACTGCGCAGAAAAAGGAGAGAAACGAAGGCCATGTTTGATTATCTCGATGAAGCTTTAGCTCATCCCCACTCGTAGTCGGCTCCTCGAAACATATGATTTTTGGGTAGGAGTTATCTAATCTAATCCTAAGCCAAGGAAGCCTGTGAAACTAGAATGCCCGGATTTGTCATGATATTGCACTAAATAGAAAAATTTTTCTCTAAAAAGCATTTCCAAAACAATTTCATTTTAGTGTTTCAGTGTACAGTTTTTTCATTTTTAGCCATATTTCACGACCACGTAGTTAGCCGGTGTTGTCGGGTGTCCAACTGTGAAGTACTGCACACGTGCGTTTTTCCAGCTGGGTCACCCAAACTAAGGAGTAGGAGGTTTTCATCAAAATGTGCAACCATAGGAAAAGTAACGTCAGGAATTGTAAAAAACCTACTCATGAGATTTGAAACCTCTTTCTGATTTACAACGGCTGACAATTCTTTTGGCTTACTGATAAGCTCACAATAGATTATTTTTTTAGTATTATTTTATTTTATATGACTCGTCTTCACGTCTATTGTGCGGATCCCAGCACTTCTCACATTCGATTCATTTTTTCGCATCTATTATCCACGAACATCTTCCAACTTTTACGTGTGGCTTCGGCTGCTGTTTAAGTTTTCACTTCATCTTGAATCTCGTAGAATGCTGGCTGAGTCAATTTTCCCTGGAGTCCTGGGAGTGCCAAGGTGGAGCGTTCCCAATTGGTTTGCAAGAGTGATTTCTTCCCGAAAAAATCCACTACCAATTTTCCGACCCTGGAGAGATGAAAAGCGTGATTGGCCCGGAGCTGAGGAGTCGAACTAGCACCATGCTCGTGATGATCGACATCGCTACCACTGTGCTATCCGCCCCTATGAGATTGTTACAAATCTTTATTGTCGCTAACGTTTCGAATGTGTCGCCTTCATCACAGCCACGATAATTCGAGTCGAATGTCCATACTAGTTTTTTCTCCTTGCGATGTTGGCCTTCGTACCCATTGTACCGAGACTAATGGAAAAAGTAGAGAGGCGGAACACCACACGAATGAAATAGTAACTTCGGTGATGCTCATTTATGCAGTAATATAACCGTGCTGAAGTGGTCTGGTCTCATCCAACAATGCACTGATAACTCATACCGAAATTCCGTGAAAGTCGGAATTTGATAGTTGCTGGCAATTGTATTAGAAAGATGTATTCTTTCTTTGATAGGCTTACACGAGCTTGGTAAATAGATTTATTTCGGCTAACGTTCCGACTTCTTCGTCTTCACCAGAGCCGATGATCCGAGTCGATAGTCCACTGCTCTTCTTCGTCTCGATGTGGCGTCTTCGCCTTAGTATCGAGTTGTTTCTTCTTCAGCAAACCACTCCTCGAATGAGGCATACTCACTATCGACTCGGACCATCGGCTCTGATGAAGAAGACGTGGCAACGGTAGGGGAAATAAATCTATTTACCAGCCTCGTATTGATCAGACATAGGAGGTTAAAGGAAAGTCGATTTTGAAATATTATCTTAGCAAGGTTTCTTTTAAAACTTTAAAGAAAAAACCCTATAGAACTCGGACTACAGCGGCTTAATTGAAAATGACGTGATAAGCCGTCCATGAATATGAACCATTTAAATGTCACGTTTGAAAGAAGAAACTCATTATTAGAAAATTAACAGAGCAGAATTATAGAGTGGCGTTGCTGGATGGAAGGCGTTCATCTACCTCGCGATTCTCATGGCCTCGTTCAGTTTCATACTCGCCGGCGTCATCATTCACAATCAAAGCTCATCTCATACTTTTCTTGCCATCGACAACTTGCAACAGCACATTTCAAGAGCGTTGCGATGTGAGTTCGAGTGCCCGGCAAAAACGTCAGATAGGTTCAATTTTAAAACTGGATACACTGTTTAACGTTTTGTTTTCTGCCTTCTATAATTTTCATGGCAGGTTATTAAGCGAAATACAACCACAACGTTGCTGAGATATTTGCAAAACTCTGGACCGCAGGTGTCTATGGTGGGGAACGAACGCGCTATTATCCTTTCCGGGGAGTAACGCGTTCACCACCACACCATGCGGGTCCTTTGTTTCGCACGTCTCTCAGCTATTTCACTATTCATTTTCTCTCAGTGTTCATGTTATTATAAGGACGCGTGTGACGCAGTGATTGGAGGCGCTTTGTAACGCACACGTGGAATTAATCTCAGCGCCCATGGCTCACCAAGTCTTCGATCTCTCCGGGGTCGGCAAATTGGTACCAGACTTGTCTGGAAGGATAGCAGCACTGGCTCGATAGATCGGTAGGCCACCGCGAGTCATTGCGAAGACCAAATATACATTCAATCACCTCCAACGACACTTAATAAAGTTCAATGTATGGAGCATCACCTAGGGTTTGATTAACGCCGAGAGCTTCTAGAGCCTTATTCATGTTATGGATCGTATCACGTTTGGTCTTTGTGTGATCCCTTAAGTTGTAGAATGACTGGAGTAGGCGCCAGAAACGTCTCCATTCGTTGCTCTAACGCACCAGAGTCGTTCAGTAGAGCAAACTTTCTCATGGTAGACAATTTCATATATCTTTAATGATAAACGGATAAAGGATAAAGCTCTCGGCGTTGACCAATCTCTGAGGGATGCGCAATGCACTCAACTTCGTTAAGTATCGTTGGAGGTGATTGAATGCATATCTGGTCCTTACAGTGACTCGCGGTGGCTCGCCGATCTATCGAGCCAGTGCTGCGATCCTCCCAGACAAGTCTGGTACCAATTTGCCTAACCCGGAGAGATGGAAGGCTTGGTGCGCCATGGACGCGGAGATAGATTCCACGTGCGTGTCGCAGTGGCGCCTCCAACCACTGCACCCCTCGCACATCTTGGATGATGCATTTCATATTTTTTCGACCTTCACAAAAAGGTGGCTATAACTCACAGGTCAATATCCGCCGTGAGAAGGCTAATTCTGCTTACAAGTAGTTAGTAGCACGTTACCGGAGCAAATGTGGGACCTCTTAACCGGAGATGTCTCCAATCCTACTTTCTACTTACTTGTGATTCATCTTAGCTAGTGTGTTTGGTTGAGTCATCTCGTTGCATGCAATCCACATACCAAGAAGACAATCACGCACGCAAGAGTGGGGTTGTGATTTGGAGAGGCATACGCAGTACAGAGCGTCATAAATAAACAACTCAATCCTTGAATCCACCCACGTCTTCGGTCATAAACAAGGCCGTTTAGGTCCACACCTAACTGACCACCATTTTTGGACTTCCCGCGCATGCGTAGTCTTGCGAGCACTAACTCAATACACCCAACATTTCCATGTTTCCTGCAGACTCCCTACATTCTAGATTCGCTACTTCTTCCAATTTGGTGTGGTAGGAGTACGAAGAAGGAAATGGAAAACTCGTACTTCCAGAAAAACTGATTCATGTATTTTCGATCGTATTTCTAATTTCCTGTCTACAATCGCACTGTTTTTAAAAGGTTCGCAATCAGATTTATTAGCAGATAAAATGACCAAGGATGTAGCGTTTGGCTTTGAACAGCTCTTAAGGGATGCTGCCATCCAACTTCGTTAAGCATCTTGGTGTTGATTTAGTGCAACCCTGGCCTGTTCAATGAGTTTTGGCGCCTTATCGATCTACGAGAAGTTTTTACTCTGCACGAAATCCTGTTCTACTATCAACTTGCCGACGCCAACGGATGAGACACTATTGAGAGGGATCGAACCAGCGCTTAACCCAGTGTGCATACCTTTGCCCATAGCGCTACACGTTCCTAATTATCAGTTTTTTCACAAGCCCACTCTAAAATTTAAATGCATGTGTTGCCTCGGCTTCACTTCATCCAAAGTGTGTCACTAGCATCTAAGAATACAAATTACTGCTAATAATTACAAAGTTGGGTTATATTCAGATCTCCAATTAACGATTAGGAGCGGTGTTGGATCTGCGTTTTGTGCAATGGATAACCTTCTGAAAAGTACGATAACCACGGTAGGAACATTTTTTAAATACGGTGAAAACCTTCACCAGTTGTAGCGCTTTTGTTAAAATTTCAGTATATTGAAAAAATTGATGTGTAGAGCACATGTTTATGGTATTAAATGGTCCATCTTCATAAGACAAAGGGGTCCCAGTTTTCCCTCAGTGTGATTTGATCTGTGTCTTTAAGTTGTTATTAAATGGATGTGGTCGAATTCGTGTATCAATTTGGCTACAGATTGAGGATCTAAGTTTGTGGGTTAAATTTCTCAATGATATATTGAAATGCTATTCGTGCGTGATTTACCCTGTGTTTCGCAGATAGCCGTGCCAGAGCATCTCTAGCTCTTCGCCATAGGAAGTAACCTACGTGGATCTGTCGAAGGTTTACTGCTTTGCTGCCAGGATTCTTCAACCACTGTTGCGCGTTCTAGAGGCGTGTTGATGCTTCGACTAGTCATGGATCAATTAACGAAATCTAACAAACCTAACTCGCATTATAAGATCTTTCCAGAAAGTTTAGTTTTTTCGTCAAGCACATGGGTTTCTGAGAATGTTACGTTTCTATGAAGAGTCTGTAGCTGCGTTTTGAAAGTGGGTTCAACTCATCACACTTTAACATCAATTATATGACATCCCTTTAAAGTGAGTCAAACAGTAAGTGTTGATTGGATGGAAAAATATTTTTGTAAGCTTTTTGAAAGGTTAACTCGGACACATGGAGATGTAGACAAGTATCCCTATCAGCAAAAGCAAAAGTTAAATGCCGCTGGCAGAGCAAATCTTAAACAAGGTTTTTTATTTTGCCCTCTAACTTAGCCTTATTTTTTGTATTTGTAAATCACTGTACAAGAACTGATGCCGCTCTCAGATTTCTCACGGAAGAATGTGAGGTTATGACCCAACTTCTTCGCAGAAGCATGCAAGCATTCCTTTATTTTTCGGATAAAAACAGCGAAGCCGATTCGTTGTTGCGGTTTTCTTCGACTATTCTGTAACTCAGACTGATCCTCAAAATGTCCCCATCTTCAGTTCTCCGGTGAATAGAAGTATCAGCGGCAGAATTTGACATTTAACTACGCTTTCCACCACTTCAACAGTATTACAGTATTCCTGGTTGAAAAGATATGTATTGAACCGGTTGGCGACGCTCTTTTTAGTGTTCTCCACTAATTACTGTCCCCAATCCAATATACTCAGATAAAATTTGGTTGGTTTCGAAGGTATTTCTATGAATTGCTGAATCTGTAATGATCTTCACATTATTACCCGTACATTATCATCACTATAGTCATCATTACAGGTGCTAATGTCGTACCTTGTGTAGCCCTAATAAAAATAACCAAGCATAATCTTCAGTTTTTTATGAAACAGGTGATCAATAGTACTCGAGAACTTCTTCGCGTTTCTTTAAACGATCTAAAGCAGATGTCTGGAATATTCGACTTTGACAAGGTGACGATTTTCTATTGTTTTTTTTACCGTATCTCTTGTATATAGCATCCTGAGAGCATACGTGAGCTCTCTTCGGGTTATTATTGATGAATTGATGGGTTCCAGCTCAACGATCAACTGACTGCGATGAAAAATCGGATATCCGTCTGTCACCGAAATATTGCGAATCTACTCCAATCGATAGAAGCATTACGGTTGACGAACATCGTCAACGATAAAAAATGTAACCAACAGCTTACGTTGACCAAGACACTTCTCGGCGATCTAAGCAAAAATCTGCAATCTTTGGAGCAGGTATTGAAAAATCCTGCCATACGAATCCCTTTATTCTATGGTAAGCAATAAAGAGACTGAGAAGGAGGCTTAGGCAATAAGTGGTGAAGTTATGCCATGCATTGAGTGGAAATTGATCCAGGACAACTCAGGTGTTGTGAAGCACATCCTTGTCCTATTTAAGTGCAGTCGCTCTTTTAGCGAGCTCTGTCAACATCGGATACATTGGATCAGGCGCTCAATCAAATAAATACAGAACTTAACGGAACAGTGAGTTACATTTCCGGTCATACTTCCTTCTTTATCTTATTTAATCCGTCTTCACGTCTACTGTGCAGATCCCAGCACTTCTCACATTCGATTCGTTTCCTCGCATCCATTTTCCACGAAGATCTCCCAACTTTTACGTGTGGCTTCGATTGCTACTTGATTTCCATTTTCATCCTGAATGTCGCAGAGTGCTGGTTGAGCAATTCTATCTAGAGTCCTGAGATAGCCGTGCTGGTGCGTTCCCAATTGGATCGCAGAAAGTGATTTTTCCTCCAGGTAAATCCGGCACCAATTTCCCGATCACGGAGAGATGAAAGGCTTGATTGGCCTCGAGCGGAATCGAACTAGCACCCATGCTCGTGATGACGGACATCACTGCCACTGTGCTATCCGGACGAAGAGTGTTCGGGAATGCTTGGCTCCCAAGCAGATATCAGAGTTTGAGAGCACAGATCAGGGAAAATTTGCGGAAAGCCTTCCTGTACCCTCTGCACCACAGCTTGATGATGACCACTGCCTGAAATCTCATGAGGGATACTTGAATAGAGATGGCAACACAAGTTTAGAAAGAAATGATGCCACAGTTCCTGTAATCGAAGGTATCGAAGGTAAAGGCACTGTATCCAGTGGTGCTACCAACGAACAGAGTGATTGCAAGGCATTGGACATGCCAAACAAAAGGCTTCCGACATTATTTAAAGGGAACAAGAATCTTTTACTCGTCGTCATGCATGCTTCATACCGGCTGATCCGAGGTTCAGCCTGATACCAGACTTGTCTGGGAGGATAGCAGCACTGGCTGGATACATCGGTAGGCCACTGCGAGTTATTGTAAAGACCAGACATGCATTCAATCACCTCCAAAGATACCCAATGAAGTCGAACGCATTGCGCATCCTTCAAGGATTGATCAACGCCGACAGCTTTAGAGCCTTATTATTATTGTTATTATTATCATTATTATTATTATTATTTATTATTATTATTATTATCAGATTGGTTTTTTTTCCAATCTTATTCTTTTCTCCTCATTTAAGACACAGTCTGTGACAGCAGCTACACAAAATGTGGTTGAAAAATGGGAATCATTGCAACTGAAGATAAACAAAACGATGACCGACACGGTGCTAGACCCCATTGACAAACTTGATATGGAAATCGAAGAGTTTCTAAAGAAACTTCGATCGGTGAGTATCTTCACAAATATTTTACTCATAACGTTGCTGAGATATTTGCAAAACTCTGGACCGCAGGTGTCTATGGTGGGGAACGAACGCGCTATTGTCCTTTCCGGGGAGTAACGCGTTCACCACCACACCATGCGGGTCCTTTGTTTCGC
>UYYA01003830.1:111559-353227 GCA_900624975.1 Angiostrongylus costaricensis | reverse complement strand
GCACAATTTCATTGTGCACTCTGAAGCTGTGAAAGAAGTGCAATGCCATTTCAGTTTGAAGATCTGAAACGAGTCCTTGTAAAATCGAAGGAAGACTTGGAGTTTGCTAAGGAAGACATGAAGAATGGTGAGACACCTGCCCGCAAGAAGGCATTAAAAAAGGCTAATCAGAAATACGAAATTCAAATGAAGGCGGTTTGTTTATAGCCAGTGTAATTAACTGAATTTACAACAGTATCCCAAATGGGTTTCAGCTGGACGATTTTATAACTGGTAAATTGGCCGATCTGAAGAATGAACACGTCAAGGAGATCGAGATGATCATCACTGAAGCCCAGGTGAACCTCAGAGCGTATTTTATGAACAAAGTTCTGGGTCAAACGGGCCTATTTTTTGTGATCTTAGTGGGTTTTTGAAAAACGGTAGTGGTATAAAATCAGTGACGAGAGATGAATGAGTAGAGGTGGCGTCTTTAGGTCGCAGTCTTATTGAACTGCTAAATTTTTCATTTTATAGTGATATGGGATACTTTTCACTCCTTCGAGGAAAAACAGGCGGACAAGCGTGAAGTAATATCTGTGGAATTCTTTACGGTCGCTTATTTCACAGCACAGAAGCTTTTTGTAGTTATTCCACTGTTCCTCACTACACCTAATAACACTAGAAGGAAAAACTGTTATCTAGACGAGATTGCTCGTTAAATCGCACGGAAAGTTGCTGGCGTCGAAAATGCATATCACTTGTTTTGCGGTGACAGAGCGCATAAGAGCCAGTATGAATTGATTTCAATTCATGGTGTATGTGGTTAAAATTGATCGCCACTTAGATCCGATAGCAAGCCGGATATAGGCGTGAGACATTAAGTGGTAACATGGCNTGCTCGTTAAATCGCACGGAAAGTTGCTGGCGTCGAAAATGCATATCACTTGTTTTGCGGTGACAGAGCGCATAAGACCCAGTATGAATTGATTTCAATTCATGGTGTATGTGGTAAAAATTGATCGCCACTTAGATCCGATAGCAAGCCGGATATAGGCGTGAGACATTAAGTGGTAACATGGCCTTTACAACCCCACTGCCGGACAATCCCAAAAGGGTGTACTGTTTGGCAAGAAATTTCTAGAGTTTCTTGCCACTTATATCTCAACAAGTAGAAAGGAGGATGCCATGAAAAAGTTTTAATCAAAAACCGTTCTGGAGCTATGAAATCATTAAGTACGAAAAGCTTAAATGACGATGCTAGGAGTAGCTGGATCTTTTTCAGTGTTATCACGATTGGATGGCTTCGTACTGTAGGCCGTTGGCCAGTTACAATGTGCCACCACCAGCGAGCCTTTAGAGAGGTGATCGTGGCAAAGAATGAAACAACACATCTCATATTGTTCTTATATACCGAATAACATTTAAGATGGTGTTTGTGACAGTTGACTGGAGTGCAGCTCGTTGTTGTTGCTTGCGTGAATTGCATACAACCAACTAGTCCAAAGCATATGACTCGAGAGGAGGAAAATCCCATTGCCAAGTTGTGACTTGATTGCCCGGTGAGTCCATATAGAGGCCATCCTGCTTGATAAACCTGAAATTACCATCACTATGATAGAATGCCTATTACCAATTTACAGTGATAAAAAGTTAGTTACCGTCCTTCTAAAGTGTCACATTAGCGATATAATAAGTTAATCCCTTAGCACTTCCAGGTTTTTTCTATGCAATACGTTTTGACTTGTGAACTAGATGTTCTAGTTCCTTTAACATCGATTTGATTTGATTGAAGTACTTCCGATATAATATGGTCACTCAATTTGATACGATATTCTGCTGAAAAGCTCATGTAACAAACCATGACAATTCCATAATTCCTACAGAAAGTTGTAACTAAGAATGCATAGACTGAATGCTGATGAAAGGTAGAAATTATAAGAACAAATTTCCGCCCCGTAGCTAGCCTCACGCGTTCACCTTTAGCGTGAACAAAACTTGAAGGGGCAGCTCAATCTACTTGTTTGAATAGGCTTGGGCAACCTCTTTGACTATTGGTTTTGTGCATAATTTCGACTCTAAGTGAATCTGAATCTAAGAGTCAAAATTCACAAAGGATTGAGCTGCTTGCAATACAAAAGCGGGAGGCACTTCTCCACCAGAAGCGGTCCATGGAGACGGTCATCGTGCTCAATTTTTTTTTTGAAGCTCTATGTACTCATATGCTCGCCCTTCGTCTAATATATACTGAGGATTATTGAATAGAAACCTTTTCGGTGATTGATAGTACGCAGACTGAACCATAATTACCGATGTCGTGTTGGTTTCTCTTCACACAAATTCTACGGGTTTCTCATAAATCAGAAATCCTGAATTCTGAGAAGCCTGAAAGTTCTATATTATGGAGTGTTTAAGAGTACTGGCAGCAGGTAGGAAGTTTTCATATTTTTGAATCTAACCCTTGGTGAATCGGATATCGTGCGGTTCATGATTGTCGAGAGGATATGCCGATTTTAAAGGGGATAACCACTGGAATGACATACCACGTGTGAAATGAAGACTGTTCACAGAGTGGTCCAAGTAGTGGTCGTGAATGACAACGAGCAAGTTTTTTTCCGTATTTCATGATACATACATTTTCCCTTTTCTCAGTATCCTCGGAGGTGTTTGTTCCTAGTATAGACGTTTCATTATGACATTACGCAGAAGAGAAAGACAAATTGGAAAACGGAGATTTTCTGTTGTCTATTATAGATACGTAACAAAAGCCTGTAGAGTTCAGAGCTGTTGGAACCAGTACTGTGAGAATTACAGCAACATGTAGTCAGTGTGGCGAACACTTCTGTTTAGAATTTCAAAATAAAATGCCAGCCAGATTCCATCGAGGTGAAGCGTGTCATCGATAATCCGTGTACTTCATGAGCTTCATACCACACAGTAGAAGGAATATCTACGGCAAAAGAAGAAACCAATAGGTAAAGGTGTTGCCCATGGTGCCCCACATGCGATACACATTCGATCTTCGGGTTCTATTTTCCCTGTTGGCTGACAAATATCAGGATTCGCCCCAATTTTTAGCGGAATCCGAATCGCAAGGCTGCAAGCCTCCATGCGATCCACAAGGGTCGGTGAGTGGCCTGTGGTGATTACAGTACCAGACACTCCTTACCCAGATGTAGTCTGTGCACGCACAGCCACGAGCCACGATTGAAATAAAGCACAAGTATACGTGACCTCCCGAAATGCTTTCTTTTTTTGCAATCATTAAACACTTGCACAATGACTGCCACGACCGACTTTCTATTAACCTCGGCATTGATCAAGTGATTTTCTTCGTATTTTTGTTGAGCAAACGCGAGGTGTTACTATTCTTTGTTCACGATTAAGCTGACATTTCGGCGGATTTCGCCTTCTTCAGAGCTGCTATCTATGAGGTTTCCACTAAATATGTCACGTAGAGACCAACCGCACAGAAATCACGTGGAAGTATAATGTAATCATTATAGTATAATCATTATACTTCCACGTGATTTCTGTGCGGTTGGTCTCTACGTGACATACTTAGTGGGAACCTCATAGATAGCAGCTCTGAAGAAGGCGAAATCCGCCGAAACGTCAGCTTAATCGTGAACAAAGAATAGTAACACCTCGCGTTTGCTCAACAAAAATACGAAGAGAATGTATTAATGTAGAGCTGAACTATTCACAGATGTCTCGGAATTCACACGGAATCAACATCGTTTGTTGAAAAATCCACAAACCCAATCCACTTTGTTACTGCGTGGAAAGAGCAGCGTTAAAAAGAGGAATAGGTAGCACTTTGCAGATGTTTCTATTCAGAAGAATCTCTCGGAAGCGCTGCTCATTTCGGTTATTCCGCATATCCACTCTAAAGAGAGGATATGCCCCAAGTGAAATCAATGGGACCAACCAATGGAAGTGCCACCAGTTCGGCTGGATTAGTATCAAAAACATCAGCGGCTCCTAATGTCTGCGTCAATCAAACTTTCTGCCTCTACCATGTTCGTTGTATTTCTCGCCCTATTCAGGGCAATTTTTTCATGCGATTGACATTTAAAGCCATTTTAGATGGCTTTCGTGCTTGAGAAGGTAGTTTTACAAGAAATCCAAGCACGAACCTAGCAACAAGTGCCCGTCTGAAAAACGCAACTCGATGAAAACCAAATTAGTGAATAAAAGGAAAAAAAGGAAAAAGGGGAGAAAAAATAGTGTTGAGGCGGTTAGTTGCAAAATCCACACAAAGACGCGAGTGAATTCTTGCTTGATGGAGACGAGTGGCAGAGCTTCATGAGACAGGAGAACACCCCGTTGAAGCTCAATTCGATGACTAATCTGATAGCCATTAGCAACCAATGTTTTTTAAAAATTAATCGAAAGCGTTATTGATTAGTTGGTAATCGAACGAGCAGCTCCAAGATAGCTCTATGATTTTTGTTTTATAATTCCACTTTTCTAGAGCACGTGTGACGCAATGGTCGGAGACGCTCTGTAACACACACATGGAATCGATCCCCGCGCAGGTGGCCCGCCAAGCCTTCCATCCCTCCGAGGTTAGCAAACTGGTAATTGGTACCAAAGAAAGGTGTCTAGGAGAATAGCAGCACTGGCTCGGTACAGCAGTAGTCCGCTGCGAGTCATTGTAAAGGCCAGATATGCATTCAGTCACCTGCAACGATACTTAATGAAGCCGAATGCATGGTGGATCCCACAGGGATTAATCAACGCCGAAAGCTTTATCCTTTTTAAGTCCACTTTTCTGGATTCCGGAAACATGCTCCTATTGATAAGTTTTTCGAAAATCGACTGAGCAAATTTTCATTCTCAAACCTTTCTTCTACTACTTCTTTTAGCTCTGAACTCATGGTGATTCATTTCCAAATTACATAGTTCTCTAATTTCCGCCAACCGGATCTGATTAATCAGCGGCAGCGCCAATCCGATGAGAGATTTACATGTTATGCGAGTGATGAGATGATTTAGTCAACTGACCAAGAAAGGATTTTAATCATCATTTCAGTTCACATGTCATAAATATTTGTGACTATAGTGCCTCATCCACGAATGAGTGTTTCTTAAACCTTGCCTCTCTCGAAGCACATTGAGCTTGCGCAACTCAACTGCAACGCTAGCCTTAACCAACCAACTTCCTCCCGAAATACAGACGATTTATGGAAATAAACTGAAATTTTGCTATCCAGTTTTTTTTAACCCTGTGGGAATTCTCAGTTGATTGAAAGACTAGGGCTTTAAAAGTGGATATACGAAATCACTGCGGTGAGTAAAAAAAGGATAACGCTCTCGGCGTTGATCAATCCCTGAGGGATGCGTCATGCATTCGACTTCATTAAATATCGTTCGAGGTGATTGAATGCATATCTGGCCTTTAGAATGACTCGCGGTGGCCTAGCGATGCATCGAGTCAGTGCCGCTATCCTCCCAGACAAGTCTGGTACCAATTTATCGACTCCAGAAGCATGGAAGGTTTGGTGGGCCATGGGCACCAGGATCGATTTCATGTGTGTGATGCGGGGCGCTTCCGACCACTGCGTCACACATTAACCACTGTAAGATAATATTCGTTCCAACGCTGTCAAACGTGTTCTGATTGTCGACAAAGGCTAGGACAAGAGGCGGATGGTGCTCCTGACTGACTTCTATAACGCATAATTCGGTTTGGATGTGGTTTATACAGCAGAATCGTAGTGGTGGTCTGTACTTTCTGTTCGAGAAAGTGAGACGAGTTGAGCACAAGTGTGTGTCCACACTCGAGCTGATACGCCAGCGTTAAATCGCACAAGCTACAAGCAACCGCCAACTCTCATCCATACTTGCAAAATAATGATAGCCGATAAGAAAAGATCTTAACGGGAGAAGAGCAGCAGCTATGGCCGAAGCTGCAGAGGTTGGAAAGAGCCTCCACAAAGCCCACCGAAGCTTCTCCAACCGGAAAACCAAGATGATTGCCGTACGACACCCACACGGAACAGTTACAGCTTCCAGAAAGCCAATGGAGCAAGTTATTCACGATTGCTACTCAGACCTCTTTAATAGCCACGTCCTTCTGCTTTCATATGAAATAGAGGAGGTTGGAAGTGTCATACCAGCAGCTTTCTTTTCCGAAGTCCAACTTGCTATTTTTTCGGTGAAAAGTCGAGCAACACCAGGTCTCGACAGGATACGAACTGAATAACTGAAGAGCTTTCTACCAGTCCTCGTAAACATATTGGCTCGGCTCTTCGCACGTTACCTTTCTGAATGCAAGGCTCATTGAAGCTTCGCGAGAGTACAAGAGACCGCTCTGTCTCATTTCATCGATTTAAATAACACTTTTGACTCAGCTGAGATGGAAGCAGTCATGGAAGCCGTGGACAACCAGGAAGTCCTTATTCACTATACAAAAATTCTTCGTGAGCTTTATAAAAATTCCACAGCCAGCATATCTCCTTTCTAAAACGACACTAACATCGAAGTCAAAAGAGGGGTTTAGCCAAGGCGATCCCATCTCGCCAAAATTATTTACCGCCACTCTCGAGAACGTCATACCAACACCAGAATGAGACAACATGGGAGTGAAAATCGATTGTAGGCAATTACACTATTTTCGCTTTGCTCATGACATCGTCCTTATAACACTAAACATCAGCCGGCGGAACTCATGTTTGCCGACTTCGATAAAGCCTGTGGAAAGATTGGTCTTCGACCAGATCTTAAAAAAACGATGTTCATGAGGAATAGATTGGTTTCGTATGCCTCATTCACTCTCAACGGAACGAATATCTCTGAATGCTCCAGTTATGTCTATCTAGGTCGGGAAATCAATACGATGAACGACCTTGCTCCAGAGCTGAACAGAAGAAAACGAGCGGCTTGGGGAGCTTTCAAGAGCATCGAGGATGTAGCGAAGAGAACCAAGAACACCCGACTTCGTGCCCACCTTTTTGACTCAACGGTACTTCCTGCCCTAACGTTTGCGTCAGAAACCTGGTCGCTGCGTGAGCACGATGAGAGATCATTTAGCGTTATCGAACGCACAGTCGAAAGGACGATGCTAGGAGTATTCTTTCTTGATGAACTTACGCGAGGTTGATAAATATATATTTATTTTCGGCTGACGTTTCGACGTCTTCGTCTTCATCAGAGCCGGTGATCAAGAAAGCTCATTAAGAAATAATACATATTGATTAGTCACACCGAGGTTCAAGGAAAGCTGGTTCCGAAATATTACGATGTTAGGAGTCTCCCGTTCCACACAAGTAGGGGATGGGATCCGAAGCTCCGATCTGCGTCATCTGCGTCAACGATCAAAAATCAAAGATGCCGTTCTGTACGCTAAACAGTCGAAGATAAGATGGGCCGGACACGTAATGCGTATGAATGACAACCGATGGACAAGAGCCGTTAGTGACTGGATTCCTCGGGATGTCAAACATACTGCAGGAAGACCACCGACTCGATGGTCAGACTTCTCCACGAAAAAACTAGAAGAAAGATATGATGCTGGACGAGTCCCTAGAGCGAGCAGAACCCATTGAGCTACCATTGCACGCGACAGGGAAAAATGGAAGATTTACTGGCGCCTGCTCGAGTCACTCGACTATCAACGGGACTACGAAAAATACATGTGATTCTCGTCATGTACGACTTGTTTCGTTTTTTTTTTGACATTGAAAGGAGATCTTTTTGAGCTTACGGCTATATTTGATCTTCTTCCAGAGAAGGCGTTGATAAGATCCTGTATCGAATCTAGATATCACTGGCTTGTCAAAGAGGTGCTACATTCTGTTTGTGAGAATATGAACGATCTCTGCAGTTTTCTCAGTTTGGTTATTGAAGTGCTTGGCGGAATAGATTGCTGTCAACTTGATCTTTCCAGGATCAGGAAAAGGCGAAATCCGCCGAAACGTCAGCTCATTCGTGAATAAAGAATAAAAATAACACCTCGCGTTTGCTCAACAAGAATACGAATTACTTGATCAATGCCAAGGTTAATAGAAAGTCGGTCGTGGGATCTCTGCATAGTCGTGTCATTTGGAGACTCTCATGTCTATAGGCGATCTTTTTGAACCAAAAAGTAATCCCCCTTTTTAGAAATGTATTATGGACAGTAGCCGTGCAGCGTTGCTCCCACTTATTTCCTATTTCGTGTTTTTCGTACCCATCATTCTTCGTCTACTCATTTTTTTTAACCGTTTCCCATCTGGTGTTGAAGTCTTCAACAACGAATGTATAGAAGGGTTTTTCGTTGTTCTCCCAACTGATTGTAGAACAAGCCGATTCGTTCCTATCGGCCATATATGGTGGTGAGTGGCAGTGGATGATACCGACCTTTTTCGATTCGGAAGTTGGGGACGAAAAATTTTCCTGCATGGTGATATGAGGTGAAATAGATGGGTGTAAGATAAAGCCAGGGCCTCCGTGACACCCTGTGCTACCTCAGATTTGATCGCTTCTCACCAGTTGTTTCAGCGGCCGAGGTAGCAGACGAGCGCACACAACGTGCAGAGTACTAGACTACAGCTTTGCTGGTTTAACCAATATGGTTACCTGGAATCTCGAGCTCAGCCTAGTCGAAGGCTTTCCCACATCTTCACAACCACAGGCAGTCGCCGACTCTTGTGGACCGTAAGGAGATTTGCCAGCCTGGGACTAATTTAATACCAGGACGGTAGTGATCTCTGGTGTTGGGTTACTCTGAGGTGGGTTTCCAAACGAAGACTTCGGACACCTTCTCAACTTGGAAGACCTGCTGGGGGATGAACTGCTTCTTTACATCGCAATCCAACAACCGAGAACACTTCCCACAATCAGGCGGTAAGCTCTAAGATAGAATAAAACCTTTGGGAGGATGAATTCCACAAATATTGCATTTGCACGGGTGCTGAAGGCACTGTTTTTGGGCAAATAGTTTTCCTTGAGCTGCTTCTGCAGTCTCTTTCTCTCTCTCTCCCTCTCCCCCTCTCTCTATCTCTCTGTCTGCCTTTGTGGTTCCAATTGCGAAGATCTTCGGTATCTGGATCTTATTTTAAATCCTGCCAGGTTTCCTGCAATTAGGCCAAGAATCAGTGTTTTCCCTCTTTTTAAGCAAAGTGATGGAGAGTCGATGTAAATTTCATCATTGAAAAAATGTGGTGCATAGGGCTGAGGCATCGAACATTGACAAGCGGAGATTCTTTCATTGTAAATGGTTTGCCTTTTCTTTCTGGTAGATGAAAGTTTTTCCAGCTTTTCCCAGATTGTACCAAATCCTTCAGATGGAGAAGGATCGAGTGTAGAATGATGGCTTCACGGATGTTCGAATGAGGAGCAGTCTTCTATTTGTGAGGATGTGATCGATTTCCGCAAGAATCGTGCCGTCAGGCGACACCAATGTCCAGCGGCGATTTCAGCTCTTCTAGAAATTGAATTACCATAGATTAGGTGGCATGTGTACTAGGATGGTTAGAAGGGTGGTTTCTCTTCCCATTTCAATTCTCTATTTCAGATTATTTCGCCGATTACAAGACTACCGTGTATTGCAAAAGTATTGCACTGATTTTTTATATCTACCTATCAAAATGTGAAGTTTCTAATCAATAGAATATAGGGAAGAGTAAATGAACCAAGCACGAAATCGGCAGCTGTCGCTAAATCTTCCTGCTCTCCGTTATAAACTTCCACTGGCGTCGTCCTCAACAGAGTTGAGTCGGAACACTCAAGGAACGAAGGCCATAGGTGTCAGTAGAGTTCGAATAATATTCAATTCGAAAGACCATATTCGTGTGATGGCGAACCTCATTGAAGGATTGCGATAGTACCAGAAAACCATTTATCCTATCTATATTGACACGAAGAAAGGCCTAGATAAAAACCATCGACTCAGTTGAAGCAGAAGGTATCATGGAAACTTTCGTTGACCGTATAGTTCCCATCCAACGCTTGAAGAATCCTCATGGATGGTTTAAAAACTTCACAGCAAAAATAACGCCGTTCTACAATGACATTAACAATGAAATCAAGACAAGGGTTCGACAAGAAGAGCCATGCAATTTTACAACAAGACAGAAGAACATCATGTAAGAACGAAGAGAGCAATATGAAAGTGAAATCGCTGATTGAAAGCCATTTTCGCTTTGCTGATAACATTTCCCTTATAACATCAAGCATTACTCATGCGGAAAGAGAAAGGTCTCTCTAACGATAGGACTTTTATTAAACCTGAAGAATAAGATGTTCACGAGAAGCAGTTTTGTTTATCGACTTTTACTCATTGCTTTTTTCGTGGCAGGCTGTGATTTGAACTACAACCTCAAGGATGCTGAGATATGAACAAAACCCAGAATGCCACCAAGGCTTTGGATAATCAGATAATCCTTTCGGCTAACACAAGTGCTACCTGCCACACCACTCGAGACCCATGCCTTGTCTTTTTCTCAGCCAATCTTTTTATCGTTTAAAAAAGGAATAGGCACTGCCCGGAAAAAGTAGAATGGGTTGGAAGCCCGCCTGAGATTTCAAGCTTTGCTCACATATCAGCATCCTTGTGGTGTTGTTTTTGTTTCTATGAGCTATTTGTGCCTAGCGAAATGAATATCTCCGAAAGCAACAGCTGTGAGTTTCTGAGCGAGAAAGCAACATGATAAATGATTGAACAGGAGGGAGCGAGCGACTTGGAAAGGCTTTGAAAACATCCTCTTTTCGACCTTTCTTGCCTCATGGACGCATTAGAAAGCTATACGCTACACAAGTATCACCTGTATCACCTGTAATCCCGTTAATCGTCAAGTGACTGGAGCGGGCGCCAGTAAATCTTCCATTTTTCCCTGTCTCGTGGAAGAGCAGCCCAGTGGGTTCTGCTCGCTCTAGGGACTCGTCCAGCATCATATCTTTCTTCTAGGCTTTCGCGAAGAACTCTGACCATTGAGTCGGTGGTCTTCCTGCAGTATGTTTGACATCCCGAGGAATCCAGTCACTAACGGCTCTTGTCCATCGGTTGTCATTCATACGCATTACGTGTCCGGCCCATCTTATCTTCGACTGTTTAGCGTACAGAACGGCATCTTTGATTTTTGATCGTTGACGCAGATGACGCAGATCGGAGCTTCGGATCCCATCCCCTACTTGTGTGGAACGGGAGACTCCTAACATCGTAATATTTCGGAACCCACTTTCCTTGAACCTCGGTATCACTAATCAATATGTATTCTTTCTTTGATGAGCTCATACGAGGTTGATAATGATGTTTATTTTCGAATAAGACGAAGAGACGAATAACAAGCGAGGACCATCGACTCGGATCATCGGTTCTGAGGAAGACAAAGACGTCGAAACGTTAGCCGAAAATAAACATCATTATCAAGCTCGTGTAAGCTCATCAAAGAAAGAATACATATTGATTAGCGATACCGAGGTTCAAGGAAAGTCGGTTCCGAAATGGTATTTATTTTCGGCTAATGTTTCGACGTCTTCGTCTTCATCAGAGCCGATGATCCGAGTCGATGTCCACGCTTGTTACTCGTCTCGATATGGGGGCTTCGCCTTCGTGTCGAGTCAGGTCTTCCTCAGCGGGCCATCTCGTCGAATGAGGCATACTCACTTGGTGATACCCTTTTATACACGATGCTGATGGTCGGTACAACGATAATGTCCGGTCATAGCAACTTGTTCTTCTTCCGGACATTGTATCGTGCAGAAGTCGATGTTATTATCAACTAGTACAAAGCATAATAATATTTCGGAACCGACTTTCCTTTAACCTCGGTGTGACTAATCAATATGTATTCTTTCTTTCATACTACACAAGTACAATGCGGAAATAACTGGTGATATGGAACGCGCAATCAGCAGTGTGATGGCGAAGAGGCTTTGTCGAAATTCCAACTGAAGTCAGCGACTGAAGATGAGGAATGCGCCTTTACCATAAGGAAATGTCGACAATCAAGTGAGCCACTGGAAACGGTGGGCCAGGCGCCGTTTGTATCTGGACTTCAAAGTATGTCAAACGCAGAGCAGGAAATTTACCTATTCAATTACTACAATTTTCAACAAAGATTTCGAAGGGGGAAATGTGGTGCTCACCGAGGGCCAACATGACGCGCTAGTCTACTCTTGCTACAGTGGACTCAAATGGAAAGTTTTTTGGCATTCTCCCGAGTCGCTCGGTGATCAATAAGAGCACAGGCTGCAAAAGTGAATACAAGTTTTTGTGGCTTTCCTGGTCCTGCTTTGAAGTCTATGACATCAATTTTATAGCCTGTTTCTTTGGATATTACTTTCATCAATGGCTCATAGAATGTACTTAATTCGCTTTCATTGGCTCAACACGCTGATAAGTAGTAAACGATGATAAACAATCTTTTTTTGACCCAAACGTTTGATGAATAAGCCAAGTAATAAATGAAAGTAAGGCAAACAATTCATTATGACGGACGGCGTGTAGATAGGCCTGCGATTCAGATATACTGTGAAAGTCCCATGAGACATTTCCCTTTCCCAACGAATGCCAAGAGTCTGGCCATTTAACATACAGCGTCAGCGACTGCTTTTTCGACAACTCACGATGATTTCTCGATCACCGGAGTGTTTGACGCGTATTGTGGTGTGATATGTGAAATCAGGAGCCAGTGTATTGATGAGGACTGTAGAAAGCTTTTCAGATCTGTGGGTGTAATTCTATTTAGAACGGGTGTTACACGGCATTCCAACGACGAAATACCATGTTGGAGTTTGAAAAAGGAAACTACAGCGAATACTCTAAATCTTATGGAAAGCGGTCTCTATTTTCTAATTGAAGGCCATTTAACCTTTGGTACGTATGTGTGGCTCTGAAAAAGGCGAAGACATCGAAACGTTTGCCGAATAAATGTATTTATTAGCCTCGTGTAGGCTCAACAACTTTTGCAACTATTTTGACATTATTACTTTTTACATTATTTTTTGTTCTGTAGACTCAATCGATCACTACTGGGGATGACATTGTACAGGATACGGTGTTGCACCTCTGCAAAAAACCATTACCATAAACGACAGCTGTCGTAGAAAGAAATGTACATGATTTTCTTCGTATTTTTGTTGAGCAAACGCGAGGTGTTACTATTCTTTGTTCACGATTAAACTGACGTTTAAACTACAGTACGTGGTAGTAGCACATTGTACTTCCACGTGATTTCTGTGCGGTTGGTCTCTACGTGACATACTTGGTGGAAACCTCATAGAAAGCGGCTCTGAAGAAGGCGAAGTCCGCCGAAACGTCAGCTTAATCGTGAACAAAGAATAGTAACACCTCGCGTTTGCTCAACAAAAATACGAAGAAAATCACTTGATCAATGCCGAGGTTAATAGAAAGTTGGTCGTGGCAGTTACTGCAAAACGTACATGAAATGCGCTGGGGGTTCCATGATCCTGGAAACGGGTCCTTTTAGAATGCTAGCAACAATTAACGTCATAGACGGAAGCACCGAAGGTATTGAGGCAGGTCTACTGCCCCGCTAAGTCCGGAAAACTCGTCTGAACGGTGTTCTATTCCAAAAGACTCGACATGATACTATAACGAAGACCTTTTGGACCAATCTCGTGTTAGCTTGTCAACAACAAGGTCGATATCGTTAGTGAATTTCCACAATACCACTGTTATCGGTTAAGAGAACTAATTAAGGTAGTGATAAGTCGCTTTTTGCCTGAAGAGTTTCGCCAGTTGTTTCTCGTTCGTAAAAGAAAGAGAGCAATATCTGACATTTTAGTGACAACCGTTTGACATTTCTGCCGCGTGGATGTACGTTATTACACATCGATGGCAGTGAAACTCGTCTTGATTCTTGAAGGTTTTACTGGTCAAGTCATAAATCGCCACGTTCATCCATATTGAAAGGTAGAAAAAAATTCCCTTATGTTAAGGAGCAAAGTGGTCGATGTGTTTCGAAAGAAATGCTTTTTTCGCCTAGAAGGTTATACAATAAACATCTGATAAAGAACTTTATTCGACTAACGTTTCAGCGTGATGAAACATTTACTCGGCCAATGCTTGTTTTATTAACGTAGCTTACCACTGAAAAAAATGTTGACTAGTTATGCCGAGTTCAAAGCGAAAACCGTTTTTTAAATATTAACATCTGAGTCGCAGTACTTCAGTGTGCTACCGCAGTCAGGCCGCTGTTAATGAGATAAATACTGCTGTTATTACAATGATACTGAGATGTATAGGCAAAACTCCTAACTGTGCTGTTACTATTTATTATTTTATACGATTCATCCTCATATGTACTGAGCCGATCGCAGCTCTTTCTGTGCTCGATTCGTTCGCCTCTCATCCATCTTTCACAACGGTCTTCGAACTTTTCGCTTGTGGGTTCGGCTTCTGTTTGAGGATTGTCGTTCGTCATCCCTATGAATATCGTTGAGTGCTGTCTAGCTTCCTGGAGGTCTGAAGTAGTATGGCTAGAGCGTTCAGGTTACGACTGCAACAGTATGACGAGACAAGTCTGGGATTGATTTCCTGACCCTGGAGAAATGAAAGGATTGGCAGGCCTGAGTAGAGATCGAATCAGGAGACGAAAAGTTCGAAGGCCATCGTGTAAGATGGAGGCGAAGAAACGAATTTAGTGAATGGAGTGGTGAGATCAGCGTAGTAGTAGATGTGAGTGCGCGTTGTACAAAATAGTAAATAATGACGATATTTAATTCATTCCCGGTATCCAAAAGGGGAGGATAGCACAGTGATAGTGATCTCGGTCATCACGGGCATGGTGCTAGTTCGATTCCGCCGCGGACCAATTAAGCCTCGTCCGTCCGGGCTCTAGAAATTGGTGCGGGACTTGTCAGAGAAAAGACCACATCCCAGGACTCCAGGGAGAATCGACTCGACCAGCATTCTGTGACATTCAAGATGAAATGGAAATCCACATGCAGCAGCCGAAGCTACACATAAAAAGTTAGAACACCTTCGTGGGTAATGGATACGAGGAAACGAATCGAATGTGAGAAGTGTTGGGATCCGCACTGTAGACTTGAAAACGGGTCATATAGAAATAAACAAAGTAGTAAACGAAACGCGTTTACACGCCAGAAAGCTATTTTCTAAATAACTAGTGTATAATCATAAGAAATAGGTAAAACACGTTGAACTCCCAGAATTGCCAGTTTGTTCCCATGAACAGCAATAGATGACTGATCAATATAATGCGGCCTATTAAGGATCCTTCCTTTCAAGGCACAGATCAATTTCTGTGCGACATTGACGCATTGTTGCTGTAGTAGCTTGATAGGATGCTAGTACAATGTGTCGTTAAATTGTTTGGCTGATTGGTAGACTTTTGTTTCAATCATTTCCACTCAACGCTTTTGCTCGATTTTAGTTTCCATTTAAATCTTCGGTCACCAATCCAATCTCAGTGTTTTATATAATAAACTTAGAAAGGCAAAGAAAAAGCGACTGGCGTGCGAACAGTACGGAGCCGCTTGAGTAGATAATCTTCAAATATCCATTTGAGCAGACTTAAGATGACGATGAGTTGGTGAATAATCCAGGTGCCCAAATAAATGAGGCAGATAAGGCGAGAAACACTCCGTCCTATTCGTGTCAGTTCATCCACTTGAATTCAGCGGTCTGCGTTTCCTGATTTTTTAGAGGTCAATTCCCTTGAGGTCTCGCTTCTAATGATATCCTGCCACTTTTCCAAAATAATGAATAGTAAATAAAGCCCTCGGCGTTGATCAATCTCTGAGGGATGCACCATGCATCCGACTCCATTAAGTATCGTTGGAGGTGATTATGTATCGAATCAGTGCTGCTCTCCTCCCAGACAAGTCTGGTACCTATTTGCCGACCCGGAGGAGTTGAACAGCTTGGTGAGCCATAGGTCCTGGGATCGATACCACGTGTGCTGCAGGGCGCCTCCGACCAGTGCGCCACACGCGCCCATTTTTCCAAAGAGAGACCAGGATTTTTTTCGTGATCTTCGAAATGCCGTTGGCAGTGAGGTATTCTTGCTCTATAGAAAAACAGAAAGAAAATGTTTTCGCAGCTTTTTCGGCTACAACAGTCCTAAATGCCTTATCTAATGTCATCAAACGCGTCTTGTTGACAGAATTTATTCTATTACCTGCAACCATTTCGTACCCACTTTTTTCTGCTTTTATTTCGTTGGTGTCGTTGGCCTTGTCATTAGATTAAATAAAAGTGGAAAAGTTCTTCTCGAAAATGAATGTCAGACGACCGATCGTTGATGGACATCCCAGCTCTCTCGCAGTTTTATCAAACTCTATAGATTTGGTATTTCTCTTTATTGCTCTGTTTCCAGCTTTATGTTATGAACTTTGTAAAGGGGCTAAACTGTGGTTTTTTGAAACAAAAACCTTTTTCGAAAACTAATGGTGGGTTATAACTAGGCGTTACTAGAACTCAGCAGACAATCGCCAAGTTTTCACCTATTTTTAGTAGGAATTATGTACTAAGTTTACTTTTTATTTCCTGCCTACTACAGTATTCACGGCAGCGTTATGAGAAATACTACCACAACGATGCTGAGATATTTGCAAAACTCCGGACATCAGGTGTCTGCGGTGGGGAGCGAACGCTCTATTACTCTTTCCGGAGGCTAACGTGTTCGCCACCACACTGTGCGAGTCCTCCGTTTCGCCTGCCTCTCAACTAGTTCTATCGATCAGTGCCGTCAGCAATCACCTGTCAACGGGATTATCTGGGGAGCCCACAACGGCTGTGAACCTAGTTAAACTGAGTCTATAGTTGAAAAGACAATGTTTAGTATGAAATGCTGAGATATTTGCAAAACTCCGGACCGCAGGTGTATGCAGTGGGGAACAAACACGCGCTGTTGTCCTTACCTGGGAGCAGCACACTTCACCACCACACCATCCGGGTCCTTCGTCTTGCCTGTCTCTCAGCTAGTTCTATCGATCTTTTTGCCATCAGCAATCACCCGTCAACGGGATCACCCCGGTAAGGACAACAGCGCGTGTTCGTTCCCCACTGCATTCACCTGCTGTCCGGAGTTTTGAAAATATCTCAGCATTTCATATGAGTTGTATTTCGCAACATACCTTGCCGTTAAAAAGAAAAAAGCAGTAAATAAAAGGGTTAAGACAATGTTTAGTTTTTATTTTCTGCTTAAGTATTCACGTTATTAATCCCGTTGACGGATGATTGCTGATGGCATTGATTGATGGAACTAGCTGAGAAACAGGCGAAATGAAAGGCCCGCATGGTGTGGTGGTGAACGCGTTACCCCTCTAAAAGGGTATTAGCGCGTTCGTTCCCCACCGCATATACCTGCAGTCCGGAGTTTTGCAAATATCTCAGCATGGTTGTGGTTATGTACCAAGTTGTTAAAGACATTTCTCCGATGTGCCTGTGAGTTATGGAAAAATGGAAAACGTCGGTTTTTGGACGGTTGTACTTCATGAGTTGAAAGTTTCCTCGTAGCTATAAATCTCGTTAGAGCGTGGCTGACAAGCTCAGGATCTGCAATTTCTTATTTCACTATGTCGTTTCGAGATGGGTAGAATTTTACAGTTACTGACCATATGTGTGAAACATTGCAACAATAATGGTTCTTGTCGCTCCTTGAAATTAATAATTTTGCAATGGAGATGTCCAAATACCGCATTCACTTTCGAATAGGTTTATTGAAAACTTTTTGGGAGCAGACTACCAGGCTAAGGCTTGGTCCACGAACATCGGTTAAAAATTTTTAAAACACCAGTATTTCTTAAAGCGTTTATCATCTTGGAGCGCGGGGACCACAGCGATTAGTTGTGACCATCACGACTTACTCAGTCGATCGTGTGGTTCGATCCATCTTGAGCTCGCCAAGCCCTTTGTCCCTTTAGGGGCGGAAAATTGCAACCAGACCTGTCTGGGAGGATAGCAACACTGACTCGATACATCAATGGACTACCACGAGTCAATGGATAGGCCTTAGATGCATTCAGTGACCTCTAACGATGTTTCATGAAATCGAATGCAAGAGGCATCCCGCAGGGTTTGCTTCAACCTAAGTGAAAAAATTTATTATTTCTTTATTTTTTAATATATTATTTATTCTTTGCTTAGTCCTCTTTTAGGCAGTCAATGTGCCAGAGTGGCTACCTATCTCCTATATATTCTTGATAATTTGTTCTCAGTTTCATATATTTCTCCGTCTTTGCCAGATTTTTTCGCCTCATATGATGCTAAGATATCTGCAAAACTTGGGCTTCAGGCCAGATCGAAGTCGTGATTACCATTCGCGGTGGCTCACATGTTACCCACTGCTACACTGAGGTCTTTGCTTTACCTTTCCCTTAGGTAGTTATTCTACCTAACGATCCCGTCAGCAATCATCCATCAACGAAGATGCTCTGACGAGAATAAATCGGCATTGAACCCACCTAAACTGGGGCTGTAGCCAAAATCACAATGTCAACTTTTTGTTTAGCGCCATTATTATTTCTAAGGCAGGACGTGATGTGGAATGCAACCACTGTGATACTGGGGCATTTGTAAAATTTGGTCTCGGGGCCAGATCGAAGCAGCGATTACCTCTTCCGTGAGCTGAAGTATTACCCACTGTACCACTGGGGTCAATCCACTGTGACGCTGGGGCATCCGTAAAATTTGGACTCTGGGCCAGATCTAACCAGCGATTACCTCTTCTGTGAGCTCATGTGTTACCTACTATACCACTGGGGCCAATGCTTTGCGTTTCTCTCAACCAATTTTGTAACGCCACTTTCATTTCACAATATTTCACATTAGGTTCGAATATATAGATGTAAGAAGAGTCATTAATGCATAATGCCCTACCACATTGGTCCAACCGAATATGACCAGTTTCTCGTTTGTTGCCGACTTTCCGGTTTATTAGCAATGAAAATTCTTTTTTCAATAATAAGGGCACCTGAAGGAGTTTGCACATAACAAAATTGTACAAGAGACTTTGCTCTATCGTTCTATGAGTTTGAATGACATGTATGATATATTTAATTTTGTTAGTATGGTTCGTATTTCAAATACACTGCTGCTAGCACTTGAAAATATTTTTCAAGTTGAGTTGATTTCGGTATTTTCACAACGACGCATTCTATAAAATAACCGTAACGATGAAATGAAGCAGCGACAAATTGTGGGTCATATTGCCTGTCGACGACTTTTCTGAAAAAGGTTCTTTGTAAACCACTAATTGTAGAAAATGGCTTTCCAGGGTCGAAGCCACCTACTTTGATCTGTTTTCGACTAACCATCGAATAAGTATGTATAATGCAGTGAAAAAAACTCTAACCTCTAAAATTAGTAGGGGCCCCATAGTATCTATATGGTCGCTTGGTTTAGTTCTCTATGGACACTGTCCATAAGGTCATTTGTGGGTTAAAGAACTGTACGTCAGGCATGAGATCTTTCAAATGAACAACATTCCTCAGTTAAGGAAGATTCATCGTTTGAGCACAATACCTTCCAAGTCTTAAGTGTTTTCTGAGAGTATCATATGAACCTTGTTTCAATTTGAGATTTTACTCGCTATGAAGAAGGTTTTAATACGCATTGCAGTATTTTGTGGCGGATTTCTGAGGATGGCACTCGATGCACAGGACCGAATTTTTTTCACCACCACTTTCTGCACAGCGGTATGGATTTCTATCCACTAGAGCGAAGTAGCACAGTACTACTGACTACAATTTCCGCAGCAAATTGCCTGCTAATCGTATAACTCACGTCCTTGATTCCCTAGTAAGAACACAAAGTGTTGCAAGAATGTAGAGTACCGTTGTCACCTGTACGTCTACTAAAAATCGAGGAAGCATCGGCAAAGTATCTATCCATTCCCTAGCAGCAGTTTATAGTTGGTGTCCTTGATTGACGAACCACGAAGATCAGTTTTTTGGTGGTGGGCCTCATTGGAAGTCTACAGTACTCTTCTGAGTTGAGTGTATTCTTGAGTAGCTATGAACGATGTCGACTATACCGTAGAGTTTAGGATGAACAATACTGCTAATCGATCTATCAATTGTTAAAAATTAGCCAAGCAATAGAGTCGACGATTCACTTGTTAGCATTCTAATCCATACGTTCCACTTAGATGTCTCTTGAGGAAGGAGGAAAGGAAATAGAGTGCTTTTTAAGCAGTTTTTATTAGTATATCTTATAAAATTACATTGATAGAGTAGCTACAAATAATTATAATAATAATTTTAATAATTATAAATTATTTAATATATATTGCAAATGTAAATGAAGGTTATGATACATGTTTTAAGGTGGTCGGAACAACGTTGATCGTCATCGGCTTCGCTTTGCGATTTGGACGAGGTTTTGGCACCTTCGTCGACTATTCTCGAAAAGTGAAATTTTCATTTGCGACTTCTCGTAGGAAATCAAGAAGAAAGGTCTCAATGAAAGCATGAAAGTATACCGCGAAACGCTCAGCTATTGAAGGAATCGTCGTCAGTTTCACTCCACACTCAGCATTGGAGTTCTGTTACAGGCTTCAATCTCACTGTTTTTTGCACAAGTAGATCGTCCAAATCACAGCACATAGTTACTTAATTTTGCTTACCATACAACTGTCCTGTTGTAGGTGCCAGAGAAGAGCGCTTAATAATGTACAGCAACCCTTTTGCAGTCGCGAGTTTTTCTACTACGGTATCACCTTCATATTTTCGGCAGAAGATACCATGTTCAGCACGGATATCCACGGATTCCCTATTGTTTGGTTTCATTGAAAGGTGCTCAAATGACTAGTGTATTATGCAATGAAAAGGAAGTGCTATCGTTAGATACACAGCCAAACGTTCGATTTCATCATAGCGTGAACGATCACGTAGTGGTTGGTAAACGGAAGAGAATTCGTTTGCAACGAATCCACTGCAGAGACAAAATATTTACAAATATACAACGACTGCGCCTATGACGTCAGCTCAGAAACGCATAATTGTTTGCTATAAAATGAAGGATCACTCTGTTTGTGGATAGAACGCATCTCCAAAGAATGGGAGTGCTTTCTGAAGTTGTTGCGCAGTTGATTACACCGAAGAACTTTGAAACTTTTCAGATCAACGATTTTTTGGAACTTGAACGACTTGACATGGTATTCGGGCTGTTCACATCCGCTGCCAGCGTGCTGGTGCTGCTGTTTTTCATGGCAGTTTACGCAACCGTAAAAAAAGCAAGTTTCTTCTGCGTGCGGTTGGTTCTATTGACAATATTAATAGTGATTGTTGATGGCGGTGTTAGGTAAAAAACTAGCTGAGAGAGAGGCAAATTAGGGGTCTCCATGGTGGAGTGTGTAATGCGCGATCCCTTGAAAAGGGGAATCATGGTTTAATCTGGCCCGAGGTCGAAGTTTTGAGAATATCTCAGCATCTTTGTGGCTATATGAATAGTATTTGCCTCGGAGAGTGACCTCGTGTAATGAATACAATGAATTTAAGTGAAATTACTGCAGTTTTGCTATTAGAGTCCGCCGAACTTTCCAAATTTGGAGCAACAATTAAGAAAATCTTCGTTGAGTGCTATAAAAATCTTTATCGGTGCCAAGAGAAGCGTGGAAGCTGTGAAGAGTATTTATTAGTTCAACTTAAGAGTATGTGTGAATTTCAAAACTTCAATTCTTCTTGGTTGCTGCCCTCCATGAAGACATTGTTTTCCCCGAATAGCCTAAATGCCTCTAGCGCCCTCACTCCTAAATGATCTTTCTCGAATTTCAGTACTGTGCAGTGATGGCTCTTATGGTGGTTGTTCAACTTGTTGCCGGCCTTCTTGCCTTTACATACTCAGATCAGGTAAATCAACTCGCCTCTGACGACATTCTGTACGAGTCCCTGAACAGAACTGCCTCCAAGTAAGTCATTGAACCATAGAGGGTAAATCATACTGAAAAGCGACAAATATCTTTTTTTAAACTCAGATGGGTGCTCTCCATTCCACGAACATAATAGATACCATACTTCGTAGTAGGAGTCTTCATTAGAAAGAATGGCCACCGCCTTTGGCCTCAGCGAACACACGCCCCTTTCACGCAAAGCGAAGTCCTTTGAAGTGGCGTTCTTCTGTTGTCACTGAATTTTATGACGTTCCCTCTTCATCGTATCTTCTACGTGAGATATGTGAAGCAAAATTTATGAATGGTGGTTCTTAATATGTTGTCTAGCAATGCACAAAAGCACAATTTTCGAGGACGCCGATTTCTCTACGGTCTTATTTTCTAACGTTGAATGGGACTTCAAGAAAGCACGTACCTTAGCGAAATAGCCCATAAGGTCATGGACAGATTTCCCTACCATTATTCTCTTCTAATGCTTCACGTGGAAAGCAGAACTTCACCTCGATTTATTCCTATTCTAACTTAAATTCCACGATCTGGAAATTAGTGTAGAAAACAACGAAATTCTGCCAAACACCAGTCAGCGATGTTATATTTGTAGGAGAGAAGAGTATAACTCTACTCGGAAATTAATGCCGAGTCGGTTGTTTAATTTTTCATGTATATATTCTAGGAGTACTTTCTTCGAATTCTGTACTGTTATATACCAACACGAAGCTTATTTCATGCACTTTGTCTTCATATAATAGCGCTGCAATATAAATTGTATTCCTAAAAAACTGTAGGTTAGAAAGTGAGATAAAGGATAAAAATGATAAAGCGCTCGGCGTTGATCAATCCCTGAGGCATGCGCCATGCATTCGACTTCATTGAGGATCGTTTGGAGGTGATTGAATGCATATCTAGCCTTGCTGCTATCCTCGCAGGCAAGTCGGGTACCAATTTGTCGACCCCGAAGAGATGGAGGACTTGGTGGGTTATAAGCGCGGGGATTAACTCCACGTGTGTGTTGCAGGGCGCCTCCAACCACTGCGCCACACGCGCCCTATATTCATATTAATGGTATTAATTTATTGACCATTTAGGTACAGATTTCTAGTTTTGTCTAGTACGTTGTTTAGAATCGCGTGAAAAGACCACTACTTCGAATAACAAGTAGTAATATGGCCATAGTCGAATAAAAAACGAATCCACGAAGATGACGAAATCACATCAAAACAAAATTGCCATGGTGTGGATGAAATGCTGACTAGTACAGAACAAGTTGGAATACATTTGATTATCTTCATCGGTTCTCTGGAACTATCCAATGTCCTATCAAAGCGATCAACGCTGCTCATCTCGACTTTCTAACTGGTTGCGTTTTGGCATGCATTGTGACACAACTGATTCTTGTGACTTAGAGACAGCTGAAGGACTCAATGGTTCTTCTGAGAACGAAGATTCGAACACGAATAAGACGATAGTACAAATTCAAGAACAATATAGAGGTCTGATGTGATAAAGCTTCCATAACATCTACTTCAACAGTTTCGAAACGATTCCGTGGTTTGCTTAAATTCTATGTGACTTCGATTCGCTAGCCGTCCATACTAACTATCATTCATAGTCTGGCTCGGGCATATAAAACCCAAGCAGCCATACAAGTCATGCACCTTAACCACTCACAGAGATTTTGCTAAATCCTACAAATCGCTTGAATGACTTGCTGGGTGGAAAATGGTCTTCTCTCCGAAGGAGAAAGTGAAAAAATGGTTGGGAACCCCTGTGCTGATTTAACAATGAAAGATAAGCAAATGTTGTTTGGCTCGAAATAATTTTGTTTTGCGCTTAACTGCGATAACTCCAAGTGTTGTTTTTTAATAACTCGAAAGACCGACTTTCTGTAAACCTCGGCATAGATAGTTGATATATTTATTTATATGATCTTATAAACTGATCTTCTTAAGCTGACGCGAGGTTGGTAAGGTCTTCGTTGTAGTTGTCGTTGTTTTTGACGTTGACGTTTCGGCAGACTCGGAAGTCGATGGCTGCCGTTTCGGCGACTTCGCCTTCCTCAGAGTTGTGATGTTACGTGTGGGACTCGACCAACACTGGAGTCTTGAGATAGCCGGCTTAGCGCGTTCCTTTCCACTTGGCTGGCACGGAGTGAACTGTTCTTAGACAAGTTTGGTACGAATTTCCCAATGGCGGAGAGATGAGAAGCTTGGTGATCCCACAGTGTGGTCGAAGCAGCACCGTGCTCGTGACTATCAGCGTCACTACCATTTCGCTACGAGCCCCTTGGACTGAAAGACTGCCATTTAAATATCCGAAATTCGCCATATGGATGTGAAATCTTGACATTTTGACAAGTACGAAATCTCTAGTTCACAAAAACTCGATACGAAAAATTATCCGCATCACTTTAATTTGTTTTGTAGATACGCATCACCTCCTCCAAAAGACGATGAAACTCAATTCTGGATTTATACACAAGACATGGTAGGGTACATTCTTTGTTGTTCAGTTTGCTCTCGTAATGGTAAAACTTTGACCTAAAAAACGTCGAGTAGAGGTGAAATTAGGTTCGAAGCAATCAACCGCTACCGATACCTCGATGGCTAGTGGTGTCATCACAAGAGTCTTCCAAAGAAAGGGTCAAGAATTTGACTAACATTTTATGACTGAAGTACTGCTTCTTGTAGAAATAAACATCACTCCCATATAAAAGGTAGTGACAGGATTTTGACCACTATAGGGAAAAAAATTATGCAAACCCATATTTGCTGATCTTCTCCGCTTACATGTGAATCCATTGATGAATGATAAATGAAGTATATGCGAAATAGCATATTATAAAAAATATCCTTTCCATTAATTGTTATTATAATTACGCACTGTTATTATTAAATATCTTTATTACTGGTTCACCCGACCTCACATTTATCACACTGTGCCGATCTCAGTATTTCTTCCATCCGATTCTTTTTCCGGCACCCACCGTCAACAGTGGTCTTCGAACTTTCTGCGTGTGGCTTCGGCTACTGCTTGAAGAATTTTTCCTCTTCGTCACGAATGGCACTGAGTAGCGGTCGAGTCAATTCTCCCTGAAATCCTGAGATAGCCGTGCTAGGGTGTTCCTATGTGGATTGGAGGAATTCAACTTGCCACAGAAAACGCTGGTACCAAGTTCTCACCTCGGATGAATGAGAGGCTTGTTAGACCCGGGAGGGGGTGAAGCCAGGGCCTGGATAGGTGTGGCCGTCTGCGCAATAAACGAAGTAACTAAAACCATTGCGCCACCCGCTTCCGCTAAACATTATAAGAAAATTTGTTACGAAATTAAGTTAATACTAATAGATCACTTTTTGATGGTTGAATTCTGCTGAAACCAATTGAGTCCCTCTCATAAACACGAACAATCGAAACTTCCTACGGTTGTTAATCTTCGGTAGCAGTTAGCTTAGAGATCAATGTCAAGACCTTGATGGGGTGATGAAAAGGATCACTCTCACTATGACACATACTGAGATTAGCTGCAAAATATCATTCATTCTGGAGCAAGAGTACATTTCGTCATGCGGACAACGAATATCAGGAAGGCTGCAACAGTTGCAGATAATAAAAGTTGCATTTCTCATTAAGCCGAATAGACCATGAAATTCTGGAAGCGTTGGATTTCCGAACAATCATCCGTCATCAAATATGCCAGCTGCTATGAGACCACGTCTGCACGTCTAAGCAGTAAAAAACTTAATCAATCTCCAATGTTTGGTGGAAAAAAAGAATGGGGATGAATGAAGACCAGGTAATGGGAACAACGTCTTACACCTACCTCGATTACCATACGAAAGTGGAGGATAAATGGAACAAGAACTTCAGAAGCTAAGTAGAAAACTAAAAGCAGTGTGGAACCCGCATGAAACTTCTACAGAGGTTGCGTGACTAGTACACCTAATTCTACCCTATCACTTCTGTAAGTGCTATTGCTTCATAGGTTCTGTTGTGCGGTTAAGATTTTAAGATTAAGATTAAGAGTTAGGCGATAAACCATAAAACTCTCGGCGTTGATCAATCCCAGAGAAATGCGCCATGCATTCGACTTTATTAAGCATCGTTGGAGGCGCTTGAATGCACATCAGGTTTTTACAATGACTCGCGGTAGCTTACCGATGCATCGAACCAGTGCTGCTATCCTCCTTGACAAGTCTGGTACTAATTTGCCGAGCATAGACGGGTGGAAGAATAGGTGAGCCTGGGGCACGGAGATCGATCTTATGTGTATTGCAGTGGCCCTCTGACCACTGTGCTACACGCGCCTAAGATAGGTGTATAATCGTCAAACATCTAGTGTTTTTCTTTTCAAACTACCAAAAAACGAAGGTACGCGACCTTAACAGTAAAGTGATGAATCGACCATATGGTCTCTGTGTTACACTACGACGATTTTGTAACAATAAAGATAAAGATAGATAAACCAGACAAGATAAAAAGATAGATAAAGCAGAAGAGGACATCCCGTTGTAGAGCTTGTTTTCGAACAGAACTTCACAATACTGAACAGCAACCGGCCAACTTTCCATACTCAAGTACACTACTACGGTGTCAATATCTTCGTTGTAGACGAACCATGTAAAAGCTTAGAGGAATTGAAAGCTGGAACGAAGTTAAATATCTAGTATTTTCTATCGATGCTTAATCTGATGAATACATGACAGAGTTTTTCGGAATGCCTCCACTTTGTCTGGGTTAACAAGGTGGCAAGGAGTAAAATTACAAGAATTCAACACACAGCACTCGTACGTGAATGCCAATACACTACCTATATTTTTTTTCTTCCAGTGTATTCTCTTTTCGACCGATGATTTAGCTACACAGGTCTTTTTAAAGCGTTGCATTTTTGCTTATTATGTGGGATCTACTGGCGTACGACGAATCCACCTAAAAACACGACAGGACGTTATGGTTGAATAGTTACTTGGATACTTAGATGGCCCGTCCTCACTGGTTGTGCGGCTCCATCATAATCTCTACTTTTTTCGGAGTTTTGTTGGTCTAGTCGTTGTGGTTAAATGGAACCCCGTGGTCAACCAGGTCAAAGTCTGCTCTACATCGTCACCACTACTGGCAGTCGCCGTTCTTGTGGATCAAAGGGAGATTCGCCACCATGCGACTAGTTTGATTCTAAGACGGTGGTGCATCCTGGTACTGGTTTACCCTCAGCTAGGCTTCCTGACGGAAACGCCGAACTGCTTCTTAGCATGGGTGATCCTACCAGGGGATAACTCCCCCGCTGTACATCGCAGTCCCACACCCAGGAACAGCTCCCAGCCATGATGAGGTGGTAAACCATTGGGAGAGGTGGTTGAATATCCTGCTGCAATTTTTCCTGTAAAGTTCGATCAGTGGTCTGATTTTGTATAATCTGTTTCGTGCTTGTCAATAGCAATTTGGTTAGATCGTAGACCATAGCAAAATATGGCAAATAATACGACTATATCGATAAAGCAATGCCTCTATTATAACTCTGCAGTCTTTTTATCCTTCCTCTTAAGCTCTCTAGCCATCGAAGAAACGTCGTCTACTGCTGAAAAATCATCATTATCCATTACATGCTATTTTATTGGCGATCAAGTTGTCCAAGTGAGTACCCGAAATGAAGTCAATGGGTCAAAACCAAGCGGTCAACCGTACGTAACTACGTTGTCCCATGTGGGAGCCAAGCAAATTTAGTCATCGAGCGTTGCTTGTTAAATGCGTATTGATTGCCGTGTCGAATGAGCTTATCATAACTTTTCATACATTTTTCAGCTTAGCTGTTGTGGCGTGCACAGTTCGAAAGATTGGGGATTCAACGAGACTCAACTGAAAGCTTATTTTTGCTTTCGACCAAACTTTGACAACGTATGTTATCGAAGTTGAACTTGTCTATAGCCCTGTGAAATCAATTCTTAGGAGAAACAGTACTTCCGTTGAAATCGCAGTTTTGATTGAGCAATGGGTCAAAATCAAACGGTCAACCGTACTTAATTACGAAGGGCTTGAACAACTTAATTTTACATAGAAAACACCCAAAACACTCCACTCTTTCAAAAGAACACTAACTTCTGTTTGCTTCTTATTTACTGCCTATTACAATTTTTATGGCAGAGTATTAGGCGAAATATAACCACAACGATACAGAGATATTAACAAAATCCTGGACCGCAGCTGTCTGCGGTGGCGAACGAATGCGCTATTGTCCTTTCCGGTGGCTAACGCGTTCACCACCACTAGTTGAGAGACAAAAGAAACGAAGCACAGGCATGGTGTGGTGGTGAACACGTCAGCCCCCGAAAAGGGTAATAGCGAGCTCGTTTCCTACCGCAGACTATTGTTTCTCATCTGGTACAAACCTGCATACTCTTGCTTTACATACTTTGGGAAAATATGGATATTTTGCCTCCTTCGAACTTTTTCTTTGAATGATTTTACAGGGATGTGAAAAGCAGATTCATTCACGTATTTCTAAAGATGTGCAGTACCTCGGCGCCGCCTCAATGGCAGTAATTTTAATCGAGGTACTCACCTATTCGTGCAGAAAGCGATCCATCCAAAATCGAGTCATCATTTCAGACCATCGCCAGTTTTCTGGCCGGCTATCGGGCGTACACCATTGCACATCCAGACGATGGTTGACGACTGCACTTTCTTCCATTTTTGTCCTACTAGGTTGATCAGAAATTATTCACGATTTCAATGCGTATCTATAAAGTGGCATATAGAAACTGAGAATAAACATTATCAATCGAAATAAGAACTATTAAAATCTGCAGATTTTTCCAACCAAAAACTTCAGTGTTCTGTAGACGGTGAAGTCGTTGAAGATAGTCTTCTCTCGGATAGGATTCTGAAGGATTCGTTCAGTAAGAAGTTGTCGAGATCCTTAGAGAAATGGCACTCGGTCTGCAAGACGTCCGGGAAATGTCGTGGATGAGGCACAACTTCGCCGCAAAGCCCACTGAACTTTCGCAATGGTCGGTGGTGCGGCGTGCCCTCGCGTTATTGTAGAACAGGGCCATTAAATTCGTGCGGGGTTCATTTTTTGTGATTTTTCTACTTTTCCATTTCTCTTAGATGCGCCCGAACAGTCGAGATGCTTAAAACGAGTTCTTCTGCAAGTTCTCGAACAGGTTTGGTTGCATTTGCTTAAACTAAAACCTTCAACATATCGTCGTTAATGGCAGATGGACGTCCGAAACATTCCTCATCTTCAAGGTCAAGTTCGTAACGAAAAATTTTTCAAACATAACCTTGCGCTGTCTATTTGTTAACACTTCCTTGGCTAAACAGCACACTAACGTTTCGAGCCATTTGCCTTGCGCAAGCTCTTAGTTTGAATTGCTAGACGTAAAGTTCTCGAAATCCTTATTTCGGTATCAAACTTTCCAGTCTACGGAACTTTTCAAAAATATATTTTATAGTAGGATTTATTTATCTCCAGCTAAACAGGTCTTGAATTGATATATAATAGTACAGCATTCAAAAAGAAAATCAGTGCTAGAAGACACACAAGGGAGATAAAATTACGAATCGCGATTCAATTTCCGAATAGTCTATAGTATGAAGTAAAGCGTACAATAAAGTTGGAGAAATCGTTGGCTTGGAGGGATAAAAAATCGACAGATCACAGCTGAATCAATTGATAGCCAGTGCGACGACAAACTAGAAATAGTACAAATAGACGCTACACTCCCACGGATTTAGACGTTGGACTCTAAGCGTTACTTCGACATTTGGATTGCCTGTGTTCACTGGTTGTATGGGCCCCATCATAATCTGCACTTTATCGGAGTTTTGCTTGTTTAGGCATTGTGGTTGTCTGGAGTCCGAAAATGAGCTTAGCAGAAGCCTTCCTCAGATCGCCACCACCCCAGTAAGTCGCCGTCCTTGTGGATCAGAGGAAGATTTGCCAACGTGTGACTAGTGTGATGCCAGGATGGTCGTGATTCCTGATAATGGTACACCCTTAGCTGCACTTCCGGCTTGAAACCTCCGACTATTTTTCAGCTTGCAAAGCTCTGCGGGGAGGAAGAACACTCCGCTGTACATCGCAGCCCCAAATGGAGGCACACCCAGCCACTATGAGGCGGTAAACAGTTGGGAGACTCGATATTAAGTGAAATTAAATTTTTCACACCATTCACGGACAATTACTTCTTGATTACGTGAAGTGCATTAAAAATGATCTTACAACAGCGAATGTGTCGGAACGTTAACGTTTGTGGAATGAGTGTCCCATCTCATACTGGTTCAAAAAAGCGGTGAGGGTTAATCAACAGTGGCAATGTGAGCAATTTTGTTACACGACCCGACTTCACAACGGTTGTGCGGATCTCAGCATTTCTCGCAATTAATTCTTTTCCTCTCATCATTCACCGCGAAAATCTGCGGACTTTCTGCGTGTGATTTGCTGACTAAGGATTTTCTTTTCGTCATGAATGGTCATTGAATGCTGTTCGAGTCATTTCTGCCTGGAGTCCTGGGACAGCCGGGCTAGAGCGTCCCCGCTTGGATTGCAAGGAATGCACCATTTCCAGGCAAATCTAGAACCAATTTCTCGGAGCCGCGAAAATGGGAAGCCTGCTTATCCCGCGGCGGTATCGAACGAATACCGTGCTCTTGATGATCAACATCACTATCACTACCCATCCCAAAATAAACTTACAAAAGTAAGTCTTAAACGTTGCAACACAACGAACCACCCAAACATTTTGGAGTATTCGAAAAACTACCGATAAATTTTAGTTTTCGACAGCCATGCGAAGAAACAGTGTTTCAAAATGGGTCATACTAGGACAACTAGTCCATTGAGATATCGCGAAAGGGTAATAAGTGACGATATGTCACTTCAACGAAGTTCGAAAAGCCCATCACACATATTGAAATGGAGACTGTTAGTGATGAAAAAGAAGCGTCAAATAATCAGAGTTTCTCCTCCCAACTAGAACTTCGTAGGTGTTCCTTGTGCTATAGACTCCACCATGAAAACAGCTGTCAGCAAGTTCTACGCCACCACTCCTTCGACTCCACGGCATGTCCTGACTGGAAACACATGTCGGAAATCTGTTATGCCATGTGAGTAGTTGAAATACGGTCAACTTTGTAGAACACAGTATTGACGGGTTGTTTAGAACATAGCGCATCATGTAACTGAGAAAGGGAACCCGATGTTCCGAAGCATGTCCGTGGCCAGAAATCGGAGGTGTTGTATCATATTACAGCAAGCTTAATCAGATCAAGGCAAGGGAATGCTTCGAAAAAAAATGTTCATCACGTTAGCATAAGAAAGTTTCCGATAATAGTTTACTAAATTGCCATGGGAAAGTTTACAGAGAACTTTAAATTGCAAGTTTGCTAAGTGACAAGAAGCAAAGCTAAATTTGTTTCACAGGCAACATAGTTAACGGAGGCAACATACGGCAATACGGGCGCGTGCGGCACAGTGGTTGGAGGCGCCACTGCGACACACACGTGGGATCGATCCCCACGCCCATAAACCACTGAGCCCTCCATCCTTCGGTGTCCGCAAATTGGTACTAGACTTGTCTGCGAGGATAGCAGCAATGGCTCGATACATCGCTAGGCCACTGCAAGTCCTTGTAAAGGCCAGATATGCATTTAATCACCTCCAACGATACTTAATGAAGCCGAATGCATGGTGCATGCCTCAGGGATTGATCAACGCCGAGAGCCGTATGTTAAAGCTTTGTATTGTAGAGCTTTAAAATACGGCAATGGAGAGACATGAAAACTATTCGGGAGAATAATGATGCTAAGATATTTGCAGAACTTCGGACCGCAGGTGTCTGCGCTGGGGAACGCACACGCTATCACCCTTTTTGGAGGTTGAGGCCATGCTAACGCCTTCATCACCGCACCATGCGAGCCCACCGTTTCGCCTTTTCCTGAGCTAGTTTGCTATCTACCGTCAGCAATCAACCGTCAACGAGGTTAATCTGGGTATCAAAAATCGGCACTGAACTCAGCTAAGCAGGCTCGCATGGCGTGGTGGTGAACGCGTTAGTCCCCAGGAAGGATAATAGCGCGTTCGTTCCCACCGCAATACCTGCGGTCTAGAGTTTTGCAAATATCTCAGCATTATTGTGCTTGCAATTCACATAATACCATGCCATGAAAAGGTGTAGCAAGCAGTAAATGAAAAGTTAACATTGTTATTCGGGAGAATGGTTCCCATAAGCATCTACACCATCTACAGTAGTCAACCGTTACTGTGTTTGCTACTTTCATCTCCACCTCAAAATATGACGAGCAATTCATCATTTTCGAGACAACGATCTCGATGAAGCTTCGTATTGCTTTTCAAAGGGAACCGTACTATTAGGAACTGGCCTTCATGGACTTCATTCTTATTGGCTCTGAACGGCTATCATTTCCGCCTACAGCTCTTACATCACATATGTTCTTGACGAAGGCAGCAACTTCACCAAAAAACCATTACTTTAACAATTAAAAAATGTGCCGATAACCACGTTCATCTACTAGACACCTCCTTTCTTCGCTTGAGATCACAGCGCTGTTCCAAATGGTCCGAAAAATGTAAATTCGAGCAAGTTTTTTCGTGTAAAGTTGTCAAGACCGGTTGTCATATCAAGGCCGCGCTTAGTCAAAGAATTGCCAACGAGAACATTGTAATGTATGTTTTAGAAATAGTAACTCAAAAGACTGACACTCAACCAATTTTGGTGTCAATAGAAATGCCTTTCTTTACAACCATCCTTTATGAGCTGGAAAGCAATCTAGGCGTCGACTTTTCACTAAGGTTATGGAATATTCACCGAACAAAGCTGTACAACGACCCGCCTAGGGTGTGAAGAAAGAAAGGTTAGTGAGAACATAGTAGCAGAGATTTAGAAGGCATGGTAACCTCATTTCAGCTCATAAAAAAGTTTACTCGTAAGAACAAAACTAATCTAAGAACATCCACAATGGAGATGAAAGTCACGTGTGGAGAGGCTAGGCGGGACTACCGCCATCGATGCTTCGATTTTGTGCTCCAACGATGTTCTCCGCTGTGGCTGAACAAGGATGAAGTCCCGAAGCACTTCACGGAAGCAAAGCTGGCGCACCCGACTACGTGTTTTGGGTACGCTTCCCTAATTCCTGACTAAACCTTTACAGCAGAACGTCAATAATCGGCAAATTGCACTAAAAGCTGGCGACTGCTATATTCAGCATTTTCTCGTCAAGAAGAAAATCTGTTTCACCACACGCAAGGACTCAGAAAAGTTGTACAAGTTCTGTAATTCCACATGGTTCTACTACCTTGTCCTTGTCTTCGTCATAGGTTATGGCGGGAATCGCGGAGGCCAAAGAGTCACTTTTTCCCTATACTTACATCTACTTCGAATGTTACTAAGTTATCACCGATCAAACTGAGCGTTAGTGCGACGACCCAGCAAGCGTTATAGCTATGTGTCAGCAGCTCAACAACCCAGAACCTATGGAAGATCGACCTATGGACGTGGCTGTATAGTTGACACAAATCTCCCAAGTTTAATAGTCTTTATAAGGCGTAAGGTTCACATCCAGTACCCTACCAGAAACCCTAAACTGCAAGATTTATTTGCAGATTATCCATCAATGAATTACTGAACCGGTAATAAAAGCAGTTGTATCAGACGAGAGTTCACAGGCACCATTGTCATTCTCTTATCACGACGATTCGATAAGTAAAATTTCAGAACATATGAAAACGTCATATAGAATATACAATTTACATGCTAAACTCATAAAAAACATTAGAATGTGTTGGTTAACGAATAAAACCTGCCTGCACAGACGAATCGATACTGTCCAATATGAATAAATAACAACTTGACAGGTGCAGTACCCAACAGAGCACCCGTATAGAGATTATAGGACTCGCCACCACGAGGGACACATCTACGAGCACATTGGGACCAATAATATTATAAAATATATTCACAACCAGATACAATGGTACAGAAAGCGACGCAATTTCGAACAAATCGTAGAAAGAGTGCAATAAAAAAAAATCTGATGACTAGAAAATCCAAAACGTCTGATCACAACATCTTATAATCGTGAGTCAATTGATTTCTTACAGAAGAAAGCGACAAATAGATCACAGTCCGATAATAATAATAAGCAAAAATCATAATATACCATACCTAGAACAAGGCGAAAAAGATCTTACGAGCTCTTAACAAGATTCAGGCACAAGACTCCTGAGGAATAGACGAAGAATCTACCTGCTTATTGAAAACTGTATTCACTCTCATGTTATGAATAGATCGTTCCAGGAACCTGATCTCAATCTGAGTTGCTAACGAGCGAACACGTTCATCCACAAATGGAGACTTGGATAATCGAACACAGTGCGTCAACAAGTCTGACTCTGTCAACATCGACATGTACCTGAATCCAATTTTGCACATTTCTATTAAAAACTAATTGGTTAGACAAAAAAAAAACTACCCCATAGACACAGAATTGGCATCGCTATGTGAAAGAACATGATTGACTCCCCATAAACACCACATCTGCGCGCCTAGCAAGTTTGTCTCGTTCAGGATACGAACAAATGGCTCAAATGACCTTAAAATCACGGAAAACATTATACGGTGCAACGGAAACCATTATGTAATCAAATACATGGAAACCTGAAAACTTTTGAAAACCGGTTTTCCACATAAATGTCGAACCTGTATGAAACCATAGGAACAGAAAGCATGGGCCACTGACAGATCGACTTTACCATAAGGCTATTCACTTCTTCCCGGGATAGATCTGAGGGATGATGCCAGTCCTCACATAATAACATGTTAGCTAGGACCCCTGCAGCAAAGTAACTGCGTTCAACAGCACGATTTCTTCCCGTGGCGTCAACTCGAGAAAAGTCACCTTCTAGACACTCACTGCAAGATAACTATAAAGATAAAGATAATCGCGAAACGATAGAAAGGCGATAAAAAAAGAGATTTCATTTGTCAACGTATATAAAAAGAAAATACCATAAAGATTTCAAGTACGTCGAGTTCTGTAGCATCATGAGTTTCTGCTCATAAACTTCAGAGACGTTATTCTGAAAACCCCACAAATATAAACAGAAATTGAGAAGCACTACTGAAATGTCAATTTCATTTTTTAATCCCAAATCCTTATAAAAACTACTTGCTCTTAACGCTAATTTGGATCCAGATAGAACAAACGAATAACCGACCAATATGCCGAGCACCTTCGTCTGTATGTTATGATGGCTCTCAAAGTGTCGCAAGATCTCAAACGAGACTGCAATGCCATTTTCACGAGCGAAAACAATACATGTGGCAGGACAATCGTCTAAACTTACTAAATGAGGAGCGATTGGACACACCACTTGAAGTCCTACATATTACTCACCTGTGAGATTCCAGAGAGCGCTCAGTGTAAACTTGAGGGTATACAGTGAATTCTCAACGCGCACACTATTTGAGTTACGGAAATGACCTGAAAACCGACAAATTTTGATCAAGAAAAGCGGGAAGTCAAGAATAGCCTACAATGGAATTCATCTCACTAAGATTCTGCTCCATCAGATGCACAAGATGCTTAACATAACGAACGTCACTGGCAAGTATGCGAGCATCCTGGGAGTGCATTTTTGGTGCCACGATTGATACAATGGCGATTGTCATCCTGAAAAATACAGATCGTTTCCGATGTTAAAAAATACAGCGATTACTAACCGTGAAACTCCAGCATCATTATTGATCAACATGCTTTCCAGAGCAACTTTGCAAGTTCGATAAAAATTAATGCCTGAGAGTTGGAGAAGATAGTCGTTGCATATAGTCAACCACACATTTTTCTGCAGCTGAAAAAACCAGAGCTAGTTAAAACAACTAAATTTGAAACTTAAGCCATAGCTAATACTTGTGTTGTTTCGGGATAAGTCTCAGCAGCATCCAGGCAACGATCGACACACTTGCGAACGGTCGGGACAGACAATCTTGAAATACGTTTCATCCTGAAATTTATTCGCCTAGTGGGCCATCACGGAAACCGCGCTGGAGGCCACACTGATTGTGAAGTTCAAATATGTAAATACGAAAGTAATGGGTCATCTGTATCTCCTGCAACTCTATCAACACTTGAGTAACGAGAGCACGCAGAATTAAAGCCCCATTGAAAGCATAACTAGCTGAGTACAAACGTTTTATAGTGCTCATATTGTATTAAAAACAATCTCACTTGCAGAGATGATAGAGACAAGCGCTTCCGGCCATTTGAACGCCCAGATTTAGCAGGTGCTTTCGCAATGCTGCACAAACAACTGTGGCACATTCGGCAACTTCACTATCAGAAAAGTCATCATATCCACTTTGTAACATGTAGTAAACACAATGCAAAGCATGTGCAGTGAATGCATCTCTGCAATTAATATTACTTTAAAAATACTTTACACAAATTTGCCATAAATGGATATATTCATAAAACAGAAAATAGAAAAAGAAAGAGAAAAAATAGTAAAAAAAACCTGTCAGTATTCCAGTAGGCGTTCAAAGCGATAACTGCTTGGTTTCTAGTGGCACAATTAATAATTTGTACATCGCGTTCCACGGGAACAATATAAGAATGACCGTCCAGAGGAGTAGCTGCAAAACTATCAAAATTGCGAGACTAGAGGTGATTCCAACTACCATCATATAAACCACGAGTCCAGTCTCTTGACATTTACTGTCGGACTCTGCGAAGAACAATGAAGATTGGTATAAATAATTTAGTGGACTCACCAAGAACAGACAACCTTTCTAGCCGAGGATTTCTTTGCAGTAAAAGGGAGACAATGTCAGATGCTCGATCGACTCCCATATTAGCAAGAGAATTTCCAGCGAGATCGACTGACTTTAGATTGGGCCAACACTTGTGTGGATCATCAAGCATTACTTGCACCATCGCAAGTGGTAAGTCTACGCAAGCTTCCTGAGAACTGAAAGTGGGCGCCAGTGAAATGCCATGGACACTTTATATTCCAGTGAAAACAATTTCATTACTTGAGGCTTTTGTATTAAAATGTTTAGAATCAATACCTATCCGTCCCATAGTCCGTGACTTCTTTGGATATGTCGAGAACTCGTAGACCAGTCAAACTGCGTAGTGTTTCAGTAACGCAGCCAGAGCGCACACGAAGATTGTGCATTATTAGTGCCTCCAAATTACTACAAAAACAACTACTACTGTTGATTTTAGGCCCACAATGAACCACATTTCACCCAGTAACAATTGCCCTGTCAGTTCCTCAACAGAGTAAATGAAACTACTTTACATTCATTAACACAACGGCGATAACAATTGATTCTCAGTGGCGATCAGTGTAATGATGCACAATTTCTCGCTGAACACGGTATGCACTGAAATCAATGCTCACCAACAGTTGTGCTCACCAATTTTTCCAAATATTTTTCCACTCGTTTGTTTTAGATAATCCACATATCTCAGATGTTCCAGGTGTTTTTACACACCTGGAATATTTCCATCCCTTGGATGTGATCAGAAAAAAACCGTCTATAACGCAGTCATGGTGCTGTCAGCTGATTTTTGCTAATCTCTTTCATAACATAAATAGAATAGATTTTGGCATATTTATTTCAAACATTCCTTAAATTCTCCTATTCTGTACGTGATGACCTATTATTGCGATTTGATCGCGAAGAATGGCTAAAAAAAAGTATTTTAAAAGTCAAATTTTGGAGGTATGAACCATGTAAATGGAAGACAAACTGGGCCCATCTTTGACCAAGCTTTCACCGAGGCTAAACAAAAAGAAGATGAACTCAATGGGGACAATGAAAAATCTCCTGCGCTCCTCGAAGAGTATATACTAATTGAGTAGGAAAACTAGGTAGAAGACGCCAATGACAAAGTGAGTTATAAAGCCATATGGTGCCCGGTGACCAGTCTCCGACGATAGTCGATAGAAGTGGATTAACAGTTCCAGATTTACAAGCAGAATTGGTGCATTTTGTTTAATTATTTACTTTTAGTATATATCACCTGTGGGGCGCGTGTAGCATAGTGATCGGAAGCGCCTTGCAATACACGATCACCAAGCCCTCCATCCCCCCGTGTCGACAAATTGGTACGACTGTCTGGAAGAATCGCAGCAATGGCTCGATACATTGATAGGCCAGCACGAGTCATTGTAAAGGACAGATTTGAGTTCAATCACCTCCAACGATGCTTAATGAAGTCGAGTGCATGGCGCATCCTTCAGGGATTGATTAACGCCGAGAGCTTCATCCTCATCCTTTACTATTTATGCCATAACGGCGAACGGACCTGACAGATTCGAATAGGAGGACCAATTGTGGAAACAGAAAACTGCTGAAGAAATGAAATGAAAAGACTCAACGGACTCCACCCTAAATCGTTACAACCCTTAGAATTCCATGACTGAACGATTACTGGAGAATTAACTCGGTCAATGGAAAAGGTCCTATGGCACTTGAAGCTATACCAAGTAAGAGAATTCAAAACGTCTTGCCTAGTTTGCATTTGCCAACAATGCAACGTATGATGGATAGGAGACCAGATAGCTCAACAAAACAAAAACATTTTAAACGTCGCTGACTAGTCGCGTTTTGGAAGCGACTGATCTAGTACAGAAACACTGAAATTTTGTACTAATTGTTATAATGGATTATCAAAGTGCTATTATGACTCCATAAGACAAAGAAAAAGAAAAAAATGCCAGACAGGTTAGCAGACAGCTTTTCCCACATGTTACCTCTACTGCCCTTCCGCCCCAGTAGCACCAACGCTCTTTTGTTTAGATTCTACATAGAATCCCTCCCATATCTTATTGAAGCTTCCAGCAACGGGTCTGTTCAGAAGTAAACTCTAAGATGAGACATCTATATACAAACTGTAAGTGTAAAGACGTCTCTCATTCAAAGCATCACAGGGAACTAGTCAATACAGATGTCGTCAAGCATCCAGACTTCTGGTTCCTTAAAAAGTTCAATAAATGGAGTAACACAATACAATACGTATCCCTTAAGTGTAATTGTTGCCCAAATAGAAGTAATCGAACAGTTACCGAAACCTGGCCCTTGTCACAAAAAGATCCAACAGGATAGCATATTAGAAGTAAAGCAAGAACTCCATTAATGTCTTAACCACGGCAATCCACGCGTATCCAATTCGCTTTCCCAGAACGAGGCCCTCAATATCATCAATGAATAATTTATGTAAGTATATCACTAATTTTCGCGCAAGCAGAAGCAGATAGTTCTCCAGATTGACTACGATTGAAGATATAGGAACACATAAAGCACCCAGTTGCGAACTTTTGAAACTACAATTCTTCGTTTCACAATCGTAAAGACGTCATGATTACCGTACGCAACGATCTGATTGGAGCACATAGGAACAAATTCGTTTCGAAGTATGAGAAAAGAAAATGCATCCCGAGACATATTCTCTGCTGCAAAATTACGTATCAAAGGCCGATATCACCATGTTGGATCGAAAATATGAGTTTTCTCATCACATAGACAATGAATAGAAACGTCAAAAAAAAGTATGAAGAATATAGATATAAAGATATTGAGGATACGTGGAGAATAAAAACGAAACAAAATCACTGGTGAAATCTATTGTAAACCCTTCTACAGTGTTATGAAGGTAATCGAGCGTTTTCCAGAGTTCTTAACTAAATTTTGAGCACTTGTTCAACAAATTTATTTTCACTATCATTTCATGAGGGTAAAGTCAAAACGTTAACAAACTTTTGTCCATTCAGTGCAGAAATATCAGCGACCAGTGTGTTAGAAATATCGAGCAGCTTCAAGTTAGGGAGTTCACGTACAACTTTCAATGCGGTCTGACAAACAGGGCGACCGGCGAGTGAGAGGCTCTCTAGTGCCGAGAATTGAGCTAACTGAAACCAGAGATCAAGTTAGAATAGGTGTGCCTGGTGCTAGCGTTCTGCTGCTAGATAGATTATCGCAATGACTTACCCTAGTGAAATTCGTCATCTTATCATGCCCTCCAATGTTAAGATAACGCAGGGATCTAAATGTAGCATCGCTAACGCACTCACGTATAAATTCTCCCACGTCGAACGTCGATGAATCTACAACAAATCCAGTCATTTTCTTCAGTAAAATACGAAATAAAACATGTCTTTATTTCAGAAAACTACTGAGGATTACACCAACCAGAAGGCCCTGCGTCGGAAATTGAGAGCGATTCCAGGTCGAACTGTGCCAAACGCGACAGAACAACGTATGGAAAGTGACCGCATTGAGATAAGTCAATCTGAACGTTTGGAAATCGGCTCACACGGTTTTTGTAAATTAAAAACAATGATCATGTTTCTGAATTGTTGAGATTATACGAGGTTGAGAAATACGTTTATTTTGGCTAACGTTTCGACGCCTTCGTCTTCACCAAAGACCAGAGTCAAAGTGGACCATCAACTTGGCTCATCGGCTCTGATGAAGACGAAGATGCCGAAACAAACACATTTATCAAATTCGTGTAAGCTCAACAATTTGAAAGTTAAGTGACGGTCGATTTTAAAACGCGAAACTCGGTACTGTGAAAAAAAATATAATTTATAAGGTTAGACTACGACACAAAATAAACCAGCTCATGTTGTATAAAAAACAATATGGTAAGGATCAGTCAAAAAAACCGTAGTCATAAGCTGTTAGTCATAAGCTATTGAAAACACGCATTAAAATATCTTCAATCATTCTCAAGTACATTAGAGTTTAACCACATTTCTGATTTTCAAGAGTTCTTGAACAGAAAGGAAGGTTAGCAACAAATACAAAGCAAGGACTTTTTCACTGTCCGTTGCTTCGGCCAAACAAAACGCTGACTATCACCGAGGCCAGAGTTTCCCTTACGAAAACATCCAAAACATTTGTGACATACAAAATCATAAGTCGCATCCTATTTACATAATGCGCATCGCGCTTGAAGTCTTGTTTTTTTGCAAACAAAAGGGCAGAACTTCAAAAATGTTTTCTATTTCCGTAAGAAGCTTACAAAAAAAAAATCCACAGACGTCTATCTTCAGATGTTTGTTGAAGTAATAACTTCCAAGCAGAACATAAACACCGCACTTCTACAGTTCATAACAGATCGAATTCGGGATATGACGACGACAAGGGTTCAGGAAAAAGGAAACAGCTTCCTCACCTATCCGCCGTCTGGATTACCCCCTTCCTTAAGACTTCCTTAAGAACGAAACTACGGTATATTAAGAGCTGGTCTCGTGTTCGTTACTGTATGAAGGAAATAACTAATCCGTACCACCGAACACTATATCAATAATCTCCAAAAAAAAGTGCAAACAGCCAAAAAACCTTAGTTATGTTCAATTTAAGGTCTGCCAGACACTGTAAGCCTTTCTCGTCCAGCAGATCCAACTGACGCATCGCATTCACGATCAGATTTCCAAACTGAGCAGGTAATGGAGAACCAATAGGCGGAACTCGTTCTAAATCACGTTATAAAGCGCAAATCTGAAAAAGAAGGCACAAGAGAGCTAATGACTCACCTTTGCCAATAAGACATGCTAGACGAAGAGCACTTGCCTCTAGTAAGGATTTAGGTGAGCACTCTGCGTAGGCATCCGCAGGCATCTCTGAAATCCAGGGTCTCTTCAGAAGGGTTAGTAATGAGTCCAAAATAAGATTAAGATGGTCGTGGGAGCACTTTAGCATGTGTAACAAGCCTATATCACAATGTTTCATAGCGTGTTTCGGTTTCGTTCAACGACTTAGTTGCTTCTGATAGAAGCGTAGATGACGAATGTAAGAGAGATAACTACGGAGACTTTTGAGTCTAATAGAAACACTCGTCACGTTAAGTGCACACCTCTTATGAACATAAAGGACTAAGTGAAACTAAGGAATTAAGGACTACTTGCAAAAATCTATAAGTGAAAATGGAGAAGCAGAACTAAACAACGTAAACAGCACCTCTAAGAAACCTACAGACATAATACAGATCTTAAATTAGCAATGAAAACTAACAACTTATTATCTGAGCGACATTCCCCCCGAGCGTTAATGATTACAAGGATACATGAGTGATAATCGATGGAACTGTGAGCTATATTGATCTGTACGCAATCGCGAACACCACACATGAGACCACGCCTATTTTACCCCTCACCTGCATTTTCGCAGAGGGGTATTCGCTTCCTGGTTAAAAGCAGAAGTTACGCTTTAACCTCAAAGTGATTACGCAGTTTATTTTTGTCCTCATATCCGAAATCGATAGTCACTAGCGTTCTTCTGAGTTTTATAAGCAGCAAACAAGCAGTTGCGTAGAAAGAGGATGCTAGGAATGACGTAGGAAAATATCCCTCATAAAGTTTTGCTTAAGAATGGGAAAAATGACGATGATCTCTCTGTTCTTCGCATTATCGAACTGTTTAAATGTGAACGACTAACCGCAGGTAAGCAGTAGACATCGTCCAAAGCAGAAAAATTTGCGGAAGGCTTCTGACGTTCCCAAAAGCACATGCTTTTCGTTAGCTCACTTTAACCCTTCCGGGAAGGGGGTAAACTGCTCTTGTCCTATTTCAGCAATTTCATTGCATCTTAACTATAAGGAAATTCCTTTTCAAAGTAATGATTCGGTGTACAGGAGGAACTCTGATCCACAAAGGTGGAGACTGCGTGTGGTGGTGACGACGTGGGGCAGACCTTGGTCAGGCTGACCTTGGTACTCCAGGCAACCACAGTGGCTAGACCAGCAAAACTACGAAAAAGTGGAAATTATGCTAGAGTCCGCATAACCAGTGAAGACGAGCTATCCAAGCATCCAAGTAAGTAGGTATAGGTACACCAGTACAAAGCCTATTTTGTGCACTTTCGTCCTGTGTTATTGAATTACAATGTAAACTGTGTTCTGGGCAAATTTTACACCTTAGAAATTGGGCTGTCAAGACCGTAATTTCGGCAAATTTAGTTTTACGAGTTCAGGTTGTGTCGTACGCAGCGTAAACGGTTCGAAACGCTATTGAAACATCGGGCCATTGAAGTGTTCACGAATTCCCAGTACAACGTGGGTTTCAAAGATTTCGTGACGTTGACGATGGCAGGAAGGTCGCGAACGTCCCTCCGCTGTAACGACGTTGAACCGAAACCGTTAGTGGAAGCAGATAAACGCACAGCTCTTCGAGAATTTGATAGAAGAACTCAGTCCGAGCACCTCAGCTATTCCGGAATATCTGAAGATAACTGGAAAATCGAGAAAACCCGACAAGTGAATGCCGTCCGAATTGGACGATCCTTCTCCACGATAACGATGGGCCACATGTCGGACAAGCGACTTTGCAAAGGTTGTACGACGTGGACTACGAAGCTCTGCCTCGTCCACCATTCTTGTTACACTGTCGCGTTTCCAACAACACTTCTTCGAGCATTTTCAAAAACTATGCCACAGCCGAAGCTGCTTTTGTTGACTTCATCTCCTCCAGAACTCAGAAGTTTTAAGCAGTCGGATTAATTGAACTCGCTTCTTGCTACCGAGAATGTATAGATAGTCACTTAGATGCTTGAATGGCTCGTCTTCACTGGTTGTGCGGGCTCCATCATAATTTCCGTTTTTCTGAGTCTTGTTGGTTTAGTCATTGTGTTTCCCTGGAGTACCGAGGTCAACCTAGCCAAAGTCTGCCCCAGGTCGTCACCACTATGGGCAGTCGCCGCCTTTGTGGATCAAATGAAACTCCCCGGAAAGGACAATAGTGCGTTCGTTCCCCACCATAGACACCTGCGGTCCAGAGTTTTGCAAATATCTCAGCAACGTTGTGGTTGTATTTCGCTTAGTACCCTGCCGCGAAATTATAGTAGGCAGAAAATAAAAAGGTATAACATTGTGATTTCAACTACAGCCGCAGCTTAACTGGGTTCTATGCCGATTTGAGCGCCCCAGATCAATCCCGCTGACGGGTGATTGCTGTGGCAAAGATCGATAGAAATAGTTGAGAGACAGGCGAAACAAAGGACCCGCATGGTGTGGTGGTGAACGCGTTACTCCCCGGAAAGGACAATAGCGCGTTCGTTGTCCACCATAGACGCCTGCGGTCCAGAGTTTTGCAAATATCTCAGCAACGTTATAATTAATAGTGTTTTTTCTTTCGTGAGATGTGCCACTTTAAAAGTGCAATTTGAAATCTACATTGCTACATTAATTGGCGATCAGCCTGACAATCGATCATATGTGGCGATTCAACCTTCAATTATCAGACAAAAGCTGTGAATGGACCAATACTGATGGTAAACACTACAAGCAACAGTAGTAAAAAAAAATAGTTGGTAGCTACAAGTCTTCTCCAACAAGCTGCAAATTCACCTCTTCTTATACGGAAATGTTGTGGACGTCAGTAACAAGCGGATCCTCGCTCTCTTTCTTCGAATCCTGTGTTTCGAGCACAGGAGTAATTGAACGAACCAGATTTCATCTCGTGGGATACCACAGTGTTCCCGAATGTGTCATTAGGCTTGGCTTCTGTCATTCATTAAAAATTCTAGCCCCAGAAAAAGGTAACAGCGTGTACGATCACCACCGCAGACACATGCGATCCAGAGTTTGACAAATACCTCAGCATCATAGAGGCTGAACTTAGTATAATATCCGTCCGTAAAAAATTGTAGTAGCCAGTAAATAGAGAAGTGATTATTTTGTGGTTCTTTTTTTAATCTGACGTCTACTGTGTGAATCCCAGCACTTCTCACATTCGATTCGTTTCCTCACATCCATCGTCCACGAAGGCCTTCCAAGTTTTTACGTGCTTCGGTTCCTGCTCGAGGATTCTCATTTCGTCTCGAATGTCGTAGAATGCTAGTCGAGTAATTCTCCCTGGAGTCCTGAGATAGCCGGGTTGGAGCATTCTCAATTGGATTGCAAAGAGTGATTTTTTCCCAGAGAAGTCCGGTACCAATTTCCCGACGCCGGAGGGATGAGTGGCTTGGTTGGCCCGGAGCGGAATCGAACTAGCACCATGCTCGTGATGACGGACATCACTACCACTGTGCTGTCCCCATTGTGATTCTAGTTTCTTTAATTCGCATTCATTAAACCTTATCTCATAAACGGAACTAAAGGTGGATCTAGTAAGTTTTCTCAAGTCCTCAAATCTTCAAGTACTCCAGTAACTCCAGGAGGGGCGCCGCAGTTATCGGAAAGTCAGCGCTAAAAGCGAATGTGTGAAGTCACTGAAGAACGACTGGTCAATATTCTACAATTTTGGTCACGAGTTTTTTCAGCACTGTCATGCATTTGATTGATGAGAGTCCAAATAGCATTCAAAGGACGATTTACACCAAGCCTTGGTGATTTTATGAGGATTTTGGAAATATGCCCACACTAGTACCTTTGATTATTGAGCAAACATGAGGTGGACTAAGAAGAGAAATATTTCCGGATCGTTCGTTGGAAATATTGGTTGGTACATAACAGAAAATGAGGCGCGTGTAGCCAAGTGGTTAGGGGTGTCCTCAATACGCCAGTGATAAACAATTTCTAGATTACTATAATGCTGAGATATTTGCAAAACTCCGGACCGCAGGTGTCTGCGGTGGAGAACGAACGCGCTATTGTCCTTTCCGGAGAGTAACGCGTTCACCACCACACCATGCGGGTCCCTCGTTTCGCCTGTCTCTCAGCTAGTTCTATCGACCTTTTGCCATCAGCAATCACCCTCAGCAATCAGTTTCTAGATTACTGAGAGAACATGAGGTTGATAATAAGCTTTATTTGGCTAAAGTTTCGATATCTTCATCTTCTTCAGAGCAGGATTGAATCAAGTCGAGATGGATGTGGTTGTTCAAGTCGAATCTCGTGAAATAGAGGACCGCCCTAATGAGTTGCCCTTTTGTACACGACGGATGTTAATCGATTGGCGCCATCCAATACGATCTGTTATTTTTGGGGCAGTGCGTCCTACGGAGGTGGGTGTTACTCTAGCTGGAGCATAGCTACAACCACACATCGCGAAGGCGGCAACTGTGGGACATCGACTCGGATCAATCCGGCTTGAAGAGGACGAAGACGTCGAATGACTAGCCTAATAAACATTACCACCAACCTCGTATTTGTGCAATAATCCAAGAGAATATTGATTATTTACGCTTTTACTTGGATACCTGGATGGCCTGTCTCCACTGCTTCTGCGGTTCCCAGCATAATTTCCACTTTCCGGAGTTTTGCTGGTTAAGCCACTGTGGTTCCCTGGAGCCCCGATGTCATCCTAGCCAAAGTCTGCTCCAGGTCGTCACCGCCACAGGCAGTCGTCGTCCTTGTGGATCAGGAGATGTGCCAACGTGCGAATATACGAGGACGATACCAGGACGGTGCTGGATCCTGGGACTGGTTTACTCTTAGCTGGGCTTCCTGATGGAAACGCCGGACTCCTCAGCTTGGGAAGGTGCCGGAGGGATGAATGCTTCGCTGTACATAGCAGCCCCACACTCAAGAATACCTCCCAGCCACGATGAGGTGGTAAAGGTAAAGGTATTTATGCCCTGGTGAAAACAGTGGGTTTTTAAAGATGTACACACCTGGTTGTTGGTCCGATTCCACGCCTCAGTTCACCAAGCCTTCCATACCTCTGGAGTCGATGGAATGGGAGAGGACTTATTTGAAAGGACAACAGGATTGACTTGATCGGCCGATCGGCCACCAAAGTCATCATACGGACCAGACATATATCATAATATCTGCACGAGGCTTGATAAGGTTGAGTGAACTGAGTATCTCCCAATCATTCTTCAACGCCGAGAACCTTTTTACTTTAAATTGGAAAAAATTTAAGCAGTGTACTTGCTCTTTATAACATTCTAGAAGGAATCGTACAAATATGAATTTGCCATGAGGTGATATACGTCCAAAGCTTCAACATAGTTCCTCATTTTTATCTCTGTGATTCCATTCTCAGTACTCTCATTATTATTTCTGTCTCGGCAAAAAAAAAAGCCCAAAAGTAATGCTACGGAAGGTAATAAGAATGTATGGAGAAGAGATATCAATGACTTCTTCACTTGAAGGATCGGTAACGCAAAATAACTGGGAAGATAGGGAACGACTATGGGAACTAGTTTGCGCTCGAAGGATGAGAGGCGAGATATAAACGTGGACGAACATCATTCCGGAATCGAGCATCGTTCAATTCAACACAATTTCCAGCAAAGGCGGAACGTTAGCGACATAGGGCTCAAAGCATGGAATTGTGCTAAAAACCATCGACCAGGTACCCGAGAACTAGTGAAAAAGTGGCAATGAATTTTTAGATTTTAAGACATCGTATCAGGGGATCTATGATAGTGCCCTGGGTTCTCTCCGTGGTGCAAGTCTTACGATTAATAGACTATTTCTCAGGAAACAACGCGAACTATCGCTATACGAAAATCCTAGAGACTTCAAACAACGCACCAGCTGAACGGAATGAGAACAGTGCGAGAACTTGTCAGTGTGTAGAAATATCTTACAGCACATTGGCGACAGTGCTGGTTTTCGATACATGCCGATGATTTTTCGATAACAAGAGTACTTGTGGACTTTCGGTCTCAAGAACTCGATAGGATGGGCTATACTGTACCCAACTAACGGCATACATAAATCTCGAAAGTACTAAGTTCCTCCGTACTAACTCAGTTCAAACTTCCAATTTTTGTGAGATTCGAAGAAAACTGTTCATAGTGTTTGAGAATTTCACATATAGGCGCAAGAGCACAACGTCTACAATTTGTGTGGGAACATAGTCACAGCCTGCTGAATGAAATACCAGTCTGAGATGAGGGAAAAGAGCGAAAGAAGATTTAGAATTCCAGAGGAGATCTCTTGGAGTTTGAGGAATTCGAAAGTTAATCTTAGTAGAACAAAAGAACTAAACCTTTATTGACAGAGTTCTACATACTATGGTCCCTTCCATTTTAAATCGACAGAACTAGCTTAGAGACAGGCGAAACGGAGGACCAGCATGGTGTGGTGGTAAACGCGTTAACCCCCAGAAAGGGTAAAAGCGCGTTCGTTTCCCACCGCAGCCACCTGCGGTACAGAGTTTTGCAAATATCTCAGCATTGCTGTGGTTGTCTTTCCATTTTAGTTGACAATTATGATTACGATCTGAGATATGACTCTTTAACTGTTAAGGACTAAATCGTTTTTGGTCACCTATAAGACTCCACAATTGTGCTATAGTTATAATTTCCTTCGATAGTCGTTGGACACCGTGATTTGACCTTGGAGCAATGAATACAATTAACTTCCAGTTCATTCCACTATTACACTGGATAAATAAAGCACAACGATTTCAGTGGAAGTTGCGTCTGATTGAATAAAAAGAATCTAAAGGTTAGATGAAGAATGGACTCTTAGTAAACCTCAAAATGAGAGGAGAAGGGTGAAGTGCGGAGTGCTAACGAAGCAACGAAGCAATGGCAGTTGTGAGCGCGGAGTGGTAGGGAGCCGAGTGTAATGGACGAAGAGTGACGTAAGGTGGCTGGGGACGTGAAAGACAACGCCCACAAGTCACAACAGGTGTGGGGAAACCACGTCCCGGAATCCACAGCATCACGTGACTCTGCCGTCTATCCCGGAACACGACGTCGACAAAAATGTCGGTCGAAACGGAGACAGACGTCGACCGGATTGAATTGTCATCTCGGAGAAGTGTCAAAGAACCACCAAGCAGCTCGTATCGTCAATAAATGACCGAAGGACGCCAGATCTTAGATCGTAGCCACTTTTTTCTAGAACAGCTAGGAAAACTCAAAACAAAACAGGAACTTAGGAACGTACGAGTGTAGTGATAGAGTTCGAACAATGAAAGTGCAGCAAGTGGAAAAATTTCCTGTATTTTTTTAGCTGTTACAAAGTTTACGAATGCATTCGGACACCTACACATTGTTGTAAACGTGTTCAATAGAATATCTCTCAAAAGTTTCTTTTTATTTTTTAAACACACATAAAACAGCTTTCCGTGGGCTAACCCTTATAAGGTTGATTAAATGAGTAGGGAAATTACTGGAAATTTCTTAAAAAGAAACCACATAAATCCTATACATATGTACTGTAAAAGCAGTTTTGCTTAGCCGATATCTCATCGACATACTTACGAGGGACGTGTAGTGCAGTGGCCGTTCTTTACAAGCAACTCTCTGGTTCGACCACACCCCAGAGTCTCCAAGTCTGCCATTCGTTCGGATCTAGAAGTTGGTACCAGACTCTGGGACCAACTGGGTTCCTCTAGTCTCTGTAGAAGCATTACTAATCCAGAATTCCAGCGAGAATCGACTCGACCGCCATTCAGCGATATTCAATTCATAAGGAATGCAATAATCCTTAAGCAGCAGATGTACCCAGCACACAGAAAATCTTCGTGTATGGTATATGCGAAGAAAAGAGTTGAATGCAAGAAATCTTAGGAACCGCATATTAGATGTGAAGAAGGGAATGTAAAAATGCTAACTTAATTGTATGTTTTACCGTTTCGATGATGACAAGGAACAGGATCTCTATCGAATGGGTTATTGACAAAGGTATTTTAATGGTTTTGATTGCGCCAATATGAAGCAGTTTGCACCTACAGAATAGGCTCTTGTCTACTTTGGTTAGCAGCTTGGTTACGGTTCATTCTTGAGTATCCAAGCGGTTGGCCAGTCTATACAGCTAACCGATTAAATTGACTTATCACTTAGAACAAGCCCGTGGGTGCTCAGAAGCTAAGACAATGAATAACTAAACGTGTTCAATGTGAACTTCCCTGTACTGGTATTGAATGGTACTCCATCGTCATGAAGCCTGGTCTAACAATTTAATCCAAGAAAAAAGATCCTTTCAAGTTATTCGCTGGTAAATGCTGCTGTGACAAAAATGAAGATCAGTGTTTTGACCAACGGAAAGTTCCGAATAGGAAGAAACTCTTCGGCTATAGCAAAAACTGGACACGCCGTGGTAATTCTTATAAGCTTACACATTTTCCTTGGGCGATAGCATTCTTCTTACTTGTAGTACACAGTCATTTGCTATGGTCAATGACATCTGATGGCACCTTTCCCTGAACCCGTGTTCAGTAGTGTATCCCAGGCGCAAAAAGCATGTTAATTACAAACACACTCCTCTCGCTATCTTCATAGGCTATGACGTAGGAGGAGCTAGTTGCGAACAAAAGCTGACCGTTTGAGGTTCTGCTGCCGACAGCAAACCCCTTTTCAACTTCCAGCCTTCCTCCATTGCCCGTTCCGATAACGGGGGATCGATAAGCGATTAACTGAGAGTGCGGGGACACCGTTATTGCCAGTAAAGACGGGACCAGCCGTATTTAGCAGTCTAAGAATGATGAGAAACCGCCATTAATTAGCCAATAATAGTATGATGAGGCATAGAAGGGCTTCAAAAATTATTTTTGAACCATGGTCTATAACTTCTTCATGCCAAATGTTTACCACCATCGCAAGTGTGGCGTTTGTGGAACGTCAAATGTGACCTACAAACCGGATTCATCCTAAAGAAGAGTTACCCAACTTGAATTGAGTTAGTTAAATCAGTGCCAGGAATCTTAAAAGAGATAGAATAGAAGCTTTTAGCAATGTGGTAAACATCTATCCGATCTATAGGGTCCCGTAATTGTCAGTAGTGAAACCCGTGGAATCTCAGCCGCTGGTTCCTTAGGAGCACCCAGGAAGAAAATTTTGCGAAATTACTTCCGTACAGATACAGGAGTGTGCTCACCCCCCTTAGTAAAGATGAGTGAGGTCCTCTTGTATTAAATAAGAAAAAGGTATGCAGATCCGCGTATGAAGTGTTCTAAATTGGAAAAGCAGCTGTCTACCCGTATAATCGGCTATCCTATTATAGGCAAAGTTAAGCGCTCTCAGTTCGGTCATTTTCAGTTCAAGCAACTCTTCTGTTGGCTTATAAGATCGAGTTCTTCACTAAAAGATCTTTGGAAGATTATGGGTTTTCGAATTGCTTATCAATGGCATATCTGTGGTGATAATGTAAGCTGTACTTGAAGTCACAAACGTATAGAGGTCATCTAAGTACTCAAGTTGTTAACAATACAAAATGAACCATATGGAAATTTTATCCCACTCCTATTTTTATCCTAAGCATGAATCCATCGGAAATATGTTGTCATTTTCTCTAAAATCCCACAACGAGAATTTCCCATGAACTTCTCAAAATAGTGGTGGTCATAAGATTCAGCCACAATCCGAAGAACGAAGGAAAAACTGATATGATGCAAACTTCTCTTCGCTTCCATTCTTTTTATTCCAGTGACTAGTCAATGTAAAGGGGTTGGTTTCCATTAGCTTAGCGTAAGCGTTGTAATCCAATCCATAGGACATTCTATAATCTTCACTTAACATCTAGTTCACCTATGCTTGCTTCGTAGATAGGAGGTTATAATACGATGTTGATACGGCCTCTCCAAGGAGGCCATGTTCGTCGCAACACCAGACTGAAGTCAGCGATAGAAAACTGGTGTCGGCTCATCAAGAATAGAAAAGGCCCAAGTTCCTATTATCAAAAAGAATCAAAAGGACACAGTAAAACAGGAAAAACATATTAACCATCCCATGGGTTAGTCATTCAATTACTGTGACCGAAGAGTTCCATAAGAGGGAGATTTGGTAGAATTTTACGGCTGAATCAGCCATCGTATCATAATGATAGTTGGCTGTTGCTCGAATGGGGTGCCGCGAATGACGCCAGAAAAGCGATCTCTTATAGTGCAGGTGTCCATCGTTCTTCGATAAGTCTATTTCGGTTTCGCTCACAAACCAGGAACACTGTGACATAAACTGTTCTGAGTTGCAATGATATTTCTGTACTTTGATTTGTTGCTGGTGACTCTTAAAAAAAGTACTCGAGTGGAATTACGGTAAATGGCGTAAAGCACTTGGGACTTTTATTAATAAATATTTACTTATTACGTGCGATGAATGGAAAGTGTCTGTGAGAGATTTCTCACAACGGTGATTTCTCACGGTCACAATTAGATCGTTTGGTTTGCGATTTACTTTCAGGTAACATGACTTCGTCTATAGCAGGTTCTTCCGTTCAAGAGCGTCAAATCTGAATACTGCACAAGACATAAGTGCAGTGGCTTGCGGAAGACTCTTAGAGCGGAAGAAAGGTCGTCCAGAAGAAGTACATCTTAGTGACCAACGTTTACGTGTGTGGGGTTTTCTTCATCAGGCCAGAGATTTCACACATTTAACTCCAGGTTCGGGAAATTGCTTCCCAGCCAAGGGATACAAACTCAAAACTCACAGTCTTTCAGAAGAAGATATTCTTATGGAACATTTTTGGCAAGCTTGATAATGTAGCGTAGCATTCTTCTGCAGTATTCCAAAAATAATTAACAATTTCGGAATTTGGTCACTTTAGTTTGCCAAAGTCATAAATTTATTTTTGGTTATTTGCAACAATAATATGACTAATTAGGTGACTTCCTTTACAACGAATTGTGTGTGCTATAGCAAATTTTCATTCGACAGTTATGCTACTGGTTTAGCAAGATTTTTCGCAAGTAACTCGAGGAATAGATTACGGCACATATGGCACAATGGTTGGAGGCGTCCTGCAACACACACGTGAGATCGGTCCCAGCACTCGTGGCTTACTAAGCTTTCCATCCCTCCGGGTTCGGCAAATTGCTACCAGACCTGTCTGGGAGGATAGCAGCACTGGCTCGATACATCGGTGGGCCACCGTGAGTCACTGTAAAAGACAGATATGCATCCAATCATCTCCAACGATGCTTAGTGAAGTCGAATTCACGGCGCAACCCTCAGGAATTGATCATCGCGGACACGTTTATCCTTCTGGAGCTTTTATCTCGACGAAATAGTGGCTATGCGTCAGAACAGGTTGTTAGCTGAGCTTGTAAATCGGAGGAGGTTCGCCGCCTGGTGAGTAAACCTCTTCCTACTCTTCCGATCATTCTCAAAAAGAGAGCGGCTAGTTTTATTAGGCATGGATGGCCCTATTTAAGAAAGAAGGTGCGCATCGCAGTTCGACATCCAGGAGAATCCTCGCTCATGGCAAGGAGGTGAACCGTTTTGTTGTGATTCACATGTGCCTCACACTTTCACTGACGTTTTGTTTCGCTTTCAGCGGGAATTTTCTGCACCACCTACTCTGCGAAAATTATGGGTGGAAAATATTCGGTGGAGTTCTTTTTCGAACCCTCAAATTATTAGATAATCATGTACTTCCTTGAGAATTTTTCGCTATTATTATAATCTTAACACTTTTATTTACTGCCTTTTTCTTCTTAATGGTAGGGTATGTTGTGAAATATAACTGTGAAAATAAAAAAGTTAATAACTGTGAAAATAAAAAAGTTATATTTCACAACATACCCTACCATTAAGAAGAAGAAGGCAGTAAATAAAAGAGTTAAGATTGTGATTATAACGAAGCCTCAGCTTAACTGGGTTCAATGCCGATATTGGCTCCCCAGATCAATCCCGTTGACGGGTGATTGCTGATGGCAAAAAGATCGATAGAACTAGCTGAGATACATGCAAAGCGATGGACCCGGATGGTGTAGTGGTGAAGTGCGCTGCTCTCCGGTAAGGACAACAGCGCGTGTTCGTTCTCCACTGCATACACCTGTGGTCCGGAGTTTTGCAAATATCTCAGCACTTCATACGAGCTGTTATTATACTTATAAATACGCCTAGTCCTAAAGTTGCTTGGAAATACCGTGCTTCGCACTCACTCTACTTATCACTTATCGATCTCTCGTTATCGGGACGGGCGATGGGAGAAGCAGGAATGTGGTGTGGGGATTCCCAGATGTTCTGTAAACACTTAACACGTAAGGGGGATTCCCCGTTTAGTACACACCAAATTCACGACACTCCCCAATACCGAACCAAGCCAGACCTATTAGATGTCTATCTCACAATTAATAGAAACCGATTCTTAACTGCCAACTATTCCCAATTTCTAATTCTCGTATAGCACATCGTTTGTAGCACGACAGTTCATGATTGCGTTGCTATATGAATTTTCCAGTCGTGGTCTAAGTTTTCTTAAACAAGGACAAATTACAGAGGTCCTCTGAACTACTTTTAACTTTAAGGGTAATAATCTGCTGGAAATCAGTAGCCCTGTGGAGCGTAGCAATTCCTCTGAAGTTAGTTTAGCGCAAAAAACAGAAATTCCCCTTCAAAATAAGGTGATGAACTACCGCGGATAGTTCATGCGCCCTCTGTGTAAAAGAGTAACAGTTACACTATGTACTAACATAAAAACGAGCATCACGAAGCTGTCAATCAATCTTCCTATTGCGTATGGTTTACAAACGATTCAATCGACCTAGATCTTGCTAAATCGAAACGCGGACAGAGAGAAAACAGCTAGGCAAACAAGCCCCTTGGATAAAAAGTGGATAAAGGACGAAGCCCTCGGCGTTGATGAATCCCTGTGAGGTGCGTCATGCATTCTACTTCATTAAGCATCGTTGGAGGTGACTGAATGCATATCCGGTCTTTACAATAACTTGCGGTGACCTGCTGAAGTATCGAGTCAGTGCTGCTCTCCTGCCAGACAGGTCTGGTACCAATTTGCCTGCTCCGAGGGATGCAAGGCTTGGCAAGCCTTGGACGCTGCGATCGATCCCATGTGTATTGCTAGGCGTTTCCAACCACTGCGCTACATACGCCCTTAACCTCTTCGATATATAATACAATATAACTGGTCAGGTAAACGCACTTGTGTCCTTGGAATTTGAAAACCGTGAGAGATCCCTTTGCTTGACCTGTGCTTTTGAAAATCGAGAACTACACAACATACCAGAAACCTTGACTTCAACGAAACTCTTAACACCTGGAGACACCGGAAACGACAACCTCACATGAAAGCTTTCAGTGGAGCAAACTATTAATTGGGCTTCTCAACATCTCACTTGAAAACGTCTTGCCGGAAGTGGAATAAAGAGAGAACACAATGGTACGCAATGTTTTCCTCTGGGATATTGTAGCTATGCCTATAATGCATGTACCAAAAGCGAGCAGGAATTGTGAATTAGGGAGTTCAAAGATACCTCAAGGAGGTATCTAGGCATATGAGAGCATCTAGCTACAGTTTCTCCCACAACCATGGTTACACTAATCACCACACAACAGGAGGTCTTCTGCGTTAGACTACCGCCATATAAAATGGATAAAACGTTGCAGATGGTTCGCCCGACGACTAACATTGGAATGGGTAATTACCATATAACAATATATCACAAAAAAGTTGTTGAAGCATTTTAGGAAAGATTTTTCTCGAAAACACAAAAGAAACGTTATCCAAGCACAAAACAACAACAAAAAATTAACTTCTACAAGTAATTTTTCAAGATTTTCTATCGACTACATGTACAAATACAAGAGCACCAAGACAGGAACAAGATAGATATTGACATTTTCACTCTCAAAGCAAACGTACATGAAAGCCCGAAGGTAGAGATGTGTTTACATCATTTTTACGGCAAGCTGAAACAATGAATAGAGAACGACAGATCAAGAAAGGACGAAATCAAGAATTGAAACAAGGTCAGCGGTTGAATGCGATCATTTGAGAATACTTCGTGCGACTGGATAGATGACTGTACAAGTTGTTCAAATATTTAGACACCTCTGATAAATACTGAATAACGCTAGCAATATATACACATAAACACAAAAGTGAGATATAGTGTAGGAACCTCAAAGATTACTTTCACTTATGCGGCCAGGATTCTTGAGCCGTAAGACCTGCAAACCGATTTGTTATTCTCTGAGAGCTTGTCATTCCAACCGATAAGAGCGAATCTAGTTGTGGGCAACCTGCTTTGCACAGTGCACCAACCATCGGGTCTGAAAATCTAATCGATGTTTTCTATGAAAACAGAAAAGCTACTATGTCGTTCAAACAAATGACATAGAATAAAGAAAAACAAAATATTGGTGGTGAGTGAGAACATAAGTAAACTACACTGAATCGTTGCCAAGCCTCACTAGGAACGATGTAAAGGTAATGTCGAAAAATAGTAGTTTTAGAAAAACATAGAAACGCTGATTTAGGAAAACCTTACTTACTTGATACTTGAACGGCCCATCCTCACTAGTTGTGCGAACCCCACCATAATCACCATTTTTCGAAGATCTACTGGCTAAGCCATTGTGGTTCCCTGGAATCCCGAGGACAGCCTGGCCAAAATTTACCCCACGTCGTCACCACGACAGGCAGTTGCAGTCTTTGTAGATCAGAGGGAGGTTTACCATGCGACTTTGATACAAGGACGGTGGTGGATCCTGGTATTGGTTTACTCTCGGCTAAGCTTCCTGATGGAAACACCAAAATTCTATTCAGCTTGGGAAACCCCTTTAGGGAAATCACGTTTATGAAACAGCAATGTTGTTTACAATGTAACAAAAACGCCGAAAATTTTTTGCCACATGTGTGAGAACTCGGTGCAGAAATCAACAATGCTTTTGGGAACATCATTACATGCTGCTAAAGAAAACATTCATGTTGGCTCATCTTGCTGAGCGAGATATGAGGTTTGGCAAAAGATAAAGTAACAAAATTTTTGTATTGTAGATAACTGCGAATTTTAATGGTGTTCATTTCAACTAATAAAGTTTACTACGAGATAAGATATTTTAGCCCGCAATTGAAAGTCTACATCGTTCTTCGGTCCAAATGCATTGAGACCGATGCACATGGGCACGACTGTGTAAGATGTTCACGATTCTCATATTAGGTAGTTATATAAAATGAAGTGATTTTACCATCAAACGGATGGCGACTCCTCAAACGTTGGAGCCAAACATTTGCTTCGATACGGCAAGCTCTATGAGTTGTGCGGACTCCAACACATAGGTGGAATGCTCACTCCGTAATCTGTAAAACGTCGGCAGCTGCTAGTAAAGCTTATTAATTTTAATTGCAAACACGTCGGCGTAACACGTAGCTGGTCGTCTCATGGGACGCTTGGATCTGGGTGGAGTGCGTCTCACAGTTGTTTTCATCTATCGTCTGTTCTTCTCAATATGTGACTGGCCCATCTACGCTCCGCCAACTATATATAGTCTTCTGGATCTTGAAAATAAGATAAATTTCGAAGTTTAGGGCTTCGCATTCCAACTAGAATGTTGTGAGTGCTGGCTAAATTACACATGACATCCTACAAGGGCTCTGCGCGTGGTGCACAGACTTCTTGACGTGTTTGAATTATCAGCTCACGACCCTTCTGATAGTTTCCTTGAAAAGCTCGGATGGATGCGACCGATGCTGCTCTCCTTCTTTTGCCTCATTCCCCCTCTCTATTTTGTTCACCACGTTCACCGAACGTTCAAGAGACACGTGCGAGATTGTCCCTGTAATCAGAGAATCAACCAGTCCGATTTTTCGCGTTCGCTCCATGGGTTCGTCAATACGTGGGAGTTCGTAAGCCCATTTAATCCAGTCGAGTGAATTCTTCACCCATTGCAGTGAAGCAGTAAATAACTTTGGTGATACTGAGTCTTCCTTTCAAACCTCTTTTTCTACAGGTATGGTGGGGTGTTAATGAAACAGCTGTATATTTGTGTTGCAGCTCGAAGAATAGTCAGCTACCGTTCGTACACAGGACGAAACCACTCCTTGGTCGACGAGCGCTGATAGGAGTCCATTTGTTTCGACGCTGTCAAACGCTTTCACGTAGTCGATAAAGATTACGACAAGGGGCAAGTGGTTTTCCCAACAAACTTCTATGACCTTGGAAACGGTTTGGATGTGACCCATGCAGCATAATTCTTATTGGAATCCTGTTTGCTTAACTGGATGTGCTTCGTCCAAGGTCTTCGATAAATAATAATCAAATGATAAAGCTCTCGGCGTTGATCAATCCCTGAGAGATGCGCCATGCATTCAACCACATTAAGCAACGCTGGAAGTGATTGAATGCATATCTGGCCTTTACGACTCGCGGTGGCGTACCGATGCATCGAGCCGGTGCTGCTACTCTCCCACGCAAACCTAGTACCAATTTGCCGACTCCGAAGAGATGGAAGGCTTGGTGGGCTATGGGCGTGGGGATCGATTCCACGAATGTACTCCAGTGACGCCTCCAACCCCGCGCCACAGATCTTGGATATGAACAACATTGCGGACAGCTTGTAGAGTATATTCAATAAACATATTGGACCATAGTGCTAGCTTTGCGATTTGCTGCCTACTCCAATTTTCACGGCAGGATATTATGCGAAATACAACCACAATGATGCTGAGATATTTGCAAAACTCCGCACCGCAAGTGTCTGTGGTGAGTAACGAACGGGCTATTACCCTTTTAGGAGGCTAACGCGTTCACCACCACACCATGTGGGTCCTTCGTTTCGCCTGTCTCTCAGTTGGTTCTATCGATCATTGCCATCACCAATCACCCATGAGTAGGCAGCAAATAAAAAGCTAACTGTGATTTCAACTACGGCCTCCGCTTAACTAGGTTCAATGCTGATTTCGACTCCCCAGATCTATTCCGCTGACGGTTAACTGCTGATAGCACTGATCGATATTGGACGATAGTTAGGAAGATCCATTCGGGCACCCTTTTTGGGTAAGATGATCAAGCGCGAGCTCGTTCACTGGTCTGGAACTTCTCCATTTTAAAGGTAAAGTGTCATGTAAGTTGCGAAAAGTACATATTCATACGTAATTTGTAACCTCCATCTCTGAAGAAATCGGCGGTGACATCAACAAATCCTAGAGCTGTGCTTCTCTTCATGTTTTCTATCGCAACTCGAATTTCAGAGGGTAGAATCCCGGGCACCCTTCACCATCAGGGATTTCGGGGTTCGAGATGAAGGTTGTGGTGCGTTAAAGATTGCTATAGAGCTTTTCCCTTGTTAGTTCAATGCTTTTGCGAACAGGTGGCAATTACTGCCAGTCATTTTATGTGTGTTACAGTGGGACAAACCTTCAGGGTCTTTCCCTCATCGAGCAAATTCATAGTAATAATGAAGAAGCGATCCGATCTTTTTGCTTGGGGAACTGGGGCAAATTCGACCCCTTCAGTCCTTCGGGAAGCAGCTCGTAGTCTGCGGTCGCGTCTTCCTTTATCTGCCAAACATGTTTGGATAGGGTTTCGTTCAAAATGTTCTCGCCATGCAGAGCTGGACTTATTCCTCGTGGTCGACGACACGAATTCTTTTCCAGCTTACGGCTGAAAATTTTCGCACAGATTGCCATAGAAGAGACACGCTGCGGATAGGAGCACTACAAGGCGGCTCCCATCCTCATTTCATTCTCCTATTCTGAATCCCCTATACTGTACTCGTTTCCGTTAGCCGCTCCTAATCTGGCATTGAAGCCTACAACATCGAACTTTTAGCATTCGTCGTTGCGGATTACTTCCTTCAACTTGTTGTAGAACGCATCCAATTCGTTCTCATCAGCTGTACAAGTTGATGACTAGGAGTTGATGATAGAGTTTCTTTCTATGCGGAAACCGGAAACGAACTATGGTCAAGCGCGGAGGTAGGATTTTGCATGAGGTGACTAAATGGGAATTTTGGTGGGCGACAAAACCAACGCCTCCACCAATTTGTAACGGATGTTTCCCTACAAGAATGGAAATTGTTTTCGTCTACTTGGTGTATGTCGGCCTTATTGATTTCCGTCTTTTGTGGAGCGATCACGTGGAAACTGGTACCACCAGCAGCTTCAAGGACAGCATAAATGTTGGTGCCTGTCGAAACTGTTCTGGTGTTATTGGTACAGAGAAAAAAGCACTCTCCGTGGCGCGTCGGTGGCGTCTTCGTTTAGTCGGTTTCCAATGACGTCCTGTGCAACCTGAGATTTGATGGCCTCTCGCCGGTTGCCTCAGCTCCCGACGTCGTGGACGACAGTGCCTTTTGTGCGGCGTACTGAGGTTGAAATTTTGTCGATTTAGTCACTGCGGTTCTCTGGAAATCTGAGGCCAGTCTAGCTGAACCCTTCCTCAGGTCGTCACCTCCTCAAGCAGTCGTCGCCCTCGTGAATCAGCGGAAGGTTTGCCATTGTGCGACTAGTTTTATACTAAGACGTTAGTGACTCTTTGTTTCGGTTTACTCTTAGCTGGGTTTTCGGGACGAAAACTTAAAAAGGAGTGAAGTAACAGTGCAAAGTATTGTTTAAAAAAAAGCGCAAGTTCAATGTTTCACTGTTCGTGAGCTTTCTATGAAACCTGTATAACTGCTATAACTTCAACAAACTATTAAACTATCCGCTTCGTTATAGGAAAGTGTGAGTGTTCGCCGGTAATCTTGAATAATAAGATCAAAAAATAACTCACTATATTTTACTGAAAATTGCTGTTTTGCAAGACATCCAGTAACAAACCAAGATTAAAGCTCTGTCAACACAGAAAACGCTTACACACCCAATGAATTTACACAATTTTATTCCCACGTAAACGTTTCAAATTCCTTCCAAATCTCTTTATTCATAGAATTTTAGACGCCTGGTTAAATTTTCACTGCTTCAAGAGTAATTGGAGCTGACGAAGGTATGCCTGAAAACTGTTGTGGATATACTGTGAATATAACCATTATGAATGGCTCTGCGAAGGAGTAGTGAGTAGTATAACTCTGTGTTTACCCAAGTTTCCTATTTCTGGTAAGACTAGTGCTGCGATGAAGCATTGTGTTTTGAGTCTGCTTGAAGTATAGAGTGGTTAATTTGACATCAAGGGATTCTTCATAAGTTTAAAGTTCTAATGCAGTTCTTAAACGCGTACCTAAAGCACGCAAAGTCAGGAGTTTTGAAACACCCTTTTGTACACCTGCTCACGCGACGACACCAGGTAGCCGGCACCACAACCCGCAATTCACAAAGGTCTGAAAATAAGCTATTGTAAGTCATCTTACACTTACACTATACATAGATACCTCTTAACCTTAAACTACATGAAATGTCACCCACACATTCAACTGTGGAACAAATGCCACGCAAATAAAATGATCACTTTTAATGTGAAAACATCAATACACATTCACCACTTTTATCACAAGTATAGACGATACAGTCATTTTATGCAGAAACGCAATAGAGGTTACGTATGAACCCTAGTCTAATGACCACATCCACCTGCTTTCTATCATCTTACGAAACATGGACATATCGCCTCAGTAGTTCTCTCTAAGGTTCAAATTGCAACCTTTTCCATGAGAAAGAGCACCATTCCAACGGGGTCAGATCCCATCAAACAAGCATGACATCAGCTGCTGTAGATTTCCATCATTCTGAGTCCACAAATTAGTATCGTATCGAAATATCTCCGATCTATAAAGGCCGTTAACTACCTGTGATGTAGACCTCGGAACGTCCTAACACGGCTACTGGAGGATTGTAATGAAAATCTACTCGAACAACATTAGACCACGTTCATATAGAAGATCAAAACCATCAAGCAGCAGCACAATCCAATCCACATGCAAATCCAAAAACCTTCATATATAGATACGACGAAACGAATCAAATGAAAGATGCTGAACCTCACACTACATGAATATCCATTTATGCATAATTATTCATAGCACGATGATCTCACCGAGGTTCCACCCTGTATCCGTTTCCTCATGGCCTTAATGGCATGAATAACGAAGAACACGGTGTCATCGGTCAATTTGATCCTTCATATTTTACACTGCGTGCATCAAAGAGATTAGCTGCCTTTCACTGGTTGTGCCTTATTCAACGTCGAAAACGAGAGAACAAATTTATGGACACCGAGACTTTATTACTTGCAGAATCCACAATCCGAAATGTTTTGTTAACAAAAGAAGACCCGGAATTCTTAGTTAAGCAATAACCGTTTTAAGGCAAGATACCATTCCGGTTGCATCTTCAACACAGACTTCTGTTTATTTTTGGCCTAATGCAGACAACCAGATAACAAATGACGGGAATAAAATGAGCACCCTTCCACTTTAATGCAAAATTTTATGTCCACTCTTTTTGTTGCGAGAAATTGCTGACCATGAGTCATCCTCCATGAGTTAAATCCTTTAGCGATCGCCCTTTTATATTTCAAAATATGTACAGTTTACTGTAATTAATATCATGTTGACCATAATTAAAACTAGGTTATGGTTTGCGTCAGAAATGGAGCAAAGACATACTTGGCGCATTACTGAGATACTCTAATAAGTCCTTCTTGTAGAAAACATGAGACTCGTCCACCTCAAATATCCGCAAAGAAGTAAAACTGTCATTATGATGGGCGAATTGAGGTGCAATCAAACCAATATCGTAGCAAACAAATAGTTCACGACAGCACTGAAGAAAAGAAATCTTAGGATCTAGAAATGATCACAGCTGAAAGGATCATTCAAAAAACCGAATAATTTCAAGAAAAGAAAAGAACCGTCCCGTTTTTGAACTTTAGTATTCAAACTTTAAAAGAAAGGTTTAAGACATCCTTGAAACACATGAGGGCTAGTGCGAGTGGAAAAGTAATGCTCGATAATAGTTATACGAACTAGTGTTTGTACTTTTGTTTCCACAACACTACCCACTCCTTGGGATACCAAAAAAACATTTGCTTTCCATAGCATGGAATGTGCATTTGTCTCATGTAAAACCGAGCACTCCGAGTTCGATAATAACGAACCTTAGCTAGCATTGAGGTAGAAAACGCTGTCCATCAATAAACTTATACGTTAAGCTTACAAATTTACAGCAGAACAAAAACGAAACTTGAACAGACCACCTTTTCTTGGCCGTAAAAAAATCTTAAAGGGTAATAATCAATAGTAATCTAAGGCCAACCTTGAATTCCGGATACATATATATCGATCGCCGCTTATGAGGAGACGTTATCATCATATAAGGTGAGATCTTTCGTCTGTCCAGAAGAGTGAGCCTATTGATCGTCGTATTGAGATCCAAAAGCGTCCGAACATAGCATATGAATGACTGTGGATGTATGAAGAATATTTGAAGACTATTTCGAAACAGAAGTGAAAGAATCGATTTATGCAAAACGCTATGATACCTTGTTACGATTACGAGTCAGGTCCGCGAGACCTTGGTAACCTTGCCCACTAGTTGTACAGTCCTCCAACGTTAGATTCCAAATCGCTGTAAATGGTGGAAATCATAGTACAGGAAACAATCGAAAAACATATTAACCTACTCTGGGAATTTGTCACTTCTAACAAATAGCGGACCAGAGAACGAAACCCGCAACAGGTAACCGATTCTGAATCGGAGATCTTCACATGAAGATTGACCTCCGTAAGACAACCACAGAGTTTTCTGGAATGAAATTACACTATTATTGAACATACAATATTTCATAACAAAGTTTGTCATGAAATATGACAGATTTAACAATGACGATAGTTATAGCACTTTGTTAAGCAACAGTGAGGAGGAAATACGCCATCCCAACTTTCAATTTGACAGTAAAAGCTGAAAACAACGAAAGTATGCTTCAGCCGTCTTTGTAGTAAAAACTTACTCCAAGGAAAAACAGCAACCTATTGGGGTAACCAATTTTGGATAGTTCAATGGTCATCAGTAATTCTAAGGTCATTCAGTACTGCATTGAGAGCTAAATTCTTAAGCGCATATAAAATTATACCCTACGGCAGGACATCTAAAGTAAGAAAAATGCTGATACTAGAGTTGAACCGAATATGAGCAGAAAAAGTCAAGTAGCATGATTTCTGAAAGAATAAGTTAAATCAGCCGTTAAAGAAATGAGTTAAAGATAATAATGCTTCATCAAATACCCTGCCATAAGAAAAGAGTGGGCAGCAAATAAAAATTAACGACATTGTGATTTATATCACCGCTTCAGCTTAATTGGGTTCAATACCGATTTGTGCCCTCAAGATCAATTCTGTTGAAGGGTGATTGCTTATGGCACCTACAGGGCTGAGAGAAAGGCGAAACGAAGTACCCGCATGATGTGGTGATGAAAGTGCTAGTCTCCGGGAAGAGTAATAGCGTGTTCGATGCCCACCGAAAACACCAGTGGCCCGGAGTTTTGCAAATATCTCAGCATCATTATGAGTTAATGGTAGTTTACGATTTATTCATCTTACCGAGATACGTTAACGCCCACAATTTTCAAGTGCCTTGATAGAAAGATTGATGCTTCTTTACTCACAGGGGCATTTGGTTACAAATAAGTAACTCAGGGATAAATGGCGTCACTAGATGAAAGACAAATTTCAACCAAATGTGCTTCAGTCCACAATGCTACATGTGTTATTCATAGGTGTTCGTTGCAGAGCATGATGTGAAATACAATTACAGTGATGCTGAAATATTTGCAAAACTCCGGACCGCAGGTGTCTGCAGCGGGGATAGAACCTCGTTATTATCCTTTCCGAGGGCTAACGTGTTCACCACCACACCATATGTGTTCTTCGTTTCGCCTTACTCAAACGCCAACTCAGTAGTTCTAAGCGCATTAGATAGTAACTGACCTGCAAATTTTCAAGTTGTCAAAATTATGCGAGGTTAGAAGACGTCCCCATTCTTCTCCAATTTGTATCGTGAGATTCCTCAAATGGGGCATGGCCAGGTCAGAATGGTCCGGTACCGTCTCTTTTAACAAGAAGTGAACTAGAAGTGAGCATATCTAATTTATAGTTTAGTAGTTGAGCAAATCCAAAATTTGCTATTTAGATACTACGATACTACATGTTAGATCGTCACATAGTACTTACAACTGAACGCTCAACTAACCTTGAGTCAGTAACGCTATAGGAGTTGTGAGCTTTCTGAGATGCACAAAATATCGCTTTGAAAGCAGTTTTAGAAGGAACTTATGTGACGAACATAATGGTTTACCTAAACAGTTGAATTGCCAGTAATCAGAGAATTAATGAAAATTTGGAAATTTCTTTTTCACAAAGAACAAAGTGGGCTTTCTGTAACACAAGAAAATAGCTAAAGGGCTATGACATGTATTTGCTGCGAATTACTCAATGAAGACCAACAGGGATGAAACAAAAACGTGTTAGAACAGGCTCGAAAAATTCATACAAGATAATCAGTAATCCAAACTGTAACCATCAACACGGATCAACGGCCCTGATGAAGACGACGACGTCGAGACATCAGCCGAAATGAATATGTGTATCAACCTCATGTAAACTCAACAATTTAAAAACATATTCATACATAATGTTCACCGCTGGATTCTGATGGAAACCTCTGAGCAACTTTACAACAAAAAAATTCATTATATTCCTGTTAAGCAAACGCATGGTGCAATTCTACTTCTTTATTTAAGAACCAGCTGACGTTTCGGCGGATTTCGCCTTCGTTACAGCTTGGAAAGGTCAAGCTGACCCCAATCTACCCAGGCAAAGGTCTGGTTATGGAAGTGTTTGTCTGGGTAGTTTCCGGTCGACTTGACCTTTTTAAACTCTGAGCAAAGCGGAATCAGTCCGCTCGTTCGTAAACAAAGAAATAAAATAGCACCTCGTGTTTTCTCAACAAGAATATAAATTGTTCGATCCCTGCCGAGGTTAATAGAAAGTCGGTCGTGAGAGTTCCTAGAAGACGTGTCAAAATTATTCATATTGCGAAAATCTTAAATATTAAAGAACGAAAAAAACTGCAACGGTTGCATAAGCTTTTCTTCTTACCTACTAGTAGGTGAGACCAGAGATACCGCCAAATAAAGTCCTCGCAAACGTTTAACGTTGTCGACCGTTTGAGGTGCTCCTCGACGACTTCGTCGAAACCGGAATTTACACCTATCCAACGTAAAGCTACAGTCTAAAAGTATAATATGCTTATAAATTTGCACTATCTTCAAAAAAAGAACTAGAAACGAACAAATAGCGGCCAGATAATTAACATAACTCTTTTGCAACAGATTACTTACTTCGATACTTGGATGGTCCGATTCACTCACTGGTTGTGCGCATCTTAACCTAATTTCCATGTTTTCGCAGTTTTGCTGGCCAAGCCATTGTGGTTCCCTGGGAGCTCGAGGTCGCGCAGGCCAAAGTCTATCCCTGGTCGTCACCGCCATAGGTAGCCGCCGCTTTGTGGATCAGAGGGAGATTTACCACGCTGCGACTTTGATACCAGGACGGTGGTGGACCCTGGTATTCGTTTATTCTTGGCTGTGTTTCCTGCTGGAAACACCGGACTTCTTCTCATTTTGGGGAGCCCTACCAGGGGTATGAATCCACCGCTGTACATCGCAACTCGACACCCAGGAACACCTCCCAGCCACGATGAGGCGATAAACCGTTGGGAGGTTGCAACAGATTAGCCCAGTAATGTGAACATATTTGTAAACTGGTATGCTAACTCTAAGGTAGTTTTAAAAGAAGTATACTATGCAAATCAATAAGTCATTTGATTTATGATGTACGATATAAATTTAATCATAAATCTGCTCGATTTCGAAAGATGGGTCACTCTTGTCCTTTAACGCTTTGTTCTACCCTTATGGAACGCTAACGTAGCGCCAAAACTGTTGGACACTACAGGGCTGAGTCCTTGCGAGGTTTGACCTCCATAAACCCTCTCCAAAATCTCGAACCAAAGTTTTACAACGAAGAGATTCACCAATCTCTCGGTTCAGAGAACTAGTCACGTACACACAAACCAGTTCCCAAAGCTTTTGATACTGTTCGCTGTGTAAGAGATAGACTTTGTCCCCGATAAGCACGAGGGAAACGAGCACGTACCTCAGTCGGAGACACCATGGAGACGATGTGTGCAATGATCTCGTCAGGAAGATTCGGTAGACGATCGTCGTCACTTCCTCCGGACGAACAGCGAAGAATCGGAGATCGTTGGGGCATCGACCGACTTTTGATATGAACAAGTCACAGTCGGCACCAATGGAGCGCAAGGGAATAGAAAGAGTAGTCGGAAAAACAACGAAAACAATCACTTCCGACGATGACGACTGTATTTAAGCTGAACCGCAGTCACTAGCAAGATGTAACTCCTCACCAAGATGGGTTCTCAAGGGATATCTGGGTATAAATTAGCAAATAAACGGAGAGAAACTCAAGAGTACTGCAAAGAATGGCAAGTGCGCAGAATCCTGCCAGTTGGGAGGAGGACAAGCATAAGAAATCACGTGGAGGGACGAGATGCGACGAGATATTACGCAAATGCAGATCACGTTTTTATAATGTCATTTAAAATTCTGAAACAGTGGACAAGTTTACTACTTTGTAGTGGTACTGCTGGTACATTACTGATATTCAGTACTGGTTGAGCAGTGCTCTAGTAGAGCCATGGACGCGATTAGTGAGTACTATCACGGAATGGTAGATAATGTGAAGTATATGGTAACAATATGTGCTAATATAACGACAGGAGAGAGCCCATAGTGCTCCTTGGTCCTTTTTTTGAACAGCAAAAGGACTGCCGTACTGAGTTCAGGATCGTAAAGACAAAAGAATGTTGTACAACGTAGGACTGAGTATGTGGTGTTTGGATGATGGCCCTCGAAAACGAAGTGCCACGATGCCCGTTCTGGAGAGGAGGTCGCCGGGCGTTCACCATCCGTGAGTCGTCACCCGACCAATCCGGTCTCGACGATGAGAACTGGTATGGGATCGGTACCATCAGTACGGAACGGCGACGACGATATCTGGAGCTCTTGTCTCTTCACGTTGATCAATCGGAAGCGCTATTTTTGTAAAATAACGCGGCAGAACATCAACGTGTTCACATTCACTTGTTGTTCAGATTTACCCAACTATACATCAACCATGCATTCGAATGATTTCAATAAGGAGTAGAGTATCAGGCTCCATTCTGTCTTAGGTACACCGTTGATACATCGAAGACACCGTCAGTTGTCAACTTCCTAGAGATTTTTCGACGATAGCCCTAGGCATTCTTCCTTTTCGATTTCTGCCCTACGTTTCTCATTCATGCCGCCGTCATAATCCTTGAACTCCTGGTAGCCTCACTGATTTGTAGGCACAGTGGCTGACATGGCGGAAGGTTAACTCATTTGATTTTGCGAACCCTCCTTTTGTCCCAAAATCAGGTTACCGGCATTTATTCTTCAAATTCGATAGGTGACGTTTCGAAGAGTCCGCCTTCTTCAGCGACTAGATATACTGTGTATTCGTGTTCTTATAGTGCGAAAAATACTCTTTAATCATAAGAAACACCTAAGTCATAGAACGAACAAGAGAAAACCGGCGAAGTCGCCGAAACGTTGGCCATTGAGTTCCGAGAAAACATGATGGCAACCTTATGCAAGCTCAAAATAAGGGTTCGTAAGACGATGTAAGTTAAATGATGGCGGGCTTAATCGAAAATCGGCCACTCGAATTATTTATGCTAAAGAACGGCTCTACACGTTTTAACACTAGGGACATCCGAGAAGACGAACGAGTGTGGACCATCGACTCGGATCATCATCTATGAGGAAGACGAAGAAGTCGAGACATTAGCCGAATAAACCTCTTTATCAACCTCTTGTCTGCTTAGCAATCCAGGAAGATATTGATTAGTAATGCAGAGGTTAAATGACGATCGGCTTAAAAGATAAAGACATTGAGATCATTGGTAGTTGCGAAATATCAGAGAGTTATCAGCAGTCTCATGTGACAAATTCAAACCAGTCCGCTGTTTTACGAAGTGACCTTCGTTCGTACCGGTAGATGCACTTGCCTCCGATCGTGGTGGTCTGTTGTGTCATCAAATCAGACATCCATCGTCAACGTTTTATTTGCTGCCTACTGCAAATTTCCTTTGTAGAGTACGTGTAGCGCAGTGGTCGGAGGCACCCTGTAATATACATGGGATCGACCCTCACGCACAGGCCCACCAAGCCTTCCATCCCTCCGGACTCGGAAAATTAGTACCTGACTTGTCTCAAAGCATAGCAGCACTGGTTCGATACATCGACAGGCCACCAAGAGTCATTGTATAGGCCAAATGTGCATTAAATCACCTCCAACGATGCTTAATGAGGGTGAATGCATGGCGTATCCCTCAGGGATAGGTCAACGCCGAAAGTTTTATGCTTTGTTTTTTACAATTCTTCATGGCTGGGTACTATGTGAAATACAACTATAGTGATGCTGAGATATTTAGAAAACTCTGGCCTGCAGGTGTTTGCCGTGGGAATGAACGCGTTGTTACCCCTCTCCGAGAGCCAACGCGTTCACCACCACACCATGCGCGTCCTTCGTTTTGCCCTTCTCTCAGCTAGTTTCCTATCTACCAGTGCCGTCAGTAACCACCCATCAACGAGATTGATCTGGGGAACCCAAATTGGCAGTGAACCCAGTTAAGCTGAGGCTGTAGTGGAAATCATAATGTTAACTTTTTATTTATTTGACACGCTCCTAATTATGACAGTCATATGCGGCTCATACGTGCAAATGTGTTTTAGAGGGTACATGCCACATACAAGGAAGATTATGCGCTCTCAGCAATTATCTGAAAAGAAAAGGATGCTTAGCTCTAAAAAGGAAGCTCTGGGCGTTCATCAACCCCTTAGAGATACGCCATGCATTAGACTTCGCTACGTATCGTTGGAGGTGATTGAATGCACATCTGGCCTTTACAATGACTCGCCGTGGCCTATCGATGTATCGAGCCAGTTCTGCTATTCTCCAAGATAAGTCTGATACCAATTTGCCGACCCCGGAGGGATGGAAGCCTTGATGGGTCATGGGCGTGGGGATCGATTCCGCGTGTGTGTAGCAGTGGCGCCACCAACCATTTCGCCACATGCGCCCTAGGATGTTGAGATATTACCAAAATTCGAAACCTCAGTTGGGTTTCAAACCCGCACCTCTCCTTTCTGAGGGTATAAGTGCCATCCACTACACCACCTGACGTCGCTGGTTTCCTCTTCGCTCGCATTATTCCGTGTGGTGGATAGCACGTGAATCCTCTGAAATGCTAATTGCCGGTTCAAACCTCAACTGAGATTTCGAATTATGCGCATATCTCTGTGTGTGATTGCATATAACACAATACCTTGCATGAAAAAACGATGGGCAGTAAATGGAAGTTAAATATTCGAATTGCTTAAAGTAAAAGAGTTTTGATTGTGACAAGGAGGTAAGTACGCGAACTACTGTACCTGCTTCTACAACATTTGAGCTTCGCTTTTGAATGTATTCCTGTTTAGAATGCTACATCTACAACACGTCAATGGACCACTTCGACGTTTCTTGTTACTCTACGAGTTTACAATGTTAACTTTTTTTTGCCGCCTATTATTATTTTTCACGACAGAGTGTGATGTGTAATACAACAATTATGGTACTGAGACATTTGCAAAATGTGGACTTCAGGCCAGATAGAACCCACGATCATCTTTTCCAGGGCCTCACGTGTTACCTACTTTTACACCCTTACTTTACCTTACAGATGTTTTATTAATTACAACAGAAATCATGAAAACGTAAAGATCTCAGATCAGGGTAGCTGCATTTCACATAATAAGCCTGACGTGAAAATATAACGGGCAATGGATAGAAGTTACACACTGTGATTTCGACTAAAGCCTCAGCTTAACCGGATTTAATACCGATTTGTGCTACCCATATCAATCCCGTTGCGGTTGATTGCTGATGACACCATTAAGATAAAAAGACTAGCTGAGAAAAAGGCAAAGCAAGGGCCACGGTGATGCAGTGGCTAACATGTAAGCCCCGGAAAGGATAATCGTGCTGGTAGTCTGGCATGGAGTCCAAGTTTTGCAATTATCTCGGCATCGTAGTGGTTGTATTTCTACGATTTTATTTCGTCTACAAAATCTTGCAGAATATGGAGAATGGATGGTTCCTTCAGGAACTGAGCTAATCACCTTGAAGGACAATTACTTTAGTCCCAATGGGAGTCTGCTTGCCGTGACTGGATTTTTCAGAGCCGAAAAAAGAACACTAAGCGCCGTCGCAAAATAGAAAACATTGAGTTTCTCTCTACAGCCTTTTTTTCAAAACATTAGCTAGCCGAGGGGATATTGGTGCAAAAGTGCATCGAACTCTTGCTTCCCATTAGATCATTCAGGAAATTTTTCCCTCCAAGAAAACTGCAAAGATTGGCAAACTATTGACTACCTGGTGTAGTGAGCCATTTCATAACACCTTCTTCGAGTATTAAGCTAACACGAGGTTGATAAAAAAGTTCATTGAGATAAAATTTCGACGTCTTCGTCTTCTTCAGGACCGGATTGATCCGAGTCGACGATCCATGGTTGTTCTCGCGATGTGGTTGTTCGTTGTCGCATCGACTCGAATCCACTCGAGGGAGCACCACTCAAATGGTTCACTTCACTCAGCGATGCCCTTTTATACAGGACGGCTGCTGATCGATTGCCGTCTCCAATAAAATCTAATTAGCTAACACATGGCGAATCAATATTTTCGAAAAAAAAAGAGCATTTCGTAGTAATTTCATAATTTTTTGTCCTGCGTTATAATCCTATATTCTTCATATCTCATTATCTGTAGATAAAAACTGCAATCTTCTACAAATTGTGCGAACGCTGCATGCTTAGGAGACACATGATATAGAGGGATTTTTTGAATCTGAATGGCCCATTAATTCCTCTTCACCCTAACTCCTGGCCTGAGTCCAGATCCTCAGGATGCGCTCCTTAACTCTGGCATGCATGACTGACTTAGAACTTCCACAAGCATATAAATCATATTAACGAATTAGTATCTGGATCTGTTTGCCTGTATGCAGGCTGTACCCTGCATGTCGGTCCGACCAAAGATTGTGATCAAAATCAAGTGATAATTAAGTTATGTGGGAAGCGGTCATGTGGTCCAGATCAGAATCCAACAATGAAATCCTGCGGTTACTCCGGAATGGCGCGACAAGTTTCCCGTTCGTATCCTCGAAGACACGAAGATTCTTTCTTTTGCTCAAGCGAATAACACTAAGTTGCTCTGTTCTGCAAAAAAAGCGAATGGAAAATTTATTGATATCCACTAGAATGGTTCAATAATTAGCGAATTCTAAAAAAAGTTTTACAAATGAAGAGAAGGAGACGCACAAAACTTTATCAGTGATGAACTAGAACAGAAGCGCTTTTAGGGTGAATATACACGGATTTGCTAATAAAATTTCTGTTGAAGTTTAAGGAAGGATCACCAATGCTGTAAGCCTTTCCAGCCGAAATTTGTTGGTAGCCACCTCGGTTCATTCTGTATCTAAAGATTAGTTAGATAACGTGATCACACGTTGTCCCAGAATTTCTACTAGTTTCATTGTCTCGCAGAAGTCATTCACGGATTTGAACGTGACTTCGGCTACGCTTGAGGATTTGTACTCTCCCGTCCTTACTGAGATGATAAGTGTTGATCGATCATGATTCTAGCTAGAATCTCATGATACATAGGCGAAAGCATTATCAACTTTTCAGTCTAGTGACTTCACTGTGGAACAGCGGGAAGCTAGCTCTTTGAGACTCGGATTCTTCCGGCGTAGCAGCGATTCTTTTGAGGGCAGCAAGTTCTGTGATTAACATCGACTACTCGAGCTGGATTTAACGATTTGTCCATATATTTATAACCATTTTATGAAATTCAATCCACATGTTATGTTTGTACTTCCTTTTCACTTTGCTTATAATTTGTGCCGTAGAGCTAATTCATCACCTGCTTTCATAACTGGCCATTGCAGACACGAAGTTGAACCGTGGTGAAGGTCCTTTCTTAGTGGCCGGTTTAACTGTACCTCATCTTCCTTTCCACTTTGAAGCTCTGAACGACCGCCAAAAGATAGTTACTAGTGAAATTTGTATCACCACATGCATCATTACAAACTCATTTTATGCGTTTTCGCTTCGTATAATTGAATTCCAGTATAAATCAGGTTTTCACAGACTTTAAAAATTAAAACCTCAAATGTCGAAACAGCTATTTCGAAAAATCCACGTCTACGAATTCAAACTTCATCGCAGTGAAGCCCAATGGCTCGAAACATTAACCGATTCCAGGGCCAGTGAAGTGTCGTCGAACTCACAGTGCTGCGTTGGTCGCGAAGATTTCGTTGCGGCGTATTCGACGTTGAAGATAAGTGAGGTGCGACGAGAAATGGATCACCTACAACAACCGGCCACGGTTAGCTCAGTGGTCGGACCTCGACGAAGATACGCAGCACTTTCAAAAGCCGAAATTGCAACAAGAAAGAAGATGCTGGCTATACGGTGAATTGTTGCTGTTTGGATCCACCATAGCCTCCTTAATCCAGGTAATACAATGACGGAGAAGAAGTCTGTCCAGTAAATCGACGAGATTAAGCTTGGTGAATGTTTGGTCTTCGTTTTGCATATCTGCTCGGAAAATTATTTCTCCAACGTCGAAGCCTCAAATAAAATTCAGCGAAGGCCGAGAAAAGGAAGATTCCGTCCATTAGGAACAGCTGCTACTATTCTCAAACCAACGAGGAATGGCTTTGAACGAAGGGGCCAATTGGCCCCATCGTTGAATAGGAAGACGAATGTTCAGCTGGAGAGACTAAAGCGAAACAAATATGAACTGATGAGAATAGGTCAGAAGAGAAACAGTTTACTTCTAGCTGAATACACGCTCACTTTCATTCAGGAGCAGTGGTTTTGTTAGCCAGACCAGACCACCACATCACCTATGTAGCAAACCTCAATTCTCTGAAACACCTCATTGCGAGCGCAAGGCAAAGGTCTTTAATTTATCAATTCCGACTGAAAGCAGTCAATGGCATTGTTTGTCAGTACCTGTGGTTAACAAAAACAACTTCTTGGAATTAAAAATAGATCTCTCTTTCACCACAACGTAATGATGAATGCCTGACAGCATCATTATGATGGTTTACCTTTTATTTTCTGCTCACTACAATTTTCACGGCAGGGTACTAAGCGAAATACAACTACAACGTTGTTGAGATATTTGCAAAACTCTGGATCGTAGGTGTCTGCTGGGGCGATCGAACACGCTACTGTCCTTTCAGAGGAGTAACGCGTTCACCACCACACCATGCCATAGCTTAACTGGCTTCATTACCGATTTCGGCTCCCCAAATCAATCCCGCTGACGGGTGACTGCTGATGGCGCCGATTGATAGAACTAGCTGAGAGACAGGTGAAACGAAGGACCTGCATGGTGAGGCTATGAACGCTTTACTCTCCGGAAAGGACAATAGCGCGTTCGTCCCCCACCATAGACACCTGCGGTCCAGAGTTTTGCAAATATCTCAGCAACGTTGCGGTTGTAGAATCATTATGGTTGAATTTTACTTAGCATCCTGCTGTGAATGATTGTAATAGGATAGCCAAATAGTGATCAACTATGAAGAATGGATTTATGCAAAGAATTAAAGAAATCGCGCAACAGCGTCAAATGAATCTTTCTATAGCAATAGTTGAGGACGGTATATGTTAGTCAGTTTTAGAATTAAAATTCACATTTACCAGATAGAAAATGACACACAGAGACGATGGAATTGAAGAAAGATGCTCTACACTATCATCACCGAAGAACTGGTTTTAGAAGCCAACAGTGGTTACTTCGCATTGGAGGTGCTCATGATGACGCATTCATCTCATCACCATAGCGTCTTCTTTTTTGGTGCTCGGAATCGCACTCGTAATGGTATGTGAGTAACGAAATGTACGAATTACCACGAAGTCTAACGAGGCGTCCACTAATTCCAAGCAACGATTTTTTTCCATCGACTAACGTGGATTTCGACAGTCGGCAATGGGATTCGTCAATCATCAAACATTCATAAAAAAAAGGATAAAACTCTCGGCGTCGATCATTCCCTGAGGAATGCGCCATGGATTCGACTTCATTAAGCATCGTTGGAGGTGACTGAATACATATATGTCCTTTACAATGATCCATGGTGGCCTATCGATGTAACGGGCCAGTGCTGCTATCCTCGCAGAGCACTCTGGCACCAATTTACCGGCCTCGGAGGGATGGAGGGTTTGGTGGGACTTGGACGTGGGAATCGATCTCATGTGTATAGCAGGGCGCCTCCGACCACAGCGCTATGTGCGCCCCTACCAGTCAATCACAGCTGTACTAATTCTGCATCAAACGACATTTGCTGTTCTGCGTAGTCGTCAGATCGTTCATTAACATAATTTTACTCGAATTCACGTCCAATCCTGTTATTTCGCAAACATGATAGGCGCCAACAACAATAGTTCTTCCTGTTCGATATTTTATGCTCTTAAAGTGATTTTATCATACAAACTTCACTGGTGATGTCTTTGGTCGCCTCACTCTCCTTCCATTCTAAATTTTAAACTAATTTAAACTGATCTACTTTAATTTAACCAAATTTAATTTTAAATATTTTTTTTTGAAATTTCCAAGCGTGGTTCCACAGCGTTTCATGTAATTGCCTTGCGACTACGCTTAGTTGTGACCTTATCCTTAAATACATGACTTCTTCTCACAGTGCCAACAGTGCCAGTGGTTAAGCCCTATGTTTATTAATACGCCCTGTTCGATAATGGAACTCCTTATTGAGAGTTTCCCACGTTTCACTTTGAGCGGAGGGCTTCTGAATTTATAAGCGTAAATGATCTTAACCACTATGGTAAATTCAAATAAAATCCTGTCTTCCTCGTTCCACTTCACTAATTGAGGTCTGACGAGAGGTTCCTCAGGCCATTTTATAAGGCAATTTTGTCGCTGAAGTCACCGATGATAGTCATTGTAGAAGACATGACCTTACCTGTAGAACTTCTCTAAATTCACAGATAACGCTTCGATTTCCTCATAGCTTAGCGTTGATGAGCATGGAACGAAGATTGTCACCACGAAATTTGATTCACATACAGTATTTTCGAAAGCATAAATCAGGATGGTGCAGTCGGTTATTAAAACATTCAATGTTCATGGCAAGGCAGTAGACATTAACTACTCCGGCTCATCTACTTATGACAAGAAATATATCGACGTATTATAATAAGTGAAAGACACATACATCAGTTCATTTCATTGGGAACTAGTAGCCCATACTCTGGAATCACCTGCATCTCTACATTAGCGCAGAATCACCATTGATTACCTCCAATTCCCTCTTATCTACCATCCAGAAGGGGAACGTATCTTTTCGCTACTAACCGGTTCAAATCTTCTTCGTGAGGGGCACTTGTAGAGCTTAATCAGCCAAGTTTTTGAAATCTCATCCATTGGGTTCATTAGAATAAAAGATGTCAGCAGGGCTACATTATGAGTTTCACGAGCCCGCCTTCCGTGCATGTTTTAATGAAAACAAGGGCCACGTAGATGCCACGTTTATCACTCAGTTCGCGTTTTAATTGCTGATATGCCTGAATTCTCTTGCATTGCTAAATTGACCGCATTTGATTCACGTAATATTACAGAATCTGCTCTTGAAATACCAATACGATCTCACAAAAGTCAAACTATATGGATCTAATAAATTTCCTGAAAACGCTCTTCTTGAAGGAAGGAGAATTTCATGTGCTTTAGCGATCGCAGACTTGCAGATCCGTTATCAAAAGAGTACTTTTGTATAAACTTAGAAGCACTCTTATCGAAATCTAGCGCAATATTCGTGTACAGTTTGCTCGTTTCAAAGAACTTATCACATTCTTAACCGTTTTATTTACTGCCTACTCTTTTTGATGGCAGGGTATATTGCGAAATATAACCTCTATGATGCTGAGATGTTTGCAAAAATCCGGACTGCAGGTGTCTGCCGTGGGGAACGGACGCGCTATTGTCCTTTCCGGGGGGTAACGCGTTCACCACCACACCATGCGGGTCCTTCATAACTTGTGACATTGTTCGCTCATTCAACAATGGCCCACAGTGAGCTGTTGGAAACAGTTAATATTTCAGTGCATAGGTGAGCTTTGAATCGGAAACAAAGCTAATTCGCGAAAAACGCCTTGTGTAAAAAGAACAGATTATTTTGGAAGGGAAATACAACCACAACGTTGCTGAGATATTTGCAAAACTCTGGACCGCAGGTGTCTATGGTGGGGAACGAACGCGCTATTGTCCTTTCCGGGGAGTAACGCGTTCACCACCACACCATGCGGGTCCTTTGTTTCGCACGTCTCTCAGCTATTTCTATCGATCTTTTTGCCACAGCAGTCACCCGTCAGCGGGGTTGATCTGGGGAGCGCAAATCGGCATAGAACCCAGTTAAGCTATGGCTGTAGTTGAAATCACAATGTTTAACGTTTTGTTTTCTGCCTTCTATAATTTTCATGGCAGGTTACTAAGTAAGCGAAATACAACCACAACGTTGCTGAGATATTTGCAAAACTCTGGACCGCAGGTGTCTATGGTGGGGAACGAACGCGCTATTGTCCTTTCCGGGGAGTAACGCGTTCACCACCACACCATGCGGGTCCTTTGTTTCGCACGTCTCTCAGCTATTTCTATCGATCTTTTTGCCACAGCAATCACCCGTCAGCGGGGTTGATCTGGGGAGCGCAAATCGGCATAGAACCCAGTTAAGCTATGGCTGTAGTTGAAATCACAATGTTTAACGTTTTGTTTTCTGTTATCTCAGCAACGTTGTGGTTGTATTTCGCTTACTTAGTAACCTGCCATGAAAATTATAGAAGGCAGAAAACAAAACGTTAAACATTGTATTTTGGAAGGATCACCTATTGATATGAGCACGCTGCGTATTCAGGCACGTGGCGCAGTGGCAGTGACGCCAGTTATCACTAACACTGCGCCGCTTGCCTATCCACGTAGAATATGGTGCTGGTTCGACCCCGTACCAGGCTCGCCGAACCCCACCCATAGGGTCGAGAAATACGCCGTCCAAAAAAAGTGAGTATAAAGGATGTCTTAAGTATACTTGGAACGTTGGACGAATTCAGATGAGTTGAGAGAGTATTTTGATAGAAGGGAGAAAGCAACATGGGATCTGCTGAGCCTCTGGCTTAATTAGCCAGCTCCAAGTGCACGAACAGATAGATGAGTCAGAGATGTCCGGGCAAATACCATCAAGACGAACGAAACGATCAACAACTGACACAATGCTTATTGAGTTCCACAGATCTCCAACTTTACAGGCAAAATTCTTCAACAACAATGCGGGGCTGAACGACTGTAACATCAGAATCAAACAAGCAAACACGCTATCTGCGTCAATCGCCATCGCTTGCGCGAACTTTGTGACAATTTTGAGAGAGAGGAGTTTGGTCTCAGCCCAACACGGTAGTACTTCTGTAACACCTCGCATTGTTGGAGAGTGCGTAGGTCCTGGCGAACGTTCGTTAGTGTTTCCATGAGTTCAGCGTATAATTTCATGCATTAATTTCTGTACCCAAAAAATTTTGGAGCGCTTCATGAATTTGAGTGTCATGTTAAGCCGATGATCCTAACGTATGCGCTTATTTATTCGATTAAACAGTTTTCTCAATTCTATGTTGTGCAGCCGAAACAGGGGAGTTTGGAGCCTTCGAAAACTTGCGCACAACACACAGGGCACTCAAGAGGTGATTTTTGAAGATGAGCCGACGCACTCAACATCAAGGCGGTTTTGGTATTTCAATTCTCCGAATGAGTCTCAGGAAACAAACATCGATGCCCATTTAATCGTGTAATGATGATGGTCATATAATGAGAAAAGTAGAAGACGGATGGCCGAAATGAGAGTCTAGAGTGGATCCCGGGGAGACGGTGGGCGGGAGAGTGTGTGGAGGGCGGACTACCAAAAATTTGGTACGATGTGTTCCTTGCATGCATATGTCTATGCACACAGCTTTAATCAAACTTCAGATCCTAAAACAACATCGGAAGCCACACGGGAATACGACTGCCTCACGCGCAAGACAGGGAAAAGAGGGGGAAAAGTGCTAGAACATGTGTAGATAAGCCATTTAATTATAGTGTCCTTCATCCAAAATATTTTCAATCATGATTGAGATAAGCTTGATGAACCGTTAAATTACGAATGGCTGAGAGAAAGAGCCAAAATCGTGCATGAGGTTCAAATGGGTAGCCGATAACATCGAAATAGAGGTCATATGTGGGCTTCTTTCTCATGAAAAGCCAATCGCACAGCTGACAATGATGAGACGGACTAGAGACGGCCTCTGAGAACTACCATGCAGATTCCCTGTTGACTGAGGACTCACTTCCAAAAAAAGATCCACTTGAGGGACAGATCATGAAGAAAGTAGAGAAATGAATTCAACAAGTAGGCTATCCTATTGGCTGATGATCAGAATTTCACCAGAATCCGTGGAATTCTTCTACACAGTCCTTGTGAAATGTTAGACTAACAAGTGTTGGACTATTATTTATAGTGCGCAGGAGATCAAATAGGACAAGTTCAAGATTTAAATCCATTTGGATTTGATTCAATTAATAGCGTACCACCCCAAAACGGACGGCTGACCGCGTCACCGTGGTTGGGAGGTGTTTCTGGGTGTTCGGCTGCGAGGTACAGTGGGGGATTCATCCTCCAGCAGGATCTCCGAAGCTGTGAATGAGTCCGGCGTTTCCATCAGGAAACGCAGCTAAAAGTAAACCAATACCAGGGTCCACCACTGTCCTGGTGTGAAACTTGTCACATGGTAGCAAATCCCCTCTGATCCACAGGGGTGGCAACTGTATGTGGTGGTGACGACCTAGAGCAGACTTTAGCCAGGCTGACGTCGGGACTCCAGAGAACCACAATACCTAGACCGGCAAAACTCCGAAAAAACGGAAATTATGCTGCGGTTCGCACAACCCGTGAAGGCAGCCGATCCAGGTATCTAAGTAGCAGTGTACCTATGCTTGAAACTCGCTTCTTGAGGGAAGCGGCACTAGAACAAAAATACATAGTCGTTGCAGTACACTTATTCAACAATGGCTCACATCGAGTACACTGCTGGAAACAGTTATTGAAGTGGAGAGATAAAATTTGGATAGGAAGAAAATTATTTCAAGAAACACGCGTTGTATAAAAAGGATCCATCTTCCATCCAAAATAGTCTGGGTCACCAACTAAAATGATCATTTGTTGCCAACTAGGGCGGGTAGCGCAGTGGTAATGATGCTGTTCTTCACTAACACTGCGCTCCTTGCCTCTGTACATGGGATATGGTACTGGTTCGATCCCGCATCATGCTCATCGAACCTGTCACCCTCCGGAGTCGAGAAGTAACTTTTGCATTACAAGCAGGAGATCTCTAGCTCAGTTGTCTTAGCAGTTCACGTAGAATAGTCTCGACCAGCACTCAATGATATTCATGACGAAAAAAGAGTCCTCAAGCAGGAGTTGAACCCACTGGGGAGATGTTAGGAAACTACAAAAACAGATGAGAGATGGATCGTACGAGAAGAAATGAGAATATATTCTACGCATACCTGAAACGTGGAATGATTATAGGATAACGACTTGGGAGAGGATTTGGTATAAGGGGAAAGCGGCACGGGCTCCGCTCGGCCTCTGATAGGAGCCAGTGGTTAAGTTGATGATCCTAACTTACGCGCTTAATTAATTGACTAAACGGTATGCCAAAAAATAAATGCCAAGAACTCTAGAATGAACAGAAGGGAGCAATGCCCAGAGATCACATGTGATCTCGCCCCATACCTTCGTATCGATTTTTGGTTAGGGGTGCTGCATACATCGATCATGTGGGACTCTGACCAGCTGTTCTTCCTGAGTGGAAGGTATATAAAAATGGCGGGTTTTTCGAGAAGCTACTGGTCCTGTGAATGCGATTCGGCTTCCCGTCCTTCTATTTGTGTTGCCGAAGCGTTTGACCTAGTAAATTACGTATTGGTGTACCCTTCCAGGATCTGAAGGGCTCTAAAGGCCATACTACCGGAACGTCGGCTGCTGTTGTATTCTATGTGTATTGAATGGAAGTAAACGTGCGCTGTATGACATCCTCGCGATTGCTGAAAAAGAAAGAGAAACATTTATTCACAAAAAGAAAAAAGAAACAGGAGAGTTCGGAGGCGTAGAAGTTGCCTACAACACATAGGGCACTCGAGAGGGGATTTCTGAGGATGAACCAGCGCACTCAACATCAAGCCGGTTTTGGTAGTTCAGATCTCCGAATGCGTCCCAGGAAGCAAACATCGATGCCCATTTAATCATGTAATAATGATGGTCATAGAAGTAGAAAAGTAGAAGACCGTTGGCCGAGATTGAGAGTCTAGAGTGGATCTAGAGGGAACCACTAAAAACATGGCGCAATGTGTTTCTTGTATGCATAAACTGTCCGTTTAAGTATATTGTCCTTCATCCAACGTACTGTTAACCATGGTTGGAATAAATTAGATAAACCTTCAAATTAGGAATGACAGACGAAAAGCGACAGTTACGCATGAGATTCAGATGGACAGCCGATACGATCGAATTAGAGGTTATAGATGGGCTTCTTCCTCACAAAAAGCCCACACATAGGCACTGGAAGTCTTCCATTTTTGTCGTACAGCTGGCAATAGTGAGGTGGTCTAGAGGCGGCAGAAACCTCTGTAATTATATTTTATCGTGCTCCTGAAATTTACTTATGGGCGCTTTAATGCTTCACGAAGGGCATTCGTACTCAGAATTAGTTTAGAGGTGTGCTCTTGACTGAGGGCTTAGTCCAGAGAAAAATCCATTTGAGTGACAGATCAAGAAAAAGGAGAGAAAAGAACTCCACAAGTAGGCTATCCTGTGAGCTGATGGAAGGATGATCAGATTTTCAGCAGAATCCATGGAATTCTTCTGCACTGTCGTTGAGATGCATTAGACAAACAAATAGGGGTCTAATATTTACAAAGCCCTGGAAATCAACTAGGACGAGTTTAAGACTTAAAGCTACTTGGATCTGCTTCACTTAATAGTGTACCTATGCCTGGAACTCGCTTCTTGAAGAGACCACTATTAGAACAAAGTTATAAAGTTTTACTAGTTGTTACAAGGATTTCGAACGGTACTACTGCTTTAGGACTGCAACAGAACTTAACGAAGGGTTCAGCAGTGAAGTTCCATCGCTCATTTACTTTTAAAATAATAACCACAAATTGCTTATTTTATAAAGTATGCTTTACATAACCATGGATCTACGCCAATGGAGGCAAAACTATCGATCTAATGCAAAAACTAATAAGCGCAACAAAAAATAGCTTGAAATTTCTTGGCCATTAATGGTGTACCCAATCACTCGGGGTTCCTCGTAAGAATTATATCACCTGTATCACCTGTAATAGCACTGGTCGATGAGCAGTTCAAGCCGGTTCACTATACTCCAGCCATCACTGTCGCTTGTCAGAGTTAGTCAGTGGGTCCTACTTTGTATAAGTCTATGAACTGTGTTGCACTTTTGCACAATGCTCCTCATGCCGTCGTTGACGAGAGTTAGCTATACATAGCTCGGTAGGCCTTCTGTTGGAAACGGTTCACTGTTAGATGTGGTTATGGGCGGAAACGTTCAAGTTTTTCTAAGTAAGTGAAGCAAAGCCTCCGAAGTACATCGCCGTTTGACACCTTCGAAAATTCCCTTCATCATTGACAAGGCGGTATACCACTGGGTTGGGATGAGCTGTATATGGCAAATTTGTTATTTCTGCTGTTTTAAAAATTCCTGCACAACTTTCGCTCTGAACACTTTCAATTTCTTTGTTTCCAAGCTTATCGTGCTGATGGGCTTGGAAAGAAAGAAAACGGATGAAGCAACTATGTGAGATTGCAGTCGAAATTGATGACGAACAACTAATCAAAGTTGACTGGTCAAAATAACATCGGTTTGCCTTAACTTCTATATAATGCCTTTTCTTTTTTATACCATGTGAAGCAAAACCAAAAGGTACTGAAATATGAGCAGAACTCAACACCACAGATGGGGTTCGAACCCGCGATCGCCGTTAAGAGAGAAGAGGAAATAAATAAAAGTTAACACATTGTGATTGCGACTGTAGCTTCGGCCTAATTGGGTTCAATGCAGATTTGTCCTTCTAGATCATTCCCGTTGACGGGTGATTGCTGGTAGCACCGATAGAGTGAAAAAGTGGCCAAGATAAAGATAAAGCAGCGCTATGATGGTTGGTGTGTTGGATAGCACGCCAGCTCCGGAAAGGGTAATATCGAGTTCGAAGTGCACCTGATTTTCAGAGTTTTGCTCCTATCTCATCATCCTTGTTTCTTCTTTAATTCTTCGTATATTGCGTCTGCACAAATCTATTTAACTTTACGACCAGTTATTCTGCAGACTCTGCTATATTCAATACAGATCATTAACATTATCAACCACAAGTCACTTCAAAAATAGGAAATTGGATATTCTTTAGAGCTTGTTACAATAGCGACATCGCCGAGATTAGGTTTGGATCAACTCATGATCGTGGAAAGCACCTTTTTAGAGTGTTAACAGGTTATACTTTTAGTTCAGGAAAAGTATACTGGAATTAAAGAAAAAGATAATCTATTTACGATAGCTTTGAGTAGGCTTCAAAATCCACCTTTAGCGAATACTATAAAAAATTACATTTCTCTCAAAAGGTCCTCTGGAGTTAGCAATGTCTATCATCACTTGGCTAGCACTTTCAATAGTAAAAGTTGTTCGCAAAGGACAGGTTGAACAATTCGCTGTTGTTTTTTAGACATTTTTTTATTAGTAGAGTGAAAAAGGGGAAATCGTAGTACATCATGGTCATCACAAGCAAGGCAATAGTTCAATCCCACTCTCAGCCTACTAAGTCCCTCCTCTCTCTGTGGTCGAGAACTTTATACCGGACTTGTTTGGAATCGGCTCATTTCCTCCAGTCAACGTAGGAATGCTCTAACATGGGTGTCCTAGGAATCCGGAGGAGTCAACTCGAACACCATTCGGCAACGTTAATGAGTGAGAACAAGAATCCTAAAGTAGCAGCCAAACGCACAAATCCTTAACCATTCGTGGGTTACGGATGCCAGGAATGCAATTGAGTGTAAGAAGTGCTATAATACGCACAGTAAATTGCAAGCCAAGTCATCTAGGTCATCTAAATGCAAGTGTAAAAAAGAATGGGAAACTATTTGACATCATTTTTAGTGGTCAAGAATACCCAAGAAGCAGAACATTGAAAACACACTTCTTTTTGTTTAAGGGACGAACATGTGAAGATGCCACGAATCGTAGCAACTGAGAGGGAACTGGTAGCAGTACTCAGCACCTCGTTGCTTTCCGGATAAGTATGCAAGAACGAACTACAATTCTATTTAGAGGAAGAATCTTACTCCATATAAGTCAACAAACTGTACTTTGAAACATGAAAAGTTTACAAAGCCACTGACACTCTTTAGTGTGTTACTCTAGATAACAACGTTGTGCTCGCGGGAGGACGAGAACTCGACAACCACCGATTACAACTGTAATATCTACTTTCTGTACACCAGTTTAGCTTTAAAACTTATGTTCTGGCAATCATGACCTGGCAGAAAACACTGATTTATCACAGAAAATAACCCAATCACTGAATGAACGTATGATAAACGTACTCATGACGAGGGATGTGAACAGGAATTGTTCCGATGTTTTCTTTCAAATCTGAAATAAAAGAACATATCTGATTCTCTGCTTATCTCTAACCTGGTCGGAAGGTCCTCTTGGCTAAGATATGTGGAAAAAGACTTGAGAATTGACGAGAAAGTGCCATTAGAAGCAAATAAGCGTATAAGAACAGTAGTGAAGAAAAGGAAGCTTAATTCAGTGCAGCTTTCTAGGATTCCCCGTGAGCTCTTCTTCACTTAGTCGCCAAAATCATTGATGGTGAAGAAATATGAGTTTGTTAGATACTGACAATATGTGACGATCAAATCATCTAGTGAATCTTTCGCTGTCTGAGTTGGCGTTTTCGTATTGTTTTTTATCAGTTGTCTTTCATATTGATCAAATCTAAAGCGATGACTTCGCCGATCGTGCTGATAGCAAGCGACATTCGTTGTGAGAACTGAAGATAAAACATTCTCAGCACGCTTAGATATTTTATAACTATTGTGGTTATTTTATTGCACCACTTCTTCTCATATTCACACTCCACTCCAATTGTTCACTACCGTGGTGAAGGACGTTTCTCGTTGAAATTCTATTTGAATGAAGTAAGCAGTACATTACCAAGCAGTCTCACCAAGAAGAGAATGGCGATGTATACCAATACATACAGTACTACCAATACAAATGAAAGGATAACAGGAAAAAGCTTCCGGTGTTGTTTTCTTGTTCATCAATCGCGGTTTTTAAACAGCATACATTTACTTCCATAGAAAAACACAATACAATACAACACTAGCTGATGTTTCGGCAGTATCGCCTTCTTCAGAGCCTGGAAGGGTATACTGATTTAAAATTTACTAGGCCAAACGCTTCAATAACACTTATAAAAAGACGAAAAACTTTATGGCAATTACATGATCAACAGCTTCTCGAAAAACTCACCGCTTTTTACGTGACTTCCAATGAGGAAGTTTAGAACAGCTGATTATAGTCGCATATGATTGATGACTCAAGAGTGTATTGTATTGTGTTTTTCTATGGAAGTAAATGTATGCTGTTTAAAAACCTCGCGATTGCTGAACAAGAAAACAACGCATTCATATTCCAATGCCGAGGTTAATAAAGAGCCGATCCAGGGAACTAATAGCTCTCGGTGTTTATCAATCCGTGAAGAGGGCACCGCGCATTTAATTTCATTAAGCATCGTTTGGGAGTGATTGAATCCATATCTGCCCTTTACAATGACTTGCAGTGGCTTACCGATGTATCGAACCAGTGCTGCTATCCTCCCAGACAACTCTGGTACCGATTTTCCGTCCCTGGAGAAATGGAAGGCTTTATGGGCCATGGGTGCGAAGATCGATCCCACGTGTGTGTTGCAGGACGCCTCCTGCCGCTGCCCTCCACGCGCCCATACCAATGCATATAATGGGACCACTACAGCGAAAACATATAGCATCTAATTCCACCCATAGCTCGCTCGTTTTACCAGATACGGTGATTTTTTCGTTCGGAAACCTTTGGTACCATTCACTGTGCACCACTGAGCAAAGAATATTGAACGAAAACGGACCATCGTTAGAAAAAACTGGTCCGATTCTATAATTCATAACAATTCAGTAGCATATAGTTTCTTTTCGGTAAGGAAAATGTCTCGCGCACATTTTCGAGCATGTTAGCGGTTGATGTCTTAGGATAGGATACGTAAGAAGCCAGTGCAACCATCTGTCATTCCACTGAAAGTCATGTCGTTCCTATCTGGCGAATTTTCTCACCTTGTGCGGCACCATCTGGTGTCGTTACCAGAGCAATCACTTTTCACTCATCTTCCTTCTACAACGCTCTAACAACGTTCTTTTCAGATAATAGTACATTCGCGCAGTCTCTTACTCACTTCGCTTTTCCTCTCAGCTTAGAGTTCATTCCGGTTAAATACTAACTGAAATAAGAAGAAAAGGTCGACTTGTCTCTCATCAAAAAAAAAACTAAGAAGTGCGCTTGACTCTACCACGTTTCGTTCTTTTATTAGTATTTTGCATGTTCCAACAAAAATTTCACCTAAAAAAGTGGAACCGCATGAAAGTGGCAGCGCCTTTGTTTGAAGTGAGGCCAGTTGAGTGGTTCGTGGAAATTCGACTCACAAAGTAGTTTCGGTTTGAAATCGACGAGGTGTCAAGTTGAAGACGACAAATCGCCGTTCAATTTATCGTTGTTACAAGATGTGACGTTAATTTGTTGACGGCGGTAAGGGAGGGAATACCGTAGTGCGCGGTAGCGTCGGAAAAAGCTGAAGAGCATATGAGACATCATTTCAGTGTGTCCTCCTTTCGAAACCTCATCAGTGATATCTGTTTGGGTTAAATAAAACATCAAAATCCGCTAAAATAGCTGTATTCAGGGCCAGCGACAATGCAATTGACAATTCTAAAAAAAGGCTATTCAGAAGAAAGATCTCACGAAGCGTGCTAGAACAGCCTCAAATAGACTGAAAACACTTTGCACCGTTTTTCGGAAGTGATTTATGTCTACGATAGCTCAAAGAAACATCCTTCTATGCAATTCAAGTAGATGCATTTTTGCCATCACTGCCGTTTTGCTGTTCGTTAAAGCAGTCGGGGAAGCTTCTCGTTGATGACGGCCATCTTACTGTTAGGCCATTCAGCGACAAAGCCCAAACGAACTAATATTGCACGTACTTGTTTGACTTTCTGCGCTTCCACTCAATCAGTCACTTAGTGGGATTGTAGCTGAAGAACAGTTATAACCCTTTCTTCATAATTTTACCAAAAATTCTTTGCATTCCACTACAAAACAATCTGGGTTCACAACAGTTCTTCGTAGCTTTTGAATAAGGTTTCTTTATTATTTCTTTACTAATTGCTGATTAGTTTCTTATTAAACATTGTACGTAATTGGGGTAGGTTGATGCCCCTCTTTTCTTGTCTTGGCAAAGATATCTAAGCATTGTATATAGTTCAGTTATTAATTTACTTAAATATTCGTTGATACAATTAGAAAATAGGTGCTCCACGCAAGATTGTAGCCCTAATCACTTGTTTGGACCTTTGCTTTATCTTTTTCTCACATTGTCAACAAAGAGAGAAGGCCAGAGATGTAAATCACACTTTTTACGGATATTTGGTGTATATGCACAAAAATATGTGCGTACATCTATAATGGAAGGTGTATTTGGATCTGTAGTTAGTGGTGACCTAAAATAAATATTCGACCGTTAACTGGACCGATTACCTTGGCTAATCAAGCATCCTTTCCTCTGAGGCGTGCAAATAGATACCAGATTTGTCTGGGAGGAGGAAGCATGCTCGAGATTACTGTAAGTCACTGCACGTGCCAAATATGCATTCATGCACCTTTAAGACGCTGAATGGCGTTAAATGTATGGCGCACACTTGCAGGATTGATCGACATCGAACGCTTTATCCTTTGTTCCCTAGATATATTTAAATGTAATATTTTACTCCACAGAGTTATTCTCCGGGATAAATGTTGTTTACGCGTTCGTGGTTCTAGGGATCTTCATCTCCGACGTTGTGATTTAGTGACAACGCCAACAATTGTTGAGTCGATCGAATCCAGTGCTGTTCAATCAAAAACACAAAGCTATACACACGCCAATAAAAATCCCTAGTTTTTACTTCCATATGCTGTGTATGAAACTCCTTTTCTAACTAATAGTCGATGTCTATCAAAGAGAAAATTTTCTTCGAAAACAACAAAAACATGCCAAGTGAGTTCATGGGTATAGAGAGGTTTCCGTTTATTTAACACAACCTAAAGATTTTTTGTCGAGGCTCAACAAAACAATTGCCTTTTTACAGTTGTTTTCGATATCCGACGGAGAATGCTTTTTTGAAGAAGTGAATAAAAAAATTCATGGTGTTCATCTTCAAGTTCATAGGAAGAGACGCGTCGAGTTCACCAGGCGACGGACCTTTAAGAGAAAGTGTGTTAACAAATTGTAGTTTTTTCATGTCATCGTGGAGAAATAACCTATTAAAATACCAGTTCGTACACTGAGAAAAGAAGTATTTCTTATACGTATACGTCAGCAGACGCACAAATAATGCGTCAGTTTAGGTGCATTTGCCTTAGTGTTAGATCTTCTGACGATTCTTACTCATTCTTATTCGTTACTAATCGAGAACAAATGACTTGTTGTCTCATTTCTTGACTTTCTTCAAAGCAGGACCGGTTTAGAATCTTAGTTTTAACAACTGTTCCTTCCTTCCCGATCCTACTTATGAGTGCATTTGGATAAATAAATATTTACATCAGCTCAAATTGCAATGCAACTCTATATATATTCTTACAAACGGCCTTTTTTTAGCTGACGCGAAGTTGGTATGGATGTTCTTATTGCTGTTTCTCTCTTTGTTGAACAATGGATGATGTTTCGGCGACTTCGTCTTCCTCAGAGCCTTGCCGTTGGAACACCCGTGTGTTGTTCACGGAGGATTATGAGCCTCAACAATGTTAAAAAGCCAACAAGTCAACGAGCCTGCAATGCAACTCTGTTTCAGATCTCATGCTAAGCAATTGGAAAAGAGCTGTACTTTTCAGCGAAGTGCCAGCGGTCTTGGAAAGCGGGAGATCTAATTCTTTTTACGATTTATGAAAAAATGTCAGGTCTGTAGTGGTATAAGCTGAAAAAGGTCCTCACGTCGGATATTAGAATGATCCCAGTGTTTGTTGATGTCAAGGGTGAGGTTATCAACACGACCGCATAAACAAAACTTCACCATTCATCGTCGACGAGGCTAGTTGGCTCGTTTTATGACTTGTTTTACAGCGTTTCTTGTTTACTTTGTTATCATAACCATTATTTGTTGGTTCCATTTTCATACTGTTAGGACACGTGTAAAAGACTGTAGCAGCATCAGTTCCTAGTACCTCTTGCAAGATAAATAAGGCTGTATTTAAATTAATATTCATATTTATGCATTTTGAAACCAATAAATGAAGAAATAAGAGCTTAATAAAGGCTTAAAGAGGCTAAAGCTTTCGGCGCTGATCAATCCCTGCGGAATATGCCATGCATTCGACTTCATTAATCATTGCTGGGAGTGATTGAATGCATATCTGACCTTTAAAATAAGTCCTGGTGGGCTACCGATGCATCGAGCCAGTGCTGCTATCCTCCCAAACAAGTCTGGTACAAATTTGCTGACCCCGAAGGGATAGAAGGCTTGGTGGGCCATGGGCACGGTGTTCGATTCCACGTGTGTGTGTTGCCGGACGCCTCCGACCACTGCGCCACATGCGCCCATAGCAAGGGCTTAATCGTTTAAAATAGAAAATACCGTCAAATTAGAGCAAGAAATTCGATCTTCCACCGACTGTGCTTCATAAGTTCAGGCTGCACAATATACCAATGGAAAAGCTTAATAGAGAAGCCAAAAGGTTCAGTAATGGTTGGAGAAGTCTCGGGCCGTCCCAAAGATGAAAATGAATAGTAAAAAGATGAATGAGTTGGATAGTGGACGGTGACGTTTTGAAGAAAAGTAATCGGAGACGATCAGCGCCTAATTTCCATAATACCTTTATAATGTGTATTTTAGTGAGTCTGATAAGTAAGATGAAGGGATAAAGAATAAAGTGTTCAGCGTTGGCCAACTCCATAAAGGTAGACGAAATAATGTCTGGCCTATACAATGATGTGTTAGTAGCATACCGATATATCGGCTCAATGTTTCTACGCAACCAAAGAACTCTGATACCAATTTCCCTATTCAGAGGTTTGTTGAGCCTGTGACTCGAGTTCAAACCAGCAACCGATCCAGTGTGGATGTATATTGTAGGGCGCCTCTAACCGCTGAGCCACCACATGCGTCAACATAATGTACTGAAGAATATCAAGAACCTTGAAAAATGGTGACTCCACGACCTCGTAGTCAAACACTGCAGCATATATGCATATTGGCAATTCACTTTTTCAGGGGACGCTTTCGATCCATTTCTTCATCGAAAAGTCACTAGTGATAAAAGGATTCAATACTTACAGAAAATACGCGCTCATTAGAGGTCGTCGTTCAGAGTTTAATGAGATCAAATTTGAAATTCACATGCTTCACTATCTCGTGTGCTCCTTTTGCTATGACGTTTACACGTTTTAAGTCTCTAGGTCGCTTTTTTGACGATGGTATTCGTGAATCGAGAAAAGGAGAGAATGCTTTGAAACGACTTTGAACCTTCCTTCTGTGGAAACTGTGTTCACCGGAGGGTGTTATAGCTGGAAAATATTGTGATTATTATGGTGTGTATTCTGAAAGAGAGGGTGATTTTTGCACAAAGTTGTAGTGTTCAATTGTTTGCTGAAATCTCCTTTGTAGCTGTACGGTTAGAGACAACTTTTATTCCATGGACCTTGAAGGGGTGTAGCGCAGTAGTTATAGGCGCCCTGCAATAAACACAGGTTCGATCCTGCCCTCCAGGCTCACCAAGCCCTCTATACCTCGAAGGCCGGTAAAGTGTTAATATATACGTCTAGGAAGACGGAGACACTGAATTCTTAAAGCGGTAGGCAACTTTCTACTGCAAACCATTGTTTAAGCCAGATATGTATTCAACCAGCTCTAACGCTGCTGAATGAAGTCTGATGCATGGTGCATTTCTCAGAGATTGATCAACGCGAAAAGATTTATTTTTCATCCCTGGAATCTTGAAAGGGTTTTTTTTCAGTATTGAACCTTCCGACTAAATAGTAAATAGCACAATTTGAGTGGTGTTCAGTGAATGGCCATTGCTGCTACAATGAGAGCTTTCACTTCATCCTTTAGTTGGTTGCGACTCCACCGGACCAATGGTAGTCGACTTTTACGTGTCGCCAACATAACAAGTGTAAACACCAAAACAGTCAGCACTTATCGAGACCACCGACCCTTCAGCAGTTCACTCAGGTGTTGTCAGTTGCCGGTGCGGAAACCTTTGAGCCACTGACTTTGACTGCTCGTAAAACGTTTTCTACACTTGCGCAGGCGCGAGCGACAACCTTAACGCTCGACAGATTTACGGCTTGCCGGATGCCTTTGACCGGCGCTACCAATGAGAAGCCTTCATCGCAACCAGCCGATTACACTCCACTTAAGCAGAAGTGCAGAATTTCCAACTTTCGACTTTCTGAAACCTGATAGGATCGATAACCACAGAGCACTCCAATTATACATAAAGTTTCATACTAAATTCAGTGCAACTTGACCAAAAAATTTTTTCCTAATATTCTTTCGATTATTAAAAAGTCCATATAAATGATAGTTTAGTTCTAAGAATCTAAGATGACATTTTTTGATGTGCATAACAATGACTGTTGCTTGAGCATCCGTTTTAATCAGTTTCAATAGATATGAACCACTTTTAGCTCGTCTTTTTAAGAAGACGGAAAAAGAAAACGGCCTTGAACCGAAGACTTATCAAGAATTTCCATAAGCGCCTAACTATGGATATTATTCTAGTATAGCACAAACGTAGTCCAAAAGTGCTCCAGAACGTCAAACAGACGACGATATGCTGCAATGCTGAGGCAGAACGAGATTCCTGTTGCTGTTCTTGATATTGTCATGCTTGTGTATTGTTCTGCCACTTCATCCAGGTAATATGACATATCCTCCTTTCATTCCGATTGCTCCCGCTGACTTGTCCGCATGTTTGCTTGTCTTCTCCTCATTCTCGATCATCCCAGACTCCAATTGTTACACCCATCTCTCACGCCTGACAAATTGCTCGTACAAGAGGTGCTGTAGGAGTGGCACGAGCATCGTATCCTTCGCATACATCGTGAACATGTTGTGGATATCTCTGCTCAACTGATAAACTAATTAATCACGTTCTTGCTGTTTTGCTTATGCGTTAAGTTTTTCGATCCCTGATTCGTCACAACAATTTACCTCCAATATCACTTGCAATTTGAAGTGTTTAACGGGCAACTAATTGAGGAATTGATTACGCCGTGACGAATAGCCCTCGTAGAGAGCCTTTCAAATCGGATAAAACTCTTCACGAAGTTGCGGAGTAGATGACTATTAGACAAAATAAACCAGGCTATGCAGATATTTGCAATAGCTGTAGGTTATCAGCGGGATCACCATGCTATGAATTGAAAGTCGCTGTTTACTCATCCTACCGTAAGCCTTGAGTCCCCCACTGAGAGACCGGTTAGAGTTGCTACTAGGAGTGCATGCTAGTGGACGAACCAACGTGCAGAAATGAAGCTCCTTACGCGCATCAACTCATGCACGTACCATTTGACATGATTAAGGTTATAAAAAAGGTGCGAGTAGCTCTGACGTAGAAGAGACAGATAGTCCATCTCACGAATGAAATCGTATTTTACGATATTGCCTTACATTTAATACATCCCCAGCTACCACTTCACACCTCATTCACTTCCTAGTTATAAACCACATTGCCAATGTCTATGCTTCGCGAGATTTGTTACATGAGAGAGCTTCCTGTTGCGCTACCGTACATCTTTCGTCGTGATATAGATGACAGAGATGTCATGTAATTTGCCTCAGCTGCTAAGTGCCCAGGAACTATAAAAACGTCCGAGCAAATAGAACTTCAGTGTCGAATGTCATGTCACGTGTGAAAACTAGGTGTTTGTTTCCGTCTAAAGAGAAAATGTTGCTGTGATGGTTGCGGTTCCATTTGAATCTCCAGCTCGTTTTCCAAGCAGTTGACGTTAAGCAATGGCGACACGGTCGACTAATCACATCAGAGCGCACGGCGAGAAATATTTCCGAAATTGGATCAGACGTAGAGCGGAAATCGCTGCGATTATCAATGATGATTTATTAGGAAGACGTGAATTCTAGAAGAAACTCACAATGATAAGCTTTGCACTGAATGGAGGTTCTGATGTCAGCGAAGATACATAAGTTTCTCTTCTCGAAAACCGATGTTCTAGTGTCTTACTGGTGGCCCACAAGAGCAACGACGAAAGGGGTTCAGCATACGAGTCAAACATTCGAAGACTTCGGTCAGACTCAAAAATTCGAGTAGAACTTTTAATAGGAATCTGCTCCAATTGCGGTACATGTTTGTCAAGTGTGGCACGCTGTCGTGTAAGATTTAAGTCACAGATGTAATAATTTCTACGATACTTCCATTCATTAGTATTCTTAGAACTCGGGGTATCTTTTGCGCATTTCTTTCCATTCCAGTGAGCAGCTGATATAATCACGATCTAATCAAATTACGATGCGATTGGCCGATACGACGATTGTCCAAATGTTTGCGCTCACACGCATATACACCCACCAACACATACATTTACACACACCCACACACCCACAAATACACACACATACATACACACACACGCAGACTCACATACATACACACACACGCAGACTCACATACATACACACACACGCAGAAACACACATACACACACACACACACACACACACACACACACACACACACACACACACATACACACACACGGGGAACACATGGTCGTATACACACACATACGCACATACGTACATACACACACGCTACATAAGCAGAAATGAATTAATCAGCAGTCAACGCTAATTTTGTGATCACCATTCTCTGAACAATGGATAGATATCTGCCGAAAAGCAAAGAGTGCACTGGAATTGAACCAGGCTACATTCGCAGCGCGGATCAAGAACTGTTGTGTATTAATGCATCAACGAAGTTGAAATGAAATGTTAGCTTGATATATAAAAAATAAGCTTTAGGAAAACAAAAACGGCTAGTAACAGGTTCTGGTGTGTGCACAGTATTAACATGCACAGTATTAATTAGCTGTATTTCCAGTTAACGTCCTCGTCCAAATTCAAATCTGACAACCGTTTCCGATAGCGATGGATTGTGGCTGCAAGGAAAACCAGAGAATGTACGGAATCCCAAAGCCTCTGTGTGCCCCACCTTCTTTCAAACCGAAGTTTAGCCACCGTTTATCAGCAGGTGTAACGCTAGTACTCAGTTTATAAATGACTCCATCAGTTTCTTTTTCTACTGTTGTCTAGGAATACCAAATAACAGAAGACAATCCACTTTCACTTATTTTCATTTAAACAAAATCGGATCTATTCGAGAGAAATTACCACTGAACAATAACAAATTCGTGCTGCTGCCGTTAGAGGGAATTCCGTCAAGAAACAATTAAGAGTCGTCTTTTCCTGAGCGGATGAGAAGTCGCCTCCATTATTTCGCACTGCCGGAAAAGTTCTTTGGCTGTTCAAATGTAGACGGCCGATGAAGAAGCATCGAGTGATAGCAGCAGATCTTCCTCTTACAAATTTGGAGAATACAGGTTCCGTCTCAACTACCTGATAACCTTGACTTCTTGGTTGATCGACGAAAACTGTCATGGAAAAATTAGAAGCACAGAAATATTGATGAAAAGACAAACACAGCCAATTTACCACATATCGCTACTTGTTAATTCAATAAATGTTGGCGGTTGACATGCTATTGATTGACTCACATTGCGCTGTTTCCTCGGTCTCTCAATCCTGATTAGCAATAAAAGAATTAAAAAACATCTAGAAAAACATAATGGCTGATCTGGTGAGTGTCACAAATAACATCTCAATCACCACATCTTCAATAGTATTACCCCTACTCCAACATTCGTTCCCGGAACATTGTATGCTGACAATGGAAGTGATTCATCTGGAACATATGTGGTAAGTTTGAAAGCAATCAACTTAACATTGCTGAGTATGGCGCGGAAGAAATACTTGTTACCTTCACTCAGGCGTCTACTCTAGATTATAAATGGCAATCTTTTGCAGCCTGTCAGATGTTTTCGGGAGGTTTCCACTGAATTTTGTTGCTCATCAGTAAAAAGGCTCTCGGCGTTAATCAATCCTTCAGGGATACCCCACGCATTCGACTTCATTAAGGATTACTGGGGTGATTAAATGTATACCTGACCCTTACAATGACTCGTGGTGGCCTACCGATGTATCGGGTCAGCGCTGCTAGCGAGGCAGGTCTCGTACCCATCCCGGAGAGCCTGAAAGCCTGGTGAGCTACGGGCGTGGAAACCAATCTCACGTATGTGTCGCAGATTCCAAATATTAAATTGGCACATCGATATAATTTTCTATTTGTTGTGATAAAACACTTCCATGCTCTCTCGCTGCACTAATTTCCGTTGGGTTTTTGCGAATGTGGATCGGACATCTTACGAAACAAATTTTTACACAATTTTCACGAGTTGAGTACTCGGCGAGAATAGTACTCTATGGAAGAAGCGATATGAACTTCTAATTCAAGCACCGCTAAGCTTTCGCAAGATTTCGATATAGATGATTTTCGAAGAATGTAAGCCCACAGAGACGTGACTGCACATTAAACCTACACAATGACTTGCTAGAGACAGTGAGTGAACAACTGATTACTTCAAATTTTGCCTAAAACACTACTATTACTAGCCGACGAGTGCTAGTTTAGATTTATTTAACCTCTGAATTTTTTTACAGCATTGTCCTAATGTGTAGAAAGGACTCTCAGTAGCAAGCATTGTGATCTGAGTTTGAAACGCGAATAAATTGTGTCATGCAGCGACCTCGATTACGGTATCCCTCTTGTCCAATCCACCACTCTTCTCGACTAGCATTGCCAAAACCAAACAATATATTTTATCTAAAGGACGTCAGCCTTTCTGCCAGTCAGCGGCAGGTAGGCCCAGCTTTTTTTTCCCGGTTTTTCAGCTTTCGTTTCTCACAATTTGTTGGCGCTGTCACTGATAGATGACCAAAATTTGTTAAGGAATTCAAAGCTGATTCAAATGATAGAATTCATTGCGAACGGGATTTACATAGCTAATACTGGTCACGTATGAGAAAACATGGTTTTTGCATAAATAAAAGTTTTTGAATCGCTGCAAGGCCTTACGAGTACTAAGCGCGGCTGAACTGTATTATAGGTTAGAAATTGCGTCATCCAAGTACTGTTGCGTCGCAATGAGCGCCTGATTATGAGATTGATACCTGCAGCGGCATATGTAGTAAACACACCAAACAATGCCACTTGGGCATTCAGACTTAGGGATGAAGAGCGAGCCGTAGGAGGCCGAGGAGGCTGCTAAGTCACTGATTGTTTCCTACAGTAGCGTCGGGGTTAATCCTCTTATCAACGCCGTTGTCATAATCGGTCGTCAGCAAAAGCCCGTGCATGCTTCTGTTGACTGATCAAGTCAAACTGACCCTTTTGTGTTGCCGACAATGTACATAGAGAGTTTTTCAAGTTCATTCCAGTGTTTAACTGCAAATTTCTTCTATACAACAAGATGCAATGAAAAACCGGTGAGACACAATATTCGATGATAACGCTTATAAACAAAAGTTCTAGAATGAGTAACAAAAAGAAGCCTGGAAAAGACTTATGAGGAGGACAGATTCTTGCGAGAGAAAAAAAACATCGAAACCGTGAATAAGCTCGAAAACAGATCAGATCAATGAGAATACTCGTCTTCATGAAAATGGAATACTCTTCGCTGCGACACTGCTGATAAGATAACAAATCCCAGAGCAAAATGTGGTGAATGAAAAAGAAAAGGCATAATCAGTCGACCTTATTCAGCGTGTCTGCGATTTCCGAAATCGGAGAAGTTAATGGTATTTGTGATGCTATAGCGGCTAGCAGTTTTTGATGATCGACATTAGAAGACAATGTTGGATAGAAGTAGGGCAGTCTAGATGGCATTGGAGGTATCATCGTAGGAACCATTGCCATTTGATGATGAGATAGCTGTGCTGGAATAGGCGCTGTCGACGGTGGAAGCGGTGTCAGAATCGGTGGCATCGGAAGTGGAAGTCGTGGCGGTAGGATGGGTCCCACAGGGGCCATGAATGGAGGAAAAGTCAGCTGTGACAGGTCGTGCTGTTCCGGCTGGCGCTTGAATCTTGATTAAGAATGATAAGATCGAAGCGTCAAGATTTTTTACGTCTGCAACTAACTACCTACTCTATCTTGTTTGAATTTCGCAATTAGTTTTAGTAAAATGTAACTATTCTTCAAAATGTCGAGTAAGCTGTTAAATTCTCAATGGTGTCAGGTCAGTGAAACAAAGCGGAAGATCCTAAACTAATTACTAAACTTCACGATAAACGATAGACTGATGAAATGCTTCTGTTTTTGTGATGATGAGAGTGATCGAATCGATATTGAAGTTGTTTTGTCTTTTTTGATGCTTAGTTATTGGATCGATAGTGCTAGCGAATTTCCTTCTTTTATGAATAGGAGTTTTGACTGACAAGAATATCAATAGAAGAAAGACGCAAGTTGGGAAAGGTTAAAATACAGTAATAAATGATAAGACAGTGTTAGTCGTTACAGAAACAACGGCAGGAAAAGTTTTATTTCAAACACATTTCCAAAAACTGCCAACGTCGTCCTGGTGTTATATGATAAGGGAAAAGCAGAAGATTCCAGACCTTCGTTGAGCTTCCCTTCTGTTTAGGGAAGAGAGGTAAATGTATTTGTATTCGAAAGAGATTAGTGGCGATGTTTTGTTGGAGAAAACGTGATTTTAAGAGCGGATTAATCTGATCGATGTGGAGGTATCGCAATAGAATAGTGCGCTCGCATTGTGTTCATCAGCCTACGGTAGCACTATTGGTGAAATCCTGATGAAAAGTGAACACGATGTGAATAGTGTACCTCTTCCGTCTTCTCAGAAACGAGCCGTTATCGAACATATCCTGCGCCTTCGGATCCAGAGACCAGTAGTTGCCTTTTCCGGGATTGCCCGGCTCTCGAGGTATCTTCACGAAACAGTCGTTAAGACTCAAATTGTGACGAATTGAATTCTGCCATGCGGGAAACTTATCCCTGAAGTATTAAAGACCTGATTATGTAGTCATAATATTGCACCAATAAGTCGACAAGTTGGTGAAGGTTTACTGATTAGAAGTGGTTTTTAGCTCACAGGTAATCAAAACCGTCATCTATTAGCTGCTTAAGTGAAAGTGTACTAATAATGATGCGGACGACAACAATGAGTTTTTATCGGCTAAGATGGAATATTAAAAATGTTATACCCTTTCCATTTCCCCAAACATGGTGAGCCGAAAGCCATCTTCTACATGCATCTACGACTTTCTCCCTCTACTGTCAGAGATGCTTGCAAAGCCTACAGTGCTTTCGTTTCTTAAGGAATCTAAAACGAACCTGTAGTACTGAAATCGCGACATTATAAAGTCGCAGATTTGCGATAATGTCAGTTTTTTGTCTTCGGCGTTGAGAATCGCCATTGCAATAAGCGCAATGTAGGAATAGGCAGGTTTTGTAGCACCAGACTTCGAACGATGTGACGACATTCCGGAAGGGCTGGAAGTGCCCACTTATAGCTCTTATTCAGGCACAATATAATTGACAAATAGAGAAAATAGTTAGAGTTGACGATCACTGCAATTGGAACTAAATTCAAAACTCGATTACATTACTCGACGATGATTACATTACGAGTATGTGTATTTCTCTTATGAGACAGGAGTTTTGTCCTTGGATTAACAGTGTCAACAAGTGTCTCTAATGTACTGTTCCTTTGATGAGTTTGCAGGGGTTGACTAACAATCTCTATTCAGCTAACGTTTCCACGTCTTCATCTTCATCAGAAACGATGATCCGACCGAGTGTCTTTAATAATTATTGGTTTTATTAGTATCCATTATATCTTCATTGTACAATCAACTGTGCAAAAATTCATACCCATACCTGATAGGTTGCAATTCCAGTGAAGGATTTTCTTCGGCTTGTTCCGGAGAAGCAGACAGATCTTTGCTTTTCGAACAGCCTTCTTTTGGATCATCTTTCTCTATTAGGCGAAGGCAGTCGGGACTCTCTGATCTACGCGTTAATCGGCAACTAAGGTCTTCTGGACTGCAACTTGTCGATGGTTCCGGGCTTTCTGCCCAATACTTGGGTTTTTCATCAACTGAAACGGAAGGTGTCTGAGTTTCTTCTACAGCTGAGCAAGTTCGTTGAGGAGATAGGTAGGATTTTTTGGCCGGTTCGGGGGTGTGAAAATCGTCGTTCACTGGTCGTTTTCGAGTTTTTGCCTCAGATGCTGCCAGAATCGAGTCCATAGAGAAACGCATTTTTGCCTTCGTCGACATTGGCAGCGTGGTCTAAAAATCAGATAATTTTCAAAGTGCTCCTAGTTGGAAGTTCGGAAAATAGTGAGTATTTTACTCAAGTGAAGGAAAGGAGACATGAATGGACAGAAAGCGAGTATATTTTGCCATACATGGATCGTATGACCATCATTGAATGAGGTCGGTTGGGAAGATAAAGCTCATTAATTAAGTAACATTGATAACGGTAATGTAGAAAAAATCGATGAAAATAGAAAAAGAAAGGTTTTCGTAGAAAGTGTTGGAAACTTGAGACAACAACGGCTGTTGAAGCACTGCTCGACCTATAACCGGTGACTGCACATTTCGCGTACAACTCGTCCGCACCGCATCAAAACACTGACAGCTGGGCTGAAATCGAATCTTTGTCTCAGCTCGTCGTTGTTTATTTTGAATCATTGCGTTCGAAATCTCCGGTTGCAGTTATTAAGCTCCTAGAAAAAGTATCGGGTCGATCATGGACTAGGAGTATCTTGTCGACAGAAGCAGATGTCAATTTTCACCACCCTGAAAACGACGACAGTTGTGAAGTTCAGCCCGTTTTTGGCGTTTGTTATTGTATTTTGTGCTGAACAAATGTTGTTTTAATGGAACGCAAAAGTACAAAGAGGGTCTTGTGCTGATAGCGACGAGACGAGCAGCTATCGTTTATTTAGCATCGCAAACCAGTCGTCAGCTACTGTGCTGCTGGAGCTGATAAAATATAACAGCACACGTTGTAAAATGTCGTAAATGCGCTGAACAACTCTCGAAACTCTACGGAGAAGTAATGCGAATGACAGTAAAGAGGTAAATTGGTCAGGAAAGTCGAAACATTCGCAAGAAGAACCATTCTCTTTGTTCGCGTAGTTCGGTGGAATGACGCCAAGAAAAACATGAGTTTTAGTAAAAAAAAAAATACAGGAGACAGAAGGCTCTCCAATAGCCACTCCTTTTAGCTGGAACCAGGCTAGAATGAAGAAGAAGTGCTACAGTATAAAAATAGCACGCTGATTTAATTATGTTATATAATCCATTGGAGCTAAAAAAAAGCCAAGAAGAAGTTTAAATAACCACAGTTTTTTTCTGAATATAGAATATAACATAGTTATAATATATAGCTAGATTGGAGCTGGGAGATGAAATCACCAAGAATTCGATCAGTTCAGAACAAAACCAAAAAAAGTTGACGTGAAAGCATCTGTCAAAGGAAACCAAAGAACACGACTTGGATTAACAATGGAAACAGATCTGCCGGCTAACGCCGGGATTAAAGAGCAACTCAAAGCATAAAATAAAAAAGGACTCAGGCCAATATCAGCGCTAGGCGCCTTTGACCCTGTTAGAACCGCAAAGTGCTGGTCGAGGGAATGGTAGGCCAAATGGTGGTCCGTTATAGAAGTTTCTGAGTAGCAATGTAAATGTTTTGCCAGCTTCGGCGATCTCCGAAGACCAACACCAACAGTGGCCAGCAGGCCGGCGTGGGTGGGGCGACGGCCACCATTGGTCGGCCACGCCTCGCGCGCCGCGAATTGATTCGGCGACGCACCGGGACGCCGCAGCTGCGACTCGTCGCAGCAGCTCGCCGCTCTCTGGTACTGTATGTTCGCTGGCCATCGTCTGCGCTGCGAACAGCTACTTCTAAATCATTTCATAGTCTGCTCCACGATGGAGTCACGTTCATTATCACATTACATTGCATTGCGCATCGGGCATCACATTTTCGCATAAATTCTAGAGATTTATGCCTTAATGTTATCACAAAGTTCGTTTTGTCATTCTATGATAGTATCTCAGAGTTATTGATAAGTGGTCTCGCTATAGTAGTACAGTATTTCATTGTTGTTAGAATCGGAATGATATAGCGTATCAGCGCGGCAACTGCTCGCTGGAAAACTTGCGTGTATAAATAACATTGGCAGGAAAATAGAGAGTTTTCATTGGACGTGAAGAAGCTACAGATAAACAAACAATAGAAGTTTAAGATCACTGCTACTGATTTCTGGACACTGTCATTGCGACCCTTCAAATGCCACCAAATGACAGAATCAGCAAAGGTACGTATCCCTCGTGTAGTTTTAAGGGAGCATATGCATGCATAGAAACACCTTATATATTTTGCAAGTATGACTTAAAATGAAAATATTTAACTCGCAATGAAAAAGTGGAAATTCCGCCTTTTCTTTCTTTCTGGGTGATTCTCTTCAACATGACCTCTTGACTCTGTTAGTGCAGATGAATTTCCGAAGCATAACTTTGGGCACGTTGGAGAGGAATTCAGTTGATATGATCAAGTCCTCCAATTGCGTGATGTCTTTGTGGACTTTTATACGAACACGTAGTCCATAAAAGTAAAGAGAACTAAGATTTCAAGAGATATTCTCAGAAACAAACCGGCATGCGCTCCAGTTCCATATGCTTGATTTTTCGTACAGTGCTGACACAATATGTCCATCATAAAGTATTCTATATGAAAACCAGCTAACTAAACGAGAAACGGCCAGAGATTCGCTGGAAACTCGTTTCGTAATAGTTATACAAATGTTATTCGACCATGTTATCGAACCCGATCTCGTCCTCTTCTGCCTCTTCGAATTAGGCGCATGACGCGGCAATGATCTGCTCCGCTCCCGTCTTCTGTCTTCTTCTTCTTTAATGCGACTAGAAAAGATCTGCGCTGATATCTGATCGCGTGGATTAGTGAAAAGAATAACTCAGGGATACATAGACAAGTGAAGTTTACAACAAAAAAGTGTGTTATGAATATTGATTAGCTCTGAATCATAAAAAACTCAATTCCAAGCAGACAATGCTTTGGCACCTTTGGTCCTGCATCCCGTTATTCTCCAGTCATTTGCAGAAGAAAAATTTCCAAAGAAACAAGCTGAACAAATGTCTATCACTTGGTTGAGTAATTTTCCTTCGTTCAAGTGGTAGAAAATATAAAAACAGCGAAGCAAAGCAATAATTCATCTGTACATAATGAGAACGTAAAAGAAAAAAGAACCTTCTGAAAAGGGTACTGGATAAGATGACAAACGCTCAACGAACGACTGATAGACAAGGGATCGTAAAAAGTGGCCGATCATTATTGCTGAAGCAAACAAACCACGTTTTCATGGACTTACAGGAAGTCGAACCAATTGCGAATGTGGCGAACAATGCGATTGTGAGAAGAAAAAACGGAAGGCGGAAGCAACTAAGATTGCGTCGATTTAGACAATGCTGAGCCGACTGTTTTGGCAGGACTAGTTGTAAGGGAGCAGCTCAGTCTTGCGACAGTTGGCCAGAGAGTGTGGCGGTGAAGGAAGGCCCAGACCGGTCCACAATGATCACCTCCGTCCCCGGGCACGGCTGCTAGCGCGATTCATCACTCGCTCGCCACCAGACAAATTGGGGCCACGCGAGCCTGAGAAGCTCGCCGGCACTCACCTTCCTCAACTTCCAGAAACCCTTGCCATTTCGTTAGGAATTGTGTGTATTCGACAATCACTCAAACTGATTGATGGTTTGTGAACGACCACCTAAAGCACTACATTATTGCGTTTCTGTGTGAAGTGGTTTCATGATAAATTAAAACTGAGACAAACTGCAACTTGTTCGCCTTTTTCCACAAGAGAACTTCAAGGCAGCTAGTATATCCACTTACGGAGAATGTTCGTTCATAAATGAAAAGTCACAGACACGTTTCTTAGCGTTCTTCTGAGGTTTTCAAGACTCTCAAAAGCAATATGGATCTTGTGTGTTCTAGAACAAAGGAATTTGTTGGTATATCGCTGTAGAGATCGTTAACATTAATTGTTATAAACCTTCCATAATGATTAATGGGGCAGTGAGAAACACTCCCAGAAGATTTCGGTTAAAAAAGGGGTTCGATGGCACTTCAACTTGTGCCGGTGCCGATAAAGGTCCAATATCTGCCATTCACATACCCGAAATATCTTCATGCGAATAAATCAGCGTGAATTTTTTAGACGACTACATAGCGCGGATATCAGTCGTTGTTCTACCGTATGCTACTATCGCAATAAATGTTTAGTTGATAAATAATGGTCTATGGTGTGGTTGTGAACTAGGACTTGAGCAGTTTCACTTAGAAGTTTCGACGTAGTGAGGAATCACCACTAGTTTTAGAAGCGTTGGTATTGAGCATTTTGAGAAGTGGTGTCAAAATAATCTTATTAGTAATCACTGACGAATATCACACTAGCAAAGCGAAGACCAAAGACGGAGTGAAGTATTCTTGTTTTATAGGTTAATAGGTCCTTACATTTTCTGGAAGCTCCTCAGATGGGGTAGTGGCGGCGATAGAGATTCGACAAGGGATCTGCAGGATGGTGTGGGGAGCCGGTGTTGTGAAGAGCTGTTGGAGCAGAATTCCTGTGCAATCACGCTTGAAAAGGGCTTCCGCTGTGATTTGTATCAAGAGACACTAAAGAGAAAGGCGCGTAAGATGAAAGACCCAGGAGTGAGATTCACACGAGATAGCGACAGGTAGATTATGGTGACATGAGAGAAAAGTGAGGTGCCCTAAGCGGCATAGATCAGAGCAATGAGGACACCCCGAACTGGAACTTCATTAGTGGTTAAACGCTGAATACACAGGCTGATAACTTAGGAGACCTAATGATTGAGTTAAATGGTTTCTTCAGTGCCTGAAAAGAGTAATATTGCTCTCCAAGACTTGAGGTCTTGTGTTTATTTCAATAATAAGAAGTGGTTCGAATACCTTTCTTACGTTCCAGTGCGCCAATGTTTTCAGTCCGATGTAATAGTCAACAGCGTTTCAAGTACAATTTGGATGTTTTACACTTAGACATCACTAAAATTAACCTGTTTTTTACACAAGAAGTAACAACACTAGCAGTTCTTTGTCCTGATGAGATAAATTTCAATGGGTAAAGGAACGATGCTTATGCACTTGACTCCGACTCAGGTATTTTCTGAGGGAATGGTGTGATATGTAACGTTAAAAAATAAAAGCTATACCTAACGTTCTTCCATTGGGTAGTTATTACCGGGCGCCACATAACGAAGTAATAATAAAGGAAAATTGTTTTCTACCGCACTGACCTGAGTTCCCCGTGCATAGTCTCTCTAAACATTAACTTCCACTTTAAATATAGTAGTGCTTAATTCAGATTCAATGTCTCATTTTCACCATGAAATTTCACTGCCGAAATTGTAGAATTTCGTCTGATTAGGAGGTTTTAGTCACGCTTCCTAGAAAAAGGCGAGAATCAGTACCATACTGAGATTTCTCCGACGAATTCTATAGTTTTTTATAAAGAAAAAAAGAAGATTGCTTTATATGATGAATTATAGGCAACTCATGAACGAAGAGCGCGTTCGATACTGTGGAGGGGCTGATTCCTGATGAATTCGGTAGAGCTCTGGCTTTCACCCTCTCTCTCTGGGAAGCCGACCACTCGTCTCGAGACGGCGTTTACTGGAAGGAGGTGGCGTGACGACGGCTGTTCCGTGGTGTTGACGGTCGACGGTACTCGCAGCGCACCTGTCTGTTCAGCGTGTATCCAATAAGTGCTAACGACTCTCATAATTGTTTGGCTCAGCTATCCAACCTATAAACGACTTTCCAGTGTAATTCAATGCTTGATGTTATTCGACTACTCCAACTACATTACTTCATATCACAAGGCGTAGTTATACCTATGAACTAATCTATTTCTAACTGGAACACTAACGTTAGCGTTTGCTAAGGTGGCTGCTAGGGATAATTTTCTAGAAAGGCAAGGCGCTACTGGAGAGAAGCAGGTTGTGGAGTGGGGTGTTGGAGAATCGGGGCGATGAGCCCAGCAAATTGTCATCAGTTATTCCGTTATATCTATGAGAATGTTACGAATAATTCCTCATCTAAAGTAATTGTTTATGGGGGAGACCGGGAAAATACTGCGTCTGAGCGAAAATTTTACTGAGAGAAAGAAATTGAGGCAATCATAATGTGTTTGTGGAAATGCCATGGACTACTGTAGTGTTAGCACATAATGACACTTTGTTTTAATGACATAATATTACACTCAATTTAACAGTTTCAGCTCCGAACTTATTTCTTTTACTATTTCCGAGAATTTTTGAAGGCGCTGAAAGGGAAACACACTCGAAGTGAATCAATTGGAAGAGAACAAAGGCCTAAAACTCGAAGTTGGAACACTTTTTAGCTCCAGATGGTCTAACGAAAGTATTAGCCGTTCCGAAGGACATCTTGTAGGGTTTTTTTTCGCCTTCACAGAGCTAAGCGTATGAATACTCTGATGGCTGAAATGGAGCCGTGATCTCAGCGTCACGCTTTCAGAATGGCTTATCTTCGAGAAGACTTGAGAAAATGTGTCGACAACAACAGCATCTTTTAAATTCTCTTTAATGAGAACGACATTTTTACGTGTTTTAATCTACTGGAAGCGTGTTTCGTTCTAAAGTAAGAGCATTTGTTAAAGATTAGGACCACGAAGTGATTAGGTAAACTCCAGATAATAGGCTAGCATTGCGTGATGACATAGGCAATCAAGCTCAGGCTGTTGATGGACAGTCGCCGATTTCTATTGAGGGTTACCGTAAGCCAATGTCGCCTTGTTGTGGCGCTAATCCTCGGAAGTGATAGGTGACAGTGTTGGGTCATCATCACTGTGATCCTAATACATGCCGATTCTACCGGAAGATAGCGATATCCATCCAAATTGAGGTCGTTACGTGGGATGAGCGCAGCAACATTCGAGCCCTCCACTCCTGCATCTCAAATTCTCCCTAAAGAAGAATCATCGTGACCATGGCGTGATAGTCCGAATTCAGGATTCAGGTTGAAAACGTGGGTAGATGTTTTTTAAAAAAAGGGCCAAAGCGTAAAGTAATCTAAATGAGTGAGCATTCGTGAGCACGTTTGTTAAAAATATTTTAAAGAATGCAAGATAAATTTTCTGGAGAACAAACGATCTAATTCGATTAATTCAATCAAAACCTTGTCCAACACCTAGGAAGGGTTCATTTTGAAATTACCCTTGCTTTTCCAATTGCCTGCCGTTTTAACAGAAATACTAAAGGGCAAAATGAATCAGTGTTTGTTGGCTCTCCGTTCAGCATAAAGAGCTGATCACTAAGAATTCCACCGCAGAAAAATAGATTGCTTTCAAAAGATTGAAGTTGATGCTGTAAGGAGTCAGAACGAAAGAAAAACGCTCTTCTCCACGAAATTTTGATGAGATAAAGGTCTTATGCAGAGTTTATTTTTCTTCTTCTCGCTTTACAGAAAGTTCAGGTAGGTATTAATCTATGACAAAGTGCCAAGAATATCGACGGAATGGCGTCTCATAAAGCAATTAACCGAAAGGAGTACGCCAGTTCAGAACTGCAGAATAAATCGATGTCATCAACTGTTGCTCAGCAATTTGTACAGCTGATGAGAGCGGAGTGAACGCTTCTACAGCCAGTTATGAAAAATAATTCAGAACAAGAAGTCCTCTAACTTAAGTCCTCTAGCTAGCGTTCGTTTCGCTGAATGATGCCTTAGGAATTCGAGAAAATGTAGATGAAAACCATAGAAACGTTTACTGTTGCTGTCGCTGCCTGCGCTCCAAGGGCTTCTGCTGGCTACGTTGGCGGGCGGAAACGAGCGGGACCCGTTGACCCGTTGCGGTATTCCTTTGTTGTGAGCTTTGTCTCTATGAAAATGTTTCTATATTCTGTGTATTCGTCTCTTTCGACAGTGTTGATTTGTCCGATTATCGCCACTTAAGACAAAGTAGGACATTCGAAGCTTAAGACGATCGAATCCACGGATCACACACTCGATGCATCCGGAGATACCGACCACTTGCAATCATGCTTAATGCTTTAAAAGAAGTAACATGCTAAAGGACACTAATCAATGAAGAGTAAATATGTGCAAAAATTGAAGGAACAAGAGATAACTTTTAGCCGCATGCATATTTCAGCAGGAAGTGGAAGACACGCATGTAACGAGGAAATTGAGAAGTAAATTGACGCTTTAATTATCGATAAAGCTAGCACTACAGTAGTTCTACCCTGCCTTCATAATCAATACATCTCTACAACGGATGGATGAACGGATAGATGAATAGCTGTCATTTAAATCGTTTAGTTCTTTGATGCTATTAATGTCTAAAAGCGATAGGTTTGCTGGAATTCAAGAATGCTTTCATTTGAACTTGATTTCACGAAACGAAAAGAACCCGCCCCGTGTTTTGGTTATGAAATTTGATTTGTAGTACATCAAGTATCATTTAAAAAACTTCTCATCGGTTCTGAGTGGTGGCACTAAGGAGAGTGTACTGACCTGAAAAGCGGTGAAGATGAAAGGATTCGCGTCCTCGCAAGCCCCTTAATTTATGAACACATCGCATGCGGTGTATTTACTACGCTTAGTCGATTTGTGAATGAAGTTTTTCTAGGTGACATCATTTGCTGTAGTGTAGAAAACTTCAGTTCGAAGTGTGAAGTGCACGAAATTCTAGTATGCAGAAGCTTCGACGACGTCGACGTACTTTGGAACTGCCATAATTGAAACAATTCGACGACCGGAGTGAAGGAACACTACGGTCTGCGTCTTCTTGGGTTTGGTGGAAGCTATTGAGGTAAGTCAGTGCCGTTTACTTCAAGCAAACCTGCTTCGGAGTAGTAGATCTCTGTCACAAGCTTCATCTCATTACCCCATGCTTCACTTAATCGTATTAAGTTGAGCTGAAACCTTTACTCACTGAAGTTGAAGCTGCTTTTTGCAGCGATTAACTCTGCGGTCTTTTGTTTGCATGGAAAATTTTTTCCTCAATAGAGATTCGATGTGGCGCGTGTGGCGCAGTGGTCGGAGGCGTCCTGCAACACACACACATGAAATCGATTTCCGCCGACATGGCCCACCAAGCCTTCCAACTCTTCCGGAATCAGCGAATTGGTCCTGGACTTGTCTGGGAGGATAGCAGCACTCGCTCGTATATATCGGTAGGCCACCGCGAGTCATTTTAAAGGCCAGATATGCATTCAATCACCTCCAAACGATGCTTAATAAAGTCGAGTGCACAGCGCATCCCTCACAGTTTGATCAACGCCAAGAGGTTCAGCTTTTAAAGCTTTAGAGATTCGATTTGACATTCTTACACTTTGAAATCATCGGTGGAACGTCGACTTTGAGCGATGTGATGATGCGAACGCCATTACAAAGAACATTTCTATGCTTTATCCAAGAAAAGGATGATTAGTGGAATTGCTATGTGGAATAGAGAGTAGTTCATGAAGAAACGATGAAAGAGGAGAGAGATTCGTTAAGTGATAATGCGGAGAACTATAAAAGAAGGGTGACACGCTACCATTTTACGGTGCAATAAAAACGTAAAGAAAACGAATCAACCTCGACCTTTTCGAAATTTAATACACCAAAACGATAAGAAGCAGCACAACATCAAAACTCCGACAAAGACATTATTTCTCGATTTTCAACCGACCAACTGAGAAGTTTGGTCCGGTGTGCTTCTTTTCGCAAACTAGTGTCACATCTTTCATCTGTTCCTTTTTGCCTGCGCCTGTTCGCGTCACGAGTCGTTGTCGCAGAAAGAAAGTGTCACGAGAAGAAAACAAGACTAGAGGGCAGTGAGGACATATTTAGCATAAACGAACCGATGATAGCCTCTCCATAACTTACGATATTCCCTCGGTTATTAGAGTCTTTGAGTAGTTCAGAAATTCGCAGATTTATAGGAAGGAATTTTGCTCTGTCGAATTATACTTATGCATAACTTTTATAAAGGGTTCGTGTGGCGCAGTGGTAGGAGGCTCCCTGCAACACACACGTGGAATCGATTCCTGCGCCAATGGCCCACCAAAATTTTCTGACAGAATTGTAAGAATAGAAAATATAAACGGTCATATTGGGAAGGTTATTGGGTCCTGCTGAGGGAAATCCTATTTGTATTCAATTGGTTTCGTGTTCGAAAGGAGAGCCTCAAGGAAAAGAAACCAGAAAAGATGAGTTTAGTGGATTTTAGAAAGTCAGAATTTCCTCTAAGTTGAGCCCGAAAATAAATCTGCGTCTGGTCGGGAAAATCTCTTGTATTTTGCTTGCCTTGGGTAATTTCATTATGAGGTGGGATGTGTTGTTCTAAACTTGAAGGCGTCGACTACTTTCCCACCAAATGCATTAAAATAGGTGCATGGCAAACTTTATATCTTAAGGCTAACTTAGTTCTCTAATAAGACGTGGCATCACGGAAACCGTGGTTGGACAGTGATAGTTATAAGAACAATTTGAGAAAGTTAGCCCACGTTGTAGTTCAGAATTATCCAAAATTCAGTAGAAACCAGAAAACAATTTGGAAATCTTCCGGGTTTTCAGAGGAAAAAGGAGAAACCAAACAGCGATGTCTCTTGGAGGTGTCTCTTGGTCGCTCTGTTCATTAGCTAGCACTACTTATGTTTTGCTTTGTAGTGACGAAGGTTTTCGTGAAGAAAAACGTGAAGGCTGTGATGGTTACGGTAACAAGAGAGGCAATTATACAAGTTGCGGAGTGGCCCTTGAGTGCGTTGTGATGTTATCGTCAATTTCGATCTAGGGTTACCCTAAACAAAGGCATCAAAGGCCCCTGCCTTCATCAGGTTTCGCCTCAACGACATGCCGATCCTATGCCATCATCGCTTTCTCGAAAATCAAATTAGGTAGCGCATTCAAAGTTATTTTCTTCTATGGAAGAAGTGTTTTCTCAAAAATATTCCAACAACTTTTTTCCACTTCTTCAAAGTGGAACGGATGACTTTGAGAAACGGAAGTCCGCCTTAACGTAGTAGCGTACTTGAAAAATTCATTTACGATCATAAAATGTTCTTTTCGTTCAGAATATTTTAGGCGGTAAGCCCTTGGCGCGAGGTCATGGCTAAGTTGTAGTGTGGGGAAATTCCACCATAACCTGGATTCTTCCTGAGTGATTTCTGCTATATACGAAAGTAATGAAAAAACAGACTTCAAGCTGCGTTACTGTCGTTACCAGCTCTATAATCCAGCTTCAGGCCGAATCGTTTTCACTTTCCAAAAAAAAGAAATCAAGGTCAACCTGGAGAGTTGCAGATGGACGCAACCTTTCTAAAAACCTGCTTTCCCAAAAATTCAATTCAAAATTGAAATTCTAATTCAAAGAAAATCTAGTCTGAAGTTCTTCTTGTGATTTTAGCAGGACTGTTTGGATATATTTCATGATGTTTAATTCGGCGGCATGTAAATCTTCTGTCTACTGTAATGGTTGCACAAGTTCCGTTCAAAGAATAGGAGGCTGTATAATCAACAATTGATATCTACGCTGCAACAGGGACCAGGACAAGCAGAAAACTACAAGAAACACATACACCAGAAGACATCCTCTACAGTTGGAAACTACTTGCAATGCCGATAGTAAACGGCCAATTAAGTGCTCTGGGGTACAGGTGGATTCAAGAGATGGTGCCCGTATTTCCAGGATGGCTCGTCCTTTATGCTGATGCTCCAGACTTTCCGTAGTCATTCACGCAACGTTTTAACGAAGGCATTTATCGTTAAACTTCGTAGATTGAACTTCTTTTTTGAAAGGAAAATATATCGTGCGTCAATTGAAAAGGATAAAGCTTTTGGCGTTGATAAATCCCTGAGGGATGCGCCATGCATTTGGCTTCATTAAGCATTGCTTGGAGGTTGTTGAATGAATATTTGGCTTTTACAATAACTCGCGGTGGCCTACCAATATATCGGGCCAGTGTTGCTATCCTCCCAGACAAGTCTGGCACCAATTTGCCTACCCTGGAGAGATAGAAGGCTTACTGAACCAAGGGAGCGGAGGTCGATCCCACGTGTATTGCAAGACGCCTCCGACCACTGTGACAGATGCGTCCGCATATCACACAATCTAGCTAATTACTGCGTGACTCGAGCCATCAAAAGTGAAGTTTCTTTTTTTTTCTCTCACTGAAGATACCTAGTTAACATGACAAGCATAACTCATCTTTCGTAAAAAAAAAACTATGTCTTTTTCCTGTTTTGGTTAAAATGTACTTTCGGGTAGACTTCCTATAAGTTGGATCCATCCACTTACGTACGTATTGTACTGGTCTAAAGACATTAGACCCAAACTGTATTCGTTAGAGTTTGCGTAATCATCAAAACTCCGTGGATATATGAATGAATAAGATTGCGCAAAGTGCAGTAGCAAATCCGAACATGTCGTTTATCCTTCACCAGCATACTACGCCATGTAAAACTTTAGTATTTGCTACATCCAGATTAATAAAGCCAATTGTGTCTATTACAAGCTCCAAATTCTTCTATGACAAAAAAAGTTCTGTCACTGTCATTCGTCCCACCATTCTCGATGACCATCTTGTCACCATAAAAGTCTCGATCCAACTTATGGCGTTAAGCACGAGATCTCCAGTAGACCACAAGATAGTTTTCAATCGCTAGCTTCTACAGGGCGCAACTGTTCATCGAAACCTCAATCTAAACGTTTCTTCATATATCCATTAATATCACACCATTTGCGCTTATCTGAATGTGCGCATCACCGACAACCAGCCGGCGTTCATCGCTTCAGTGCCAATATTTATGACGTGAATGCGTGCTTTGTCCAAAGTTCAATCTGGTCGCGAACCTCAAAAAAAAGCATTCGCCTTCCCCGACTCCGACACCAAGACGCACAAACTCACATACGCATAAACGCATACATACAGATATACATACATACACGCATACATGCATAAATACATACATACATACATACAGTACATACATGCATACATACATACATACATACCTACATACATACACATACACATACACATACACATACACATACACATACGCAAACACATATGCTGCACAAACACATACACATATGCACATGGAAATGCGCATGCGCATGCGCATACAATATTCGCATACACCTATACACATGCAGACGCACACGCATACATGCACCCATACATACAGAATTACACGTACACACGCACATACACACACATTGGTCTCAAAAAAATTGGTCTCTCAATGATTTTAAGAAAGCGATGTTCATGAAGAACCGATTGTTTTCGCATTCGCTATTCACACTCGACGGAATGTGTAGCTCCGAGTGCTCCAGCTACGTCTATCTAGGTCGAGAAGTCAATATGATGAACGACTTAGCTTCCTAGTCAGCGAAAAAGGATGTAATTAGGAAAAGAAAAAATTTCCGATTCTGTGCACAACTTTTGGATTTCATGACTCCTTCTGTCTCATCGTATGCAAGGAAAACCTTATCGTTTATATGCAGCATTGAAGTTCACTCTGTGCCGACGAAAACGCGGTGCAATGCACGACAATCTATGTCGTGTATATACATATATACATATATATGTATATATATACATATGTATGTATATATACATATATATGTATATATATACATGTATATACATATACATATACATATATATATATACACGTGAACAAATGCTAACCCCAGATTGAACGTTTCCTTGACCAGCGTTTGCATATGGTAACAAGGCCCGTCTTCAAAACCGCAGTGTGGAATGTCTCGTTAACAGACATGATCTCACACAATACATACATATGACTGATGTATTAGTATGAGAGAGACACATTTGCCAACCATGTAAACTCTGTGAGGTTCGTCTCCATGTGAAATTTTCAGTGGTAAACCTATGGAAATTGGTGACTGTGCAAAGAAACTATTTAGTTTTCGATGCGATTGAAATCTTGGTTTCGTGATTTTTCCGTTTTCGTTATAGAGGCAGTTGCCTGATTGGATTGAATTTGTCCAGTCCTTGAAGAAGGTGAAACCTGTCGAAGCGTGAGCACTTTTCTTAATAAAGAATAAAGTAGCAATCTCGTCTTTGCTCATCGAGAAAGCACTGAATTTTTTGAGGAATGCCAAGGTTAATAAAAAATCGGTCTTGGGAATTTCTGTGAAGTCATATCAACTCTCATGCAGTTTCGCCTGGCACAAAGACAAGGGTACTTCACAACACATCCCAATAACAGCTGGTAGGTGGTAATTATGGACGATTTTGGGCAAGAAGAGAAAACGGGAACCTTGACTTTGGCAGGCTCTTGACCGGCACTTGGCATCGTAATTAACGACAGTCAACCCGTATCCAAACCAAAAAAGTGTTGAACCTTGAAAATGCACAGCCAGTAAACGCTGAGGGAAGCGAAGCGATAGCTATATGCAATGGCAATTCAGCCATTTCAAAATAAGTTTTGTTGAAACTTGCAAGTAATGTGGACAAGGAGCCACTTTGTCCTATGTGCTGCAAAGGGCCACTATAGAGCGATATGATCCGTCTTCCTTATCTCTCGAGCTGTGATATAACCACAATGATGCAGAGATATTTACAAAACTGCAGGCCTCATGTGTCTGCGATGGGGAACGAACGCGCTATTACCCTTTCCGGTGGCCAACACGATCACCACCACCCCATGCGGGACCTCGTAATATCATCTTCATCCGGGCCTTTAACGGGCAGATCTTTGTGTATCCGTATAAAAGAACATTTAGATGGGAAACGAAAAGCAAGACAAAGTATCCCACTGGGAACGCATGGGATACAAAAGCATAGCTGAGACGGTTTAAAGTAAAAGTCCATATCTTTGCACAAGAGTCTAAAACACCAGCGCGAAAACTTTTTGACGCTTTTTGGATAAATGCCAAAAACCCTACAATGAATAGCAGGGATGAATGCCCGGAGGTCATACGCAACCTGAACCCGTATGTTCGCATCGATTTTTGATGTGGGATGGTGCAGTCGTCAACCACATGCGACTATAATCAGCTGTTCTAAACTTCCTCATTGGAAGTCACGCAAGAAGCGGTGGGTTTTTCGAGAAGCTGTTGATCATGCAATTGCCATAAAGTTCTTCGTCTTTTTGTAAGTGTTATTGAAGCGTTTGGCCTAATGGATTGTATATCAGTATACCCTTCCAGGCTCTGAAGAAGGCGATACTGCCGAAACGTCAGTTACTTTTGCATTGTACTGTGTGTTTATCTATGGAAGCAAATGTACGCTGTATAACAACCTCGCGAAAGCTGAACAAGAAAACGACGCATTCGTATTCCAATGGCGAGGCTAATTGAAAGTCGATCCTGAGAACGATCATCTTTATTTTCCCACATGAATTTCTTTTTGACGTGTTACTTATGTAAGACTATTATGCCAATGGAAACTTTGGCACTCTTCGATTTTTTCTCCGACATGCTCAGTAGAGCGAGATTACTTCGAAATATAAGCAGCTTTTCTCTATTTTACACACTTTCTTTTTAGTAGAATCACACTGCATTGGAAAACTCATAGGAGAAAATATAGGGCGAAATCGCTCAGCTTTTGACGTATACTATTCTTCCAGAGGTGCACACCCCACTCTTACGCTTCGTAATGCTGTAGGTGTTTCTGGCGTGTCTCTGTTTCTTTCTAGGTGTTTTGCACAATGAGATGCCGGGTTAATCAATCAGTTCCGTGAACGTTTTATCCTTAACAGATGCGTTTGCGACCAAATCGTCGACTACAGTGAGCTTGCTTCATCTAATAAAGGTAAAAATCTATCAAGGCTTTCGCACGAATGGAAAAAGAGCGTCATTGCTCCGTGTTCTCCGACCGTTTAACGCTTAGACTGACTTGAGCAATAGTAACGTATTTCACTTCCGTCCGTTGTATTGGTGAAATCTAGCGGCGTGTATTCGAATTTAGCTCACTTTTTCGACCATGTAACCCCTGAGAACCATCATTAGAGATTCTGCTGCCACTTCACAAACAAAGAGACACCAAAAGTACTTTAGAAGCATGTTATCCATTTTAGTTTGACACCATTGCATGGGACTGGTGATTAGGAAAGAAACTCGGTAGTCTACGACTTGTATCGATGGTAGATGTTTAAGGATACACTTCTATCAGAAATGCTGTATTTTGTTGAGATAGAAATCTTCATTAGCTACGAACCGATTTATTGCACAACACCCAGGCGATATGAGTGAACGTTCCATTCTTCTATATTTGGTGGAGCAACCGAGCGAGGTTTTGCTGATGGAAGTTCGAAGATTGAGGTAATTCATACGACACGATTACGACATGGAAAGCCCTCGTTCGGCTACGGTTTAGCTACCAGTCTAGTACTTATGGTGGGGCCGTGCAGCATAGAACACAAATGCTGAAAGTGAAGTGGCCAGTAGGGTCCCCAAACCGATGAACGTCGCGAAGCCGAGTGGCGATAGGCACACCGAAGAGTCGAAGCGCTCACTGACTGGTGCTGAGGGCGATAAGGCTCTGAGTGAAGGCGGCATTGAGTCCTAAAATGTAGGTTTTAACGATGGAATTTTTTGCAGTAGAACATTTAAGACTAGACGTACAAAAAGCTCCATGGTTAAAATCAATATTTCATATGCGTGATAAATTCACCTGGTCCGTGATTTCGATAGCACTAATCTCAGCTCGCACGTCCAGTATAGCTTCATCCCTTGCCTCTCTCTTGCGCAGAAGTCTCAATTGAGCAGCACCTGCTGCTACAGCACCAGGTGCTGCTGCTGCTGGAGCACCAGGAGCAGTTTGACCTGCTCTGGGTGTACCTTGTCTAACGGCTCCAAAACCTGTTGGCTCTGAGCACTGTGGACGTGGGCATTCGCTGCCGGGGTCCTAGAAGTAAATGATCGATTGATGCGTAACACTTTTACCGAGATTTATCCGATGCCGATACCTTGATTGAGATGCTGATCTGGCATTGATAGAAGAGCTGTGACCTATAAAGTTCACATTCAACTTGGCCAAATACTCAAATACTCCTCTAATCAAAATACTGTCGAAACGACCAATGAATTTAGCAATAGGACCGGATCAAATTCTTGGACAAAAGACAAAGGTGTGTGACGAGAAACAACTGTAGTTTATTTGGAAGCTATAGCCAATGTCGAATTTATGAGAAAGCTGATATGAGAGAGTGAATATGAGTTTTCAGTTCTACATTGATATCATTCCACTGACCGCAAGTCTGCAAGCAGTAGAATTTTTGCTAGCGACTTAATGCGAAATACGCACTTTATTTTGTCTCACAAACCTATCAGCATATTTGTAAACGTGAGCTTCTTGGCCTGCCATCAAATCGCTCGGGTACTCGAGATTGTTGAGAAGAAACTTGTCAAGAGCGCATCCATCTTCATTAAGAATCTGTACGGTGTCGCCGTTCCCATCGTCAACGGTGCAAGTATGTACCACTGCACAGAAAGTGTCCGTAGTTTCGGAGTCACAAGTCCACTTGTGGTATACCTAAATCGTAGTAGAAGTTAGAAGTTCTTTTTACAATAAGGACTGAAAACCAACCTGCTGACCAATGGTAGCAAACTGTATTGGTTGTCCGGACGGGCCACCATCTAGGATCTCGTATTTGCAGATAGGCATGGGAACTACCTGTGTCTGGAAGGCGGTGGTAAGGTCAGAGACTTCAAGCTGAGTGCTGACGGTTTTGTCAGACTCCATGTAGAAGCACTGAATCCGGTAGGCGCGATCGACTTTGGTAACAAATTGCGGATGGAAAGAGATGACCACAGTAGTTGAGACGAACACACCACGTGGATTTAGAGATCTTGAACAAATGAATCCTAATCCTTTATATTCCTTTTACGCACAAATCTCACCTCGTTCTGGCTGTGTTGCAAGAGTCAAACGGAAGTTCGATTCCCGCTACTTGTCGACCACCCTCATCGCTTCGGCATTCCTGCTGATCATAGAGGCCTTTCACATAGACGTGACCTTCGAACGTATTTCTAGTGTTGAAATTGATTGTGATCGCGGTAGGACCGCATTCGACCTCAGGTTCGCCCTCGACGCCGTTATCTACCGGGATACCGTAAACGGTAGCGACAATCAAGACGAGGCAGATGAGCAACATCTGAAATGACTGTGGCAATAAATAAAGTAGCACATGATAAAATTGAGTTTACTGGTTATTTAATGATTTCACAAGATTAGAAATGGAAAATTTAGAAGCCTGCAGTTTTTCCAAATAAACTTCATTTACGGATCTTCAGCTCAAGAGAAGGGAAAGCATTGCATGTGTCTGATGCAACTGCGAAGCTTCAGATGCTCATTATCAAAGAGTAGACGAATATGGTTGTGAACGTAATCCCCACTCTTGGATGGCTTTATACTGAGAAAATGCAATAAATCATCTAAGCTGACTAGCCGGACAAGAGTGGGTCAGGCAGCGGGTGTGATGACCAAAGACGTAAGAGCGAGAAAGAGCCGAACCAGCTCGTTCTCTCTCCTCCGCCGCAAATCCAGTTCAAGCGACTGGTAAACGTCATTTTCGTAACGTTTGACGCAAGTCCTGCGCATTCTACAGCAATTCACAGATCGGTTTCTTCTTCAATCACCACCATTGAAAAATCTGTCAGCAAAATGTTAAGCATCGCCTATATTACGTGTTTCTTCTTCAAAAAATGGGGTACATCGTCTTCTTGGGAGGTCAATTCATGTCTCTGCAAGAGTACATTGCGCAGTGTCATCTGACGTTTGTTTAAATTCTGCTTCTATCACGTTCATTCAATGTGTCATACTCAGCTCTGCTGCAGATCAGTTTATCCTGGCAACAAAAAAGTTTTGTGGTTCCTATCAGAAGCACCAGTTATGGAAATTTCTAGCAAAAGTGCGTAGTTAATGTTGACAGTGTTCTTCCGCAGATCTACTAGGAGCAATATTAACAGAGAATATTAATTACCTAATTGGTACCTGAAAGACACGTCCTCACTTGTCGTGCGGACCCCAGCATAATCACCATTTTTAGGAGGTTTGCTGGTTAAGCCGCTGGTGGTTCCCTGAAAACCCAAGCTCAGCCTGACCAAAGTCGGCCCCAGGTCGTCACGACCACAGGCAGTCGCCGTCCTTGTGGATCGGACGGTGATTTGCCACTGTGCGGCTTGTTTGGTACCGCTACAGTGATGGATCCTGGTATTGGTTTACTCTTAGTTAGGCGTACTAATGAAAACGCTGGACTTCTAATCTTGGGAGTCCTTGTCAGCGAGATGTATCTCCCCGCTGTACATCGCAGTCTGACACCCAGGAAGACCTCCCAGCCAATATGAGGCGGCAAACCGTTGGGAGGAAGAGAGGAAAAAGAATATCGCAATACTAGATAATTTGCAACTTCCTTTGTATCCAGCTGTTTGATACCTTTCTATTCTCAATCAACAGAGTGCTCCGAGAGCACTGGGAGCCTCATTTTGTCCGAATGAACGGAATCTCGCTCGCTCTTTGTGCTCGTGTTTGAAATAGGAGTGTTGAGGCGATGAAATGGCAGAGATATGTGTGACGGAGTCCAGAGGATCGAACTTTCATCCCGTAGATTCTCATAATTCCGTGTTGCGATTAATAAAATAAACTGTGTGCTGAGATATGTTTATTTACAGTTGAAAACGGGCGTTATTTTCGAATCGTATGACTCCTATAGGTCTCACAACGTAGCAGAATTGCAATGGTATGTTTTTAAACACATTTCTTAAATAATTACCTTATAAAAAGACTTCGCTTAATTGCCGTATGGGTTTAAAAAATTTTTCAAAGCATTATTTCAGCTTCAAATCTATTCGAAATTCACCCATTCAAAGAACCTAGTTTTCATATGTTTGAAAAGAGTCAGATATTTTTAATGGCGGAAAAAAGACTTCAAAATAAATTTTTTTCTCGTCTTGAAACAATTTTAACAGAACTTCAGCACGAGTATGTGGATGAATCGCATATAGCTCACATGTGTTTACGCATTCTCTCGAAACGCGTAGCGCAACCGTAATAGACAAAGTAACCTTACAAATAAAGAGAATTCATAAATACTTCGCATTATGCTGGACAGGGTCAACAGAGTATTCCCCAAGAACGACCACCCTTTTCCATGCAATTCCATATCATTTGCTTAATCGTTGCTCCTGGATAATGTTTTGGAAAGGACGAGATATCACTATAAGTGATAAGCGACGAAGTTCTCGCAGTTTATCTCTCTCGTTGTGCTGCATCGGCACATTCCTGTTTCCTGTCACAAATTTGCTGGGATGTGAATGTATGGGCATAGCTGTGTATTGACAAGCGGTCGAACAATCTACATTGTTTACTAATCGCGCTCGAGCCTGCTATCATTCAACCGACATCACAGGAAAAGTGGTTTCATTAAACTCCCATCACAGTAGTCGAACGCCCAATTGGTGTGTGTGGGAATAGTGTCCCAACGCATTACACTGAATACTCTCAACACTGACACGAACGCAAAGTGTTACGTGAGCGAATAAGGATGAAGAATAAAGCGATCGACATCGATCAACCCCTGAAAGATGCGCTTTGAATGAGTTCCCATTGAGCTTTTTAGAAATTAATAAATGTGTATTTGGTCTGTACAAAAACTTGAGGGAGCATACCGAGGTATCAAGTACGTGTTATTATCGCCAAGTTTGCTATCAGTTTGGGTATGGAAGCTTTGTTTAGCACTGCGCAGAATAATGACTACATGCCTGTCCACCTCCAACAGTATCAGACAAAGCCTGCAATGTAATAATAGTATGAATTTATGCCAGAGCTTCATTTTAATTGCGTAAAATTCCGATCTGTGCTTCCTAGATCAATTACATTGACGGATCATTGCTTATAGCACCTATAGGTTAAAACAAGGCTGAGTGAAAGGCTAGAGATGTCCTGCAAAACACTGGATCGCCCGTTGTTCAATACCTCGCCTTGGACCTATCAAACCTTCCATCCATCCGGGGTCGTTAGCAAATTGCTGGCACACTTGTCTGGAAGGATGGTTTGAACCATTGGTAGGCCATCTCAAATCCGTGCGCAAGCCGAATGTACATCCAGTCACTTTTACGATGCTTGGTGAATTCGGATCGTATAATTTAATTAATCGAATAGTATAATTTCGTTCTTAATGTATACATTTGAAAGCTTGTATGATGATGCTGATTGCATCTATAAGTTAATAACACGGCTGAGAGAAAAGCGAAACGAAGGACCCATATGGTATAGTGGAGAACATGCCAGCTACTGGAAAGGGCAATAGTGGGTTCGACCATACCGCAGCTACCTGCGGTTCGGAGTTTTGCAAACATCTCACTATCATTGTGGTTATATTTGACATCACATCCTACCATGAAGGAAGAATAGGCATTAAATAAAAAGTGAGTAAAAGTCAATATCCTTGCACAGGAGTTCAAAACACTAGCGCGAAAACTTTTTGAGGCTTTTTGGATAAATGCCAAAAGCCCTACAATGAATAGCAGGGATGAATGTCCGGAGGTCATACGCGACCTGATCCCGTATGTTCGCATCGATTTTTGATGTGGGATGGTGCAGTCGTCAACCACATGCGACTATAATAAGCTGTTCTAAACTTCCTCGTTGGAAGTCACGAAAAAGCGGTGGGTTTTTCGAGTTGTTGATCATGTAATTACCAGAGAGTCTTTCGTCTTTTTGTAAGTGTTATTGAAGCGTTTGGCCTAGTAGAGTGTATATCAGCGTACCCTTCCAGGCTCTGAAGAAGGCGATACCGCCGAAGTGTCAGCTAGCGTTGTATTGCATTGTGTTGCTCTATGGAAGTAAATGTATACTGTTTAGAAAGCTCGCGATTGCTGAACAAGAAAACGACACATTCATATTCCAATGCCGAGGTTAATAGAAAGTCGATCCTGGGAACTATTAAAAAGTGAATGTAAAAATAAAGGAGCCAGTACTTTTCAGTATGTGAGACAGTAGCAGCTTAGAATTTTTCTCTTGATTGCTGCAAGGGTCCATTTTCTCACCAAAAAACCGATTTTTCTTGTGAATTTAGACAAAGGTATTGTAACACACTGTTCTGTCAAAGGAATAAGGATTTTGCTGTGTTTTCACTAATCAAGAAAACATTTAACCCTACCATAGCCAACGAAGAAACTCTGTTACCGTAATCATTTCCTTCTGCCCGATATCAAGTGGTCGTACTATCTTAGGCTTGGATTGGATATTGACACGAGAGGAACACTCCAGTAGTTTCAATGGAAGTTAATTCTTAAGAAATTGCCACGCTAAGTGCTAACAAATGAAGTATCGACTGCTACAGAACGCATTGTTCGCCAAAAGGCAGATCATATTGGATGACGGGAATCGATCAACACCAGGCCTACATGAAAGAGCACTGCTGATTCTTCATTCGAGGGGTGCTTCCTACACTGGATTCGACTCGATGCGAGAACGAACACCCACATCGCGAAAGCGACCAAGCGTGGACCATCAATTCGGATCAACGCGGGCCAGAGGAAGGCGAAGGTGCCAAAACTAGATCAAATAGAAGTTTTTATAACATCAGCATGTAAGCTCAATCAGTACTGTAGTCATTAGAAGTTTTTCACTCTGCAGCTTGCGAAATCGAAACAACTATATCACTGGCTTGATAGAATTCATTACCAATCCGATTTTGAGACGTACAGTTTAAGAGGAGCAATGAACAGGGCAAGACGACGTCCAAGGATGACGGCCCTGAATTAAGGCTACCTACCAAGGATGCGCTAAATTTTAGCTCGTAGTGCACCAGAATGTTTGGTAAAATTCGATGAAAGTTGGGAAATAAGTTGAAACTTTTCCTCCATAATTCACATATTTGTTCCCGTCTCCCTTTAAACTCAGCGTTACTTCGCTGGAATAGGAATTAAGCTAGCAAAAAACGTTTCCGTTGTCAACGGCACTAATTCGGTGCCTTTTCGAGGCTATAAGAAGTGCTCCCCAAAGCTTAAAAAATTGAGCTCTTGAAATAGCATTTGCGATAGCAGAGTTTGGTTGTCTTTTATTGTTACAATTATATAACAATCGCGTTAAACACTTAACAGCCTAGGTAGGCGGAAGCAATACTTTCATTTCTTTCTCTGGTTCCCCAAAGCTACTGAGTGGGTTCGTGTTCTCAAAGCATTACAGTATGTTCCAGTGTTCCTTCTCACGGCAAAAAAACAGGTCCTGGAAATGACAAACTCTCAAGGTATCCAACCGAAGTCATCACATAGTTATTTAATAGGGATGAATAGGCGTAATTTTCCCATTACTACTGTATTCCCAATAATATAATCAAGCCCACTCAACTTGCTGACCCTAATGGATACTGTTCCACTATCATATGGAGAAGGGCGCGTGTGGCGCAGTGGTCGGAGGCGTCCTGCAACACACACATGGGATAGATCCCGTGCTCATGGCTCACCAACCCTTCCATCCATCCAGGGTTGGCAAATTGGTACCAGACTTCTTTGGGAGGGTAGCAGCACCGGCTCGATACATCGGTAGGCTACCGCGAGTAAAGGCCAGATATGCATTCAATCACCTGCAAACGATGCTTAATGAAGTGGAATGCATGGCGCATCCCTCAGGGAATGATTGATTAACGCCGAGAGCTCTATCATTTTATCCTTTATCATATGGAGTACCCAGATCCAGTTCACCAGTCGTATTGACGAGATGTATCATCTTTGTTGATTATATACCAGCTTGTCTATTGAATGCTTTAGCATGATGTTGAGTGGAATTTCTATTAGTGGGTGACTTCTCCAGGTGACGGAAGCTCCATGGATTGATTGCTGCTGTGCTTTCTCGCTACAGCTTCAGCTGAATTCGTTCGTATTGTACTCCTACTCCAAGACTTTTTTCAGTATTTATTATGTAAATTTCTGCACTGGAAACAAATGTTCCATATCCACATTTAGAATACTTATTTATAGGGAAACATTCATAAAGAGATTCTTACGCCATTATAGAGTTTCACATCTGAGAAATTGACTAGATCAGACCTTAAAATTGGTCTTGCCACGAAAAGAGTAAGATACTAATACTGCTGAGGCGGCTACTAACGAAGCAGAACCCGCCACGAAAAGCGTGAAGCCAAACGGTGAGAGGCAAACTCCATTAGGCATAGCCGCCGCCACAGACATCATACGCAACTCGTCCGGCAGCCCTTGCTCCTACAATAGTGGTTGTGATGAAATATATTCAATGACAAACTGACATTCCGTGCAGAAGAATGAGTTTTGGAGAAAGAGATCAGCTTTAGAAGAAGAATCTACCAGAAAGAAGAGCAGGAGAGGTTGGAATGAAGACGAGACAGGAGGCGAGAGAGTGCGAGAGAAAACGAGCGAGGGAGTGAGAGAGACAGAGGAAGAGGTAAGAATGTCCTGAGTGGTTAAATGTTTACTAGTCTGTTATCCAAATTAGGTAGCATACCTTTTCGTGAATATCCAAAGCGCTAAGCTCTGTGCGAACATCAAGGATATTTTCGAAACCTGAGTCTCTCTTTCTGAGTAAGCGCAGCTGGGCTGGAGCCGCTGTTGTCTGCGGAGCAACCGCCGTTCCCGTCTGAATACTAGTTCTGCTACGTTACGAAGTGAAACACATAAAGGGCTTATTATAAAGCTTGTTTTCTTGCGAACATTTGTCTTAGCGCAAGGAAAGCATGGTAGAATTTTAAAACATCAGGTAAGCACTCAGGAACGTTATGACTTCTTACTACGATCACATGGTGATTTGAGACCCACAAAGGAAAAGAACAGTTTTAATTAATCTCATTGGTGACTCGTCAGAGCATTCGCCACTTAAATTCATTTGCATGTTTTCCGGAACAGCAAAGGCGGGCTTCATCGTGCAGCATTCTGTTTCCGAATAAAAAACAATAATGAAGGTGGTGATGGAGAAGCCAGTAACTTTCTCAGAAGGATCTGACTATCTACGATTCAACTCATACTCTCAATGTCTCAAAATTACCTTCGTGGCACCGAATCCTTGTGGTTCAGGACACTGTGGTCGTGCACATTCTGTGTTTGGTTCTTTGATTGTGATGCTGATTTGACATTGATAGAAGAGTTGTGATCTAAACATTATTGAAATATTTCAAAACAACTAAAAGCGTTTTCATCTATACCAAATTAATAGATTTTTATCCTTTTACCTAAAGTGTGGCATTATTCGTGTATAGCATGGCTCCCGGGGCCCGTATAGCATGGTTAGGAGTTCCTCACAAACGCACATGGTGATTCAATCCCGTGCACCGAACAAACCAAGCGCTTCATTGTTGCAAGGTCGGCAAATTGCCATCGAAATTATCTGCTGGGATAAATTCACTGACTTGATACATCGAGCTTTGAACAATGCTGAGCACTTTATCCTTTACCCCTCCTTATAACTCGTGTTAAGCTCAAGGCTTTTTCCTTAGAAGAAAAGGCAGGCATAGGATTAGGGATCGCTGTCTTTCTATAAATACAAACCTATCAGCATATTTGTAGACGTGGGCCTCCTGCCCAGCCATCAAATCCGTCGGATATTCTAGATTGTTGAGAAGGAATTTATCGAGAGCACACCCCTCGTCATTGAGAATCTGTACCGTATCCCCGTTCCCATCGTCCACCGTACATGAGTGCACAATAGCGCAGAACGTATCAGTAGTTTCAGAATCACAGGTCCATTTGTGGTAAACCTGAAGGACAGCCAGTGATAAGTACGTACCACGTCTCTAAGGTTAATAACCCGTGATGTACTTCATTCTAAAAGTGACCATTCGCTGTTGTTAGTGTAATGAAAATGTAAGTAGATTCACTACTGGAGTCAATTCTAGAGAAAAAGATAGTTGAGCCAATCTATACTGTTCGGTTAGAAATGCTCCACAAATTCATTGCGTTTAGTGGGTGATGCAGAGATAAGAGGAAATGCTCGTACTTTACTGGATGTCAAAAGAAACTTCGATTGATATTTTTTTCTAAAAGATATTATTAAGATAATAAGAGCTTCCAACTTGCTGTCCGATAGTGGCGAATTGAATAGGAGCGCCAGTCGGTCCTCCATCTAGAATTTCGTACTTGCAGATAGGCATAGGTACCACTTGCGTTTGGAAGGCAGTGGTGAGGTCAGAAACTTCGATTTGTGTGCTGACGGTTTTATCGGCTTCCATGTAGAAGCATTGGATTCGGTAAGCTCGATCAACTTTAGTCACAAACTGTGGATGGAAGGAGATGACTACGGTTGTCGAGATGAAAACTCCGCGAGGGTTAAGCGATCTAAATGTGAAAATCATTTGTTTCGAAAATCGAAGAAATAATGCAAGTTAGCAAATCCGCTATCGAACATGGAATGTCTAGAAAATGTTGCCATCTCATAAGTCTTTTTGCTTATTATCAAGTCCATTCTTTACCATTGCACAAGACAAATTCATGAACCACTACTTTATTCCTGACTCGTTTTGGTCCACAGGTTTATAGGAGCAGGCAATCAGTTGCTATTTAAATGTCATCATGCTAACTACAGGTTGTGATTCATGCTGCTATTCTTAGGCTTCCTAATATGTGCACAAACACCTGCATGTTAAATTTTGTTTTGAAGTGACTTCTTTCCAGTAAATCTCTCATTCAAAGCGTTCTACGAACTGTACCAGGGTTCAATATCCAGTGTAAAATCAACATAAATAATTCGTTAACATTCTGCGCGAACCTCGTTCTGGCCGTGTTGCAGGTGTCGAATGGCAGTTCTATGCCGGCCACCTGTCTGCCACCCTCATCGCTCCGGCAGCCAGGTTGGTCGTAGAGTCCTTTCACGTAGACGTGACCCTCGAAGGGATTTCTGGTGTTGAAGTTAATGGTGATCGTGCTCGGCCCACACTCAATCTCGGGTTCTCCTTCTACACCGTTGTCAATGGGAATCGCTCGTACAATCCCAACTACCAGTATGCAAACAAGCAGAAACATCTGGATTCGTTCATTTTAATACTACGCACAGCAAATAGCTCGAAAATGGCAACAAAACGTTTGTCATAAATTCTACTGGAAAAGAGCATTAAGTCGTCAAGAGAAGCACTTCGAAATAATATTTGGTTCTATAAAGACTTTACTTTGATACTATTTAAGCATAGAAAATCTGCTTTGAAGTTTATAGCTAATCCATGGAACAGTTCATTTTCAGACAAATTAGGGCTGCGTTGATCTGAAACGGAATTTAGGCAGACAAAAAAAAGGAAAACAGCAATTCGGTACCATATCCCATGTACATAATACGTACACAACCTTCTTAAAGAGTCAAATTTCAGTGGCATACTGTTCATAAACAAAGATCTTAACACCAGTTCAACATCAATTTTTTTCATTATTTGATTCAAGGACGCGTGTGGTGCAGTGGTCAGAGGCGCCCTGTAACCCACTCGCCGCGTCTCTGGCCCGCAAAACCTTCCATCCCTTCGGGTCGGCAAATTGGCACTAGACTTGTCCAGGAGAATAGCAGCACTGGCTCGATACATCGGTGGGCCACCGCGAGTCATTGTAAGGACCAGATATGCATTCAATCACCTCCATCGATGCTTAATGAAGTCGAATGCACGGCGCATCCTTTAGGGATTGATCAACGCTGGGAGCATTATCCTTTATTCTTTTATCTTTCAAATATAGCTGAACGCTGGTAGAGTATTCTTTGTGTAGTCCTGGGATAGCTTTGATGTATAGTTCATATTGTCAAGTTCATAATAGGGCAGCTGCTTTGTGGATCAGATAACGCTTTTTCCAAGTAAGTTTTCCACGAATTTAGAAACTCTAGAAGAATGAAAGACTTGCTTGGGCCTGTCCAGTAAAATAAAGTTTTTGACCAAGGATTTATTGCACAGTACTTGTAGCCACTGCGCTTTTGGCGCCCACTGGAGAGCGAGACGTATTAACAGCTATAAATCTATTCACTTGCACCTGTTATTTCTACAGTGGAGTGGGAGTAGCGCAGTGGTTAGTGATGCTCTCTATTAGAAAGCAAATGCCCTAATTCGATCCTAGCCTCAACGCTCTACTCTAATCCACGTGGGAACGTCTCAGCTCGGCTATCTCCAAGGCTGTAGAGAATTGACTCGACCAGCGTTCTGTGACATTTATAAACAAGACGAAATCCTCATGCAGCAGTCGAAATAACACGCAAAATGCTCGAAGACCACTGAGGACAATGAATGCAAGGAAAACGAATCGAAAGCAAGAGGTAGTGGGATCCCAACGGTAGACCTGATGACGGGTTATGTAAACAAGTAAATAATGAAATAAATATTCCTGCAGTTTTATCAAACGGAATCAGAAATTATTATAAAGCGCGCAGTTTATACAACACACTAATTTTTGTGTGTAGTCGTTTTCCGCACGATTCTCACTGAAAGGAAAGCACTTACTCCAGATCAAAAGCATATCGCAAAGCCTGGTGGTTCGGTTATATGCCTTGTTTGCAATGAAACAGTTTTAGACCTTAATAATAAAGGATAACGGATAAAGGACACATCGTTCGGCCTTGGTCAATCCATGTGGAATGCGGCACTGTACGCTCAAATTCATCGGTATTGCTCGAGGTCGCTAAGTGCAATCTGACCAATATAATGACTTACGCTGGCCTACTGATGGATCAAGATAGTGCTGCTATTCATTCACAGAAGTTTGTTACTAATTTACCCACTCCGGCGATAGGGATAGGCTGGCGCACCCGGAGCGGAGGATCGAATCAAGGACCGATCTTGTGCATGTTGTACGGCACTTCTAACCACTGCGCTACATGCGCGTTAATGGGATGCTTCGAAACCATTAGCAAACTGTCTTAAACGTTGCACTATTTATGGAAGAATATCGCAAGTAACTAAACCAACTATATGGCCAATTAACAATGGTAATATTATCGCAGGAAACCATATGTGCAGTGGTCCAGTTCAGTAAATAAGAAGGAGAAAACGCATTCAGATAAGTTTAGGTATCCTTGACATTTGGCTATTTATATGGTTAGCGCGTAAACCACTTTTTCTTTTCATAATCGCCCCTAATCGGGTCAGACATGACCGTACTTTTGCGCAGTTGTTTTCGCCAGCTCTCGAACCGGCATTTCTACACCCGAAACTGGTAGTCAGCGATGGAAACCACGGATCCTAATCACATATTCTTTCTTTACTCTTGTATACGTGCACATCCTTAATCCTAGAACAAACACATAACGTTTCTCGCTGCTAAATGAGGTCAAACATATCATCGGTTGTTATTCTGATTCTTTTTGAAACAACACTTGCTGGTGTCTATTATACCGTAGTGAATCTGTTTTCTTAGATGTACAAGTCTACAGGAGGAGTACAAGTGGGAGTACGTGTCCTAGATAGTTATCCCTTCTGAATTCGATATTGCCTTGAAGAAATTCAGCAGGGATTGAACCAAGATTTACTGCCATCACAGCGAAAACGTAACTGCAAAACAACAGTTCTTCCTCCAATTTACATGATCCTTAGTCTGTATGAGATGATGACGTGAGACAGTGCTCGCACAGCCATCTGAAAATTCCAAGAAGAGGCTTACCCATTCATATTTACTGACTTATGCAAGTACACAAATAGAACCTAGTAATCAGTACTGTTAACGCATTTGAATCGAATTAAACGTGGGTTACCAGCGATGCGCAGTTTCCAGTTCGATGTTTTAATACCAGTCTCACTGACACATCTCCACACCTTTTCCTTTGGTTGCTTCACCAACGAAATCTTAAAATCGAAGTGCTTTAATGAAATCGTGTTATCGCATTAACTATAGCTATGGGAAGTTAGCTTGAACAGATTATTGCCATAAGTTGCTTACAAAAAAAAAAGAGAAATACTTGGATGTAAGGGAAATCTTCGACAACACAAGCCATCAGAGTCTAAAATTCCAGGCAACTGGAACCAGGGTCTACAGCATTTCTATGGAAACAATCAGTCGCCAAAGCCTTTACTGCGATGACTTCATCCTGGTGTACTCGTGTATTCGTGCCTATGAGATGCGCATAGCATGGTGGGTAGGGGTGTCATGATCACACCTGGTCGGTAGTTCAATCCCATGCCCTACGCTTACCAAGCCTTCCATCCTTTCGCAACCGGAAAACTAATACCATATTAGGCTCACTGAGGAAGACCTGACTTGACACGAAGGCGAAGACGTCGAGACGAATAACAAGCGAGGACCATCGACTCGGAGACTCGGATCATCGGCTCTGAGGAAGACGAAGCCGTCGAAACGTTAGCCGAAAATAAATATCATTATCAACCTCGTGTAAGCTCATCAAAGAAAGAATACATATTGATTAGTGATACCGAGGTTCAAGGAAAGTCGGTTTCGAAATAATACCATATTAGTCTAGAATAATCATAAACAATGACCTCATCCATGGGTAAAACCCTAGCAAATCATTGTGCAGCTCAGATATGCACTCAGTTAGCTCTAACGATGCCTATTAAAGTCGAATGCATGGCGTACCCCTTAACGATTGGTAAACGCTGACAGCTTTATGCTTTGTTAATCATGAATCTCACGGATGAATCTGCACATCACATTAGTTTGGCGCAAATATCAAAAACGAATTACCGAAGGCTCAGAGGCGGGGCACCATTCGGTCATTGGCCGAAGGGATTGCATCTGTCAGCAGGTGCGGAATGACACGGCTCGATGATAATGCGATGCGTTAACTCTTAAACGGCACGCCAACTTTGTAGATTTAACAGATTTCCGTGAATGGTCGACTTTTTGCATCTGATGGGACTGCGTGTCGATTGTGCTTTTTGCCAAAAAACCTCTTACATTCAGCGAAAGATCGGCACTATCTCGTGAATGTATTCTTCGACATCTTCGCACCAGCATAAACTAGCTTATAGCCATAAAGTAACTTAAAGACGGCGCTGAGAAAGTAACATTCGAATAAGTTGGTCTCCTGTCTGGAAAAAAGCTTCCACATTGAGCATCAAATAGCACCTAACTACTTCGTTAAAATCTTCTCAGTTGCACTGCAGTAGTTGACTTATTGACATCTGTTACGCAACGGTAACACTTAAATCATGCTTTATAGCAAGCTTAATGGGTGAACCTGTCCTCAAGAACTTCGCTTCTTGAAAGACATTATTACCAAACTAAACTGTCTTCATGTCAATTTCTCATCTTCTGCTTAGGACGCTAACGTCTTCTGGCACCTGGAAAAGTCCTCGGACTACAGTTGCTACTTTTTATGGAGCCTGGTTAGCAAGGTGGAAGACATGCCATTTCATAATACGTTCTAGGCTGTTGCTTCCAAACATGAAAATCCGAAAATCGTCCTGGGTGACGGATGCGACAGACAAAAAACCAAAAGAAAACAAGAGCCAGCATCCTCACAACAAGGAAAATCGGGTTATTTAGGAAAATATGTCTACATTGGTAGGCAAATGATACCAGCTAAGCTTCAAATATTTAATACGACGAATAAAATTTAGACGCTCGTGGAATAAAATCAACAATCAAGAAAACAATATCGAGCCAAAGATAACCAACAAAACAGTGGGACTTTCAGTAGAGAGACAGAGAAATTTGAAAGAAAGGACAAAGGAAACAGACTGTTTAAAGAAGATCGGTAATTGACACAGGCATTTCCTCAATAACAGTATTATAGAAACTCTCTATTTCCTTAAGCTGACGTATGTCATTATCTGTAATGAAATTAATGGCTACTCCTTTTCTACCAAAACGTCCTGAACGTCCAATGCGATGGATGTAGTTTTCTCGATTTGACGGCAAGTCGTAGTTAATGACAAGTGACACCTGGAAAGAAGAAATTTATCCGATGCAAAAAAAAAACGAAAAATATCTAGCTGACTCCTAACATAAAACTTTCAGCGTTGTGGGTTTCCGCTTTTCATTCCGTTTACAATGCCCCACCAACCCAATAAGAAACCTGGCGAACTTCTCATTTCAAAGTTCAGTTTTCTACACATTTTGGTAGCAAATATCTGCTTTCTATATTCCATGCATTCTTTGTTGCCTTGTTCTTGGAAAACCTCAACATATTTCGTGTGATGAAGAAAGCTCTCCACCCCACGAACTACGCTGCTGCTCTTTTGTAGCCGGTTTCACAACTCATGTAAACCATATATCGGTACTTTTAAAAAAGTAAAATGTATAAGAGTAACTGCAGGAGAGTAATCGACAGCTCGAAAAGTTACAAGATATTGAGAAGAAGCGCAAATATTCTAAAATAATTCGATGTATTCCTTTAATAAGCAGACACGAGGGTGTTATTATAGAATTTATTAGGATACAATAGCTGGCTGACGTTTCGGCGGTTTCGCCTTCTCCAGAGTCTGGAAAGGTCAGATTGAGATGCGATCTACCCAGCCAAACACTTTCATAACCCTAGCAGATAGAACTTAACAAATAAATTTGTATTCGCATAAGAAAGAGCTTCACTTAAACACCTACCGTTTATTTGTCGTAAGTATTCAAATTAGTTGGTGGATAGCAGCTGCAGAGTAATACATAGCCATACATGTTAATTGCTCCGTCGTGTTGCTCAAGAAACTCGCGGATGGCTTGAATTGCGGAGTCATTCGACACGTTAGTGTAAAGGGCGGTAACCTCGAACGACTCCATAACGCACACGCTTTTGGGATGTGTTGCGCGGACGGTCTAGGAACATTTGGGTGTTCGTGAGATGATCTGGTACGTTATTAAGCAACTGGTTTAGGATCAGATTTACAAACCAAGCAATTCTATCCGTAGGTGCTCTAATCGCTAGTAATTTTATTTACTTTATTTGACCCGTCCTCACGTCTAACGTGCGGATCCCAGCACTTCTCACATTCGATTTGTTTCCCCGCATCCATTGTCCACGAAGATCTTCCAACTTTCACGTGTGGCCTGGGCTGCTGCTTGAGGATTTTCATTTCATCTTGAATGTCGTAGAATGCTGGTCGAGCAATTCTCTCTGGAGTCCTGAGATAGCCGGGTTAGAGCCCTCCCATTTAGATTGCAGAGAGTGATTTTTCCCGGACTAATCCGCTGCCAGTTTCCCGAACTCGGAGGGATGAGAGGCTTCATTGGCCTGGAGCGGAATCGAACTAACACCATGGTCGTGATGTCGGACACCACTACCACTATGCTAGTCATTCACAGATAGGACTTGCACATGCAAATTTAAATCCAAATACACAAATTTGCGTGTGAAGTCTTCCCTGCTAAGGTTATGAAAGTGTTTACCTGAGTAAATAGCATGTCATTTTGAGCTTTCCAGGCTCTCAAGAAAGCGAAGCAACCGTAACATCAGCTGCTGCATGCTAATAAATTTTATAATACCAACCTCGTGTTTGCTTATCGAAGAAAGACAGTGAATTATCAGTCAATGCCGAGGTTAACAGAAAGTCGGTCTTGGGAATATTCTAAAATAATCTCGGCAGTTGGCATCTGAACAGGGAGCGAGTATAGTATACAAACCAGAGAAACAAGATTCATTATTTCATAACTTATCAAAGGAAAAATTCAGGAAGATATGCCTAAACAGGCATTTTCATATTTTAAATGACGCGACATTAATTCTGCAAATCCGAGCGCTTCTTCCATTCGATTCGACTTGACGACGGCACAAAATCTTCTGGTATACGTATCAAGTAAGGTGAAAACTGGACACATGTAAGGAATGTTGTTTCTCACGGTATTTCAATAGTACCCAAAAAATGTGAACTGTAAAGGGTAAAATGCAAAATAAACTGCTAGAGCGCGACACGGGCATGGTCAATGTAATTGTGAAAACAAGAGTTAAAAATCCGTAGTTTCCAAAAACCTACGGTAAGAATTGATGAACTCACATATTAGAAAGGCCTGGCTCTTTCGCTATCAGCAAAGATAAAGAATATATTTGCACTAAAAGTGCATATACACAACTCTCTTCAATAGTCTTATCATCTTATCGTGACCAGAATGTGTCTCTAAGTGTCGAACTTCAACGTACCGAACAATAGAGACACCATTTTATTGCCCTCCTCATCAGCAACATTCTCTGCAGCACTCTAACCAGTAGTGTATCACACAATGGAACGAATAGACTCAACCCAGTTTGCTTTGGCAAACCGTGTTTACAAAACATATTCCTTCACCTAATACTTAGTATAAAATCTGTAGTAAAGAACCTATCGAGATGGTAAAAAGCTCTAAAAGCTTTTTAGATAAAGCTCTCAGCGTTAATCAACCCCTGAGGGATGCGCCACTGATTCGACTCCACTAAGCATCGTTTGGAGGTCACAGAATGCATATTTGCCCCTTACAATTACTCGCGGTGGCCTACCGATGTATTGATCCAATGCTGCTATGTTCCCAGATAAGTCTGGCACCAATTTGAAAGCCCGGAGGGATGGGAGGGTTGGTGGCTCAGGTGCGATGGGATCGATCCAATGCACGTCTCAGGGGAGCTCCTAACACTGCTGCGAACGCGGTAAAAAGGTATCGTAAAAAGCGTGTGAGCAACAAGAGAAGCAGTTAGTAAAAAAGCGATTCATGACTTAATTCGTCCACACTGTTAAAGCGTAATGTTAACTCGAACCTGTTGGACATCAATACCACGAGCGAGTAGGTCGGTGGTAATAAGGACACGGGAAGACCCAGAACGGAACTCGCGCATAATGACATTCCTATCTTGTTGCTCCATATCACCGTGCAAGCTTGAAACGGTGAACTGTTTTTTGGTCATCTGCTCGGTGAGTTGTTCAACCTGCAAAAGGAAGTTCAAAGGGAAATTAGTATGATGCCATCCAATTCACCGAATACCTTTCTTCGCGTATTGCAGAAAATCACAGCCTGTGTTACGTTGACAGAATCATAAAGATCGCAAAGAGTTTCGAACTTATACTCCTTCAATATCGGCAATAAAATAAAAGGAAAATGTAAGCGATGCTGATTACACTGATGGAATGTATTACATCTTTCTGAACGTTTATGTAGAACTGTCGAATACCCTCAAGAGTGAGCTCCTCCTTCTTGACAAGGATGCGGATTGGATTCCTCATGAAACGATTGGTTACATCAAGGACATCAGCAGGCATTGTAGCAGACAACAATACCACCTTTAAACGGCAAGTTATTTGACCTTTTTTCATCCTATTACTGCACTACAGTATCCAGTGCTTTTCGAATTCGTGAGACAAACCTGAACCTCCTGTGGCAACGTCTTGAACACTTCGTAAATTTGATCCTTGAAACCACGCGAAAGCATTTCATCAGCTTCATCCAACACAAACATCTTGATGAGATTTGTTTCTGAAAACGATGATAAAAGACTATTAAATTCTACTTCAATTTCATGATTATGACATTTGTGATATCCTCTCACTTTCATGGTCTGCTACCTTGTCGTTGTAGACTAACTTTTCAGCATTTTGAACTGCGACATATACCGCTAAAGCTTCAGCCATATTGCATAACACAAAATTAAGAACGAAATCGATATTTCCATCCAGAAGCCCGGTCATGGATAAAAAAATAGTCGCTGTCATACCAACCCCTGAATTTAGCAACTGCCCAATGACATGAGTTATACGGAAATCGGTTAAATTTTTACCAAAAAAGGATAACACCTTCCTTGTACCTCTGTAATGAATCTCTCAGACCTAGATCCACTGCCTTCTCTACAAGCAGATTAGATCTATCCACAAGCAGGAAAAAAATCGTGTTCTTATCCGAGAAGAAAAAGTTATATACTGAATGATGATGACATGGCAAACGATTCCTTTAACTACATGTGAGGTGAATAATAGAAAACCTAGAATGGTGATTAAGAGAAAACCAACGACTGTGAACTGTTCGCCGAAAGGCTGAAAAACGAATACGCCAAACTACTGAGTTACGGACATAAGCTCACATCACTACCATCAACAATAAAATAGTTCCACTCGAAAAGATGGGAACAATCTGCACGCTAATAAGTGCTACTCGCAGATATTTCTAGAACTGATAATGTAAAACTGTCAGTTTTGATGAATGAAAATAGATTACTACGAAACAGTTCTGTGGTACGGAAATTATAACGGAAAAGCTCTACTCGAACCATTTCTGATGAGCCTGTTTCAGATCCATAAATCCCACACAGAGAAAAATCAGACCAAATACGTCACTCTCAAATTGGAGTCCCAACTGAAAGCAACGATGTCCACAATACCAGATGGCATAGCAGTAAACTTCGTGAGCGCCGGAAGTCTACAATTACAAGCACTTTTCGTAGTCTATTCCAATCAAGCGCGTCTGGCCCAGCGGTCGTAGGAGCCCTGCAATACACATGGGACCGATTCCCGCGGCTAAGGCTCACCAAGCCTTCCATACCTCCGGAGTCGGCAAATTCGTACCAGACTTATCTGGGTGTGGGTATAGCAGCACTGGCCCAATACATCGGTAGGCCACCGCGACTCATTGTACAAGCCAGATATGCATTCAATCAGCTTCAGCGATGCTTAGTGAAGTCGAATGGTATGGCGCTTCTCTGAGGGATTGAACAACACAGAGCTTTTTTTAATTTTTTTATGCCAATCAGATGGAACGCATCCCAGACCAAAAGAAAACCGCGGGGGAGAGCATTCTGTCCAGGAAGAAGACCGAGGGGACCATTGCACATACTTCGCAGTTCGGTTGTTAGATATGCTTTATAAGCTCTCCACGACTAATCCATCCGTCATACAACATAGAGGACAGCAGCATACACATACAGAACAGGGGAATCTCATCTACCCAGGCAAAAAAGATTATAAGAGAATTCTGTGCATAAATCACACTAATCCGCTCTTTTAACCTTGGTGGTCTATGAAAGAGTACTCAACACCATTAAGACAAATACAGTTTCACACTATTTTCAGCAAAAAGCGATTTACAGCACATGGAAACGAATAAAAAAATAAGTTCCTTTTCGCCTTAACCATGATGGAAATGGCCTGTATTTACAAAAGACAACACTACTTCCTAAATGCTGACCAGTTTGTCAGCAATTAAATAGAGAATTTCATGCGGGTTCATAATAACGGTGAACCCATCCCACAATAGTCCGACAAGCTCCGTACAGTCACTCTCTCGCCAAAAAACAATAGCAAAGAGGATCGTGTTAAAACTTTGACGCTCCTTTTATCCCTTGCCCAACTGTGGCGAGCAAGGGATGAAATGGAGTTTAGTGTTCCACACTCGAGTTAGACGATGATTTACGTATGTGCAAAAGATACTTCAAGTATTTAAGTTCTTAATACTGCATAGTGGATAACAGCATATCGCTGTATCACAATCAAATAAATGATAATAATCTACACTTACGGAGAACGCTACGATTTATCATGTCATTGACACGACCAGGTGTACCAACGACAACATGTACGCCACTCTCCAGTTGGCGCTGATCATCACGGATGCTTGTCCCTCCAATACAAGCAAGCACTTTGACGTTCATGTAGTCCCCGAGAGCGCACATAACTTTCTGGATCTAAAACATTACAGCGATATTATCAGGAACATGCAGAAATTCACCAACTAAATCAGATACACATGAAGAATGGTTGTATTCGATCCGATCGGGCCTGGGATCCAAGTTTTGCAAATATCTCACCACCATAATGGTTCAATTTTGCTAGTCTACCTGCTGAGCCAATTCACGAGTCGGAGCCATAACTAGCGCCTGGACGCTGGGGTCGTTTTCGTCGATGCGTTGCAAAATGGATATTGAGAACGTAGCTGTCTTCCCTGTTCCTGACTGAGCTTGGGCAATAACGTCACGGCCTGTAAGCATAAAGTAGTAGCTAAAGAATATATAGGAACAAAAATAGTCAGACTTTCTGATTTAAGGTTAAGCATTTGTACAGAAGTTATCCCCTATTCAGGTGCATTATCCATTTTGAAGAAAAGGAACAAGATATGTCGTAGGAAATCCGCATACCAGTAGTGCAAGGAACAATGGCACGTTGCTGAATAGCCGATGGTTTTTCGAAACCAAAAGCGTAGATTCCTCGCAGAAGATTCTGTTTCAAATCCATAACATCAAAGCTCGCAACAATTTGTTCATAGTTTCCCTGGACATTCAATTATTGCTTCTGTGCATAGCAATGAAAACAAAAAAGATAAAGAAGAGTAAAGCTTTTGGCGTTGATCAATCCCTCAGGGATGCGCCATGCTTCTTCATGAAGCATCATTTGAGGTGACTGAACGCATATCTGGTCTTTACGAGTCGCGGTGGCCTACCGATGTATGGAACGAGCCAATGCTGAGATCCTCCCAGACAAATCTGGTACTAATTTGTCAACCCCAGAGGGATGGAAAACTCGGTGGGCCATCAGCACGGGGATCGATTCCACGTGTGAGTTACAGGGCGCCTCTCACCACTACGCCACACAGTGAGGGTGGATTCAACCCCGGCAGGGTCTCCCACGCTGAGGAGTCCGGGGTTTCCATCAGGAAGCCCAGCTAATAGTAAACCTATGGCAAGATCCACCACCATTCTGATAGCAAGCTAGTCGCATGGTGGCAAATCTCTTTTTGATCCACAAGGCCGGCGATTGCCTATGGCGGTGACGACCTGGGGCAGACCTTGGTTAAGATGACCTCGGGACTCCAGGGAACCACAATGGCTAGACCAGCAAAACTCTGAAAAACGGAAATTTTGCTGGGGCCCACACAACTGGGGAGGACGGGCCATCCAAGTATCCAAGTAAGTAACTGACACTTCAACACATCCATTTCTCATATACCCATGGCAAGATATAGCATTTTAAGGTCTTTAAAAGTGGCAAAAAAAAGATTGCGAATGAAATACCTCAATTAGACCATCGGAGTCAACCGGAGTATTGCTCATGTTGGACCCTAAAGAGTTAACAGATTGAAATTTTCACGACTAACATTGCAGAAAAAAGTTTACAACGTGGAAGGCAACAAACACCGAACTGCACCACATGGGAGTTAAAATGGAAACCTTGGGACTAACAAAATAACGCTGTGGTATGCCTTCGCAACAGCCGTTAACAACGAAGTGCTATCGCTCATTGCCACAAATTAATCGGTACAGGCACTACTCCAGTACCTCCAGTACCAGCTCACATAGAAAGGGCAGGCAGAAGCCGAATACAACGAGAAAAACGTCGACGCCACCGGTGGGCAGGCCGGTAAACAAGAATTTAAAGCAAACGACGATGCAGCACCACTGGCGGACGCGCATGCACGTGCGGGAACTCGTACGGGCGGAAATCGTGGCGGCTTGTCTGCAATGTGTACACTGCATTCACCGCAATTTTTCACAAGATGTGCTGCGCTTTGCGCCATTTACGTTTCATCTATTCTTGAAGTTCAGCTTGAACGATGTTTGTCGTTTCAATCCTGTCTTACCTATTTAAGGTTCACCCTTGATTTGAATAGATTTCTTGGTATCGATACTGAAAATATCTTTGCGTCGAGATATCGCATCTCACCATAGTCCATCGTAGTTGAGCTCATTTTGTTAACGGTTATCTTCAGGGTAAGAAGACTTGTCTATCTTCTATAATAAATGTTTTGAAGTGACGCCATGTCAGACTACGACAAATATGCAGAACAGTTGAGACATCCTGATAATCCTATCGTCTTCATGGAAATGACAGCAGGTGGAGCACCACTTGGCACAATAGTGGTGAGTAACAGTTCTATCCCTGTCTGGTTATCTATAACCCTAGTACTGATTTGTTCAGATGGAATTGTTTGCCGATGTCACGCCACGGACCGCTGAAAATTTTCGGCAGTTTTGTACTGGAGAATTTCGCAAGGATGGAGTTCCAGTGGGATACAAGAACAGCCAGTTCCATCGAGTTATCAAAGACTTTATGATACAAGGAGGAGATTTCGTGAACGTAAGTTCTTACGAGCGTGCATAGCGCAGTGGTTAGATATGCCCTGCAAAACACTGGATTAGTCCGTGGTTCAATACCTCGCCTTGAACTTACCAAGCCTTTCATCCATTTGGGGTCGTCGGCAAATTCCTTGCGTACTTGTCTGGAAGGATGGCTTGATCCATTTGTAGAGCATCTCAAATCATTGTGATGGCCGAATATATATTCACTCAGTTCTACGATGCTTGATGAATTCGAATAGTATAAAATTTTAGTGTACACATTTGGAGGTTTGTGTGATGGTGCTGGTAGTACCTTTAGGTTAAGTGAGAGAAAGGCAAAACGAGTGGTTCGCATGGTGTGATGCTGAACGCGTTAGTCTCCGGAAAGGGTGATAGCGTGTTCGGTCCCCACCGCAGATCCAAGCGGTGCAAAGTTTTGCAAATATATTAGCATCACTGTGGTTATATTTGTGTCCTTGTTTCTTCTGATAGAATAGGAGATCAACCGCGCTTTGCTTGAAATATTTAAAAGAGATATAGCTTTAGGGTGATGGGACTGGCATGATGAGCATTTATGGTGCCAAATTCCGAGACGAGAATTTCACTCTGGAACATAGTGGACCTGGGATTCTTTCCATGGTGAGTTCTTCTCTAGCAAGTTTTTCTTTCTCGAACTTAGGCCATAGTTCCATAAACGACTTATACTATTTTTTCCAGGCAAATGCAGGAACTGACACTAACGGATGCCAATTTTTCATTACTTGCGCCAAAACGGACTTTTTAGATAAGAAACACGTTGTTTTCGGTTTGTTTAGTCTTTCCGCCTAATTTTCTATCCGGGAGTCCTCAGTTCTTATTCGTGATTGGTTCAGGAAGAGTTCTTGATGGATTGCTAACCGTGCGGAAGATTGAGAACGTCCAAACCGGTGCCAATAACAAACCCAAGATTCCCATACTTGTTGCACAATGTGGGCAATTATAGCTCCAAGCGGTATCACTATGTACTGACTTTCCACGCTTTCTGTATAAACTTGTTTGTTGGCTTTTGCGAGTTTGACAGTTGTTGTGGTCTCACCTCCACCTTTTACTGGCTGCTAAGATTTTCTATCATATATCATTGATGTTGCTGTAATCTTTTGCTTCAAAAGTTAGGAAAAATGTTTTCACAACGCCATAGGTTTCACTGGATTCCGTAGTAGATGGAGAGTGCTGGAACATCAGATTTCCAGTTCAAGGTATGGTTCTTTCCTTTGTTTTCACTTCTTCTTGCGTTTTAACATTATGTACTCAGGTAGTTTTACTTGGAGAAGGAGCTGTTGGAAAGTCTTCTTTGATCATGCGATATGTGGAAAATAAGTTTAACCCAAGGCATCCATCAACAATCCAGGTACGGTCTTGTCAGATTTCTTTCCTGAGCCTAGGTAATGGTGAGTTCCAGGCAAGTTTTCAATCAAAGGTACTTGTACTTGACGGTTGTCGCGTAACATTAAACGTATGGGATACCGCCGGGCAGGAGAAGTACCATGCTTTGGGACCTATTTACTACAGGTTAGTTTAGGTTAACACTGACATCATTTAGTAGTAGTGACTCCCAAGTGCTTCTGCTATTATAGGGGCAGCCAAGGAGCTCTTCTGATCTTCGACATTACCGACCAACGTTCTTTTGAAAGAGTTAGTTCCTGTTTTCATAGCTAGTGCGACCGTGATGTTTTCGGAGTACCTGTAATTATTGGATGCTGGTAGGGTTAACCACTACAGCCCTTGTAACGGCGCATTCCCTTCTGGGAAGGCAAAACTGCCTTGCTATGTTCATCTTTTTGCACCTACTGACCTCCACACTTCTGAAGTACAATGATATCTATGAGTATTTTATTCTTCCAAGGCCCCTTCTCAAATTTTATGCTCAGCGGACTTGTTAATAGATCTCGAATTATGTTGATAGCTCATAACATCTATGTAGCGTGGTGGCAAATCTCCCTCTGATCCACGAGGCCTGCGACTGCCTGTGGTGGTGAAGACCTGGGGCAAACTTTGGTCATGCTGACCTCAGGATTTCAGGGAACAGTAATGGCTTAACCAGCAAATGTCCTTAAAGTGGAGGTTACGTTGAGGCCCGCACATTCAACGAAAACCCTTCTTTGGACCGATTTTTCCATGCTCGTCGCTGGCGGTAAAAATTAAGCCCATGCAAAGAATTTGTTTTCATGCTGCTTGAAACTGTAATCTAGCTGTAGTCAAAAATCTTATACTTGTGGTTGTTCTGGAGCACTGGTCACTTTGTACGCATACTGGTTGTTCGCGTCGTGCATCATCGTTTGATTCTTGATCTTTCGGGTAGATGCGCCACTGTCAAGAGAATAAAAATTTACCTTAGAAACGCAAAATGATATAATAGAGACCTAATTGGGAATTTATGGTGTTTTTTCTTCTACTTGTATCAGCATGAAAAGTCCTTCGAGACATATGGGTGCAGAAAGTTTATACTAGATTGATATATTTGAATATTCGATATTGTATCCTAGTGGAAGTACTTACTTGATAGTTGGATGGCCCGTCTTCACTGTTTGTGTGGGTCACAGCATTATTTCCATTCTCAAGTGGTTTGCTGGGGTAGCCATTGTGGTTCTCTGGAGTCCTGAGTACAGCCTGACCAAAGTCTGCCCAGGTCGTCACCACCTCAGGCGGTCATAGTCCTTGTGGATCAGAGGGAGATTTCCCGCCATGCTACTAGTTTGATACCGCAACGGTGGTGGATCTTGCCATTGGTTTATTCTCAGCTGGGCTTGCTGGTGGAAACCCCGGGCTCCTCAGCTTGGGAGACCCTGCCGATGATGAATCCACTCCCGCTGTACATTACAACTCGACATCCAGGAACACCTACCAGTCACGGTGAGGCTGTAAACCGTATTTGTAGTAAATGTACTATCCTGAAATTTTGACTGCTCAGTCTGTATTCTTAATGATAATCCTTCAATTTTTAGGAATTTTAACAAAATTTTTTAGACATGAGTTATAGTATTTTCCATGGATTTCGTACTTATAAGTAAAAGAAGGAGACGGTGTTACGGTTTCTAGTAGGAAGCTTTCATTCAAACTCGGTTACGGAGTGCAAAGTCTGGCAAATCCAGCATTCATATTTAACAGCTGTGTGGAATCTACGATAATCTATGTCTTAATGAAATCTTGAAGTTGAACTCACGTAACTGAAAGAATCAATAAAAACTCAGTCAAACAAAGCACGTCTCCAGTTTATAAATCCAAGATGGCATAACAAGCATTCCATTTCTAGGCAACTAAAGAGGAATATTTCTGTGAAATAATAAGATCCTATTGTAGATGGCATACTATACTAAGCTACGTTTCACCCTTCTCATTAGCAACTGTCTATGCTCTTTAGTCAGTACAGAATGCAAATAATGGTCGCGAGAGTCATGTGTTGCGTTTGTGCAGCAGTGACGTCATGGTGTCCTTCTCACCAGAAGTAGTAGTTTGCCGTACGAATCAATGAAGTAAATAAATTGTGAAGTAGGGCACAGTGTCTGTTATGTCTCTGTTGTTGTGTGCAAATGCTGGTGCAGTGGTTTAGGTGAAGGTCTGGATAAAGGAGTTACAACGGGCTTTAGGGAATTCCACCGTGCTGATGATTGTGGGAAACAAATCGGATCTAGCTCGAAACAGGACCGTCAGTATGGAAGAAGCTCAGGAGTTGGTTTTTTCGGGCAATACCTTGTTTCCAGAAATGTTTGACAGGTTTTTATTCACTAAGTTTCTCTTATGGGTTCATTGCCACCATCACCTTCAGGTATGCATCGTCTGTGGGAGCCATGTACGAGGAAACATCTGCGAAAGAGAATGTCGGCATTGAGAGCGCTTTCGAAAGATTGTGCAAGGGTAAGTGAACGGTTAGGTTTATCAGATCATTGGTTTTTAAAACATTGTATGTCCATTAAATACACTGCAGTAGGATGTCTCTGTGGTTCGGTGGGAGGATACACTGCCGATTGTTTATAATAGTGGGCGGGGTGACTTGTATTTATAACGATGGTGAAAAGCTACAAAACCTTCGACGGTCAAATAGAATAATTAAATCTATGTGGTAACAAACTCAGGAAACGTTGCGCTACGAGTTGTGAAGTTGCTATATGACTTATAAATGGCTTATGTGTACCCTGCTTTGCACGGCTCTTGTTGCCAGGCGCTTACATAACTATACCTATCTGATCAGAGTTAAGCCCGATTAATGTTTACTCGTAATATTTCAGTGCGTTTCTTTGTTGTGTGAATCTAATCATCCGTACTGGACTTTGTTTAGAGCCCTGATTGCTCCCATAGGTGCTCTTTGTGCAATGTTCTCAGTTTTGTTGAAATTGACGCGGGCAGTGGGCAAACTGGATGAGCGTTCCTAATGTAATGAGGTCTAATGCAATTACCACTCTTTCTAAACGTTGGAATATTATCATTTCCCACTAATTGGCGAGGATCAGCATGCTTTGTGCCTGCTTTTCCTGACCTTTGCAAATTCAGCGAAGATTGCTATTATTCTCTGCTTGAGGTCGTTTTTATCGCTTCATTGCAGTCCTCTACATATTTAGCATACACTAGTAGGTTTTTGCCGATATAACTGTGCGTTGGAATGGAAGCTGTCCAGTTTACGCGGACAAATTTCTCTTCCTTACTTTCAAATTGGGTTTTCCTAGCGCTTTTGCTAAATTCTTGAATTATCATCGCAGTGAATACCTTGTTGGATTATTAAGCTAACACGAGCTTGATAAAGATGTGTATTCGCCTAACGTTTTGCTGCCGAAGCGTCAGCTACGGTTGCGTTGTATATGTGTTATTGTATGGAAATAAATGTATGCTGTTTAACAACCTCGCGATTACTGAGAAAGAAAACGGCAAATTTATAAATGATTAATAGTTTATAACAACCAACGGGCCCTTCAACTATCACGTATAATTTGCCACTGTGACGTGGCCAGCTTTCCTCATTTAGGTGAGCGGCAAAAACTGTTCGAAAAAACAAGAGCTGGAAGTATTCACGTCTTCCTCAGTTTTAAAATTTTAAGAATTGTTGATGTGGGACTACTATACACCTAGGCAAGAAGTCAGTGCCGTACATTGACATTTCGAACTTTTTTGGAACTTGCTAGATACTAAATAGTAGAAAAAAAATTGTTGAAGTGGAATAGAATGCTAGAGGTGAATAGTGAAACAGTGAAGAACTTGCTAGACATCGGAAGCTTGTGATTCTCAAAATTTGCTGCCGATAGAAAGTTTATTATCACCACTGAAAGAAGAAGGATAAAGCTTTCGGCGTTGATCAATCCCTGAACAATACGCCATGAATTCGATTTGGTTAAGCATTGTTAGAGGTGGTTGGATGCATATCTGGTCAATACAATGACTAGCAGTGACCTAGCGATGTATTGAGCCAGTGCTGTTATCTCCCCAGTGAAGTCTGGTACCAATTTGCCGACCCCGGGGGATGGAAGATTTGATGAGCTTTGGGCACAGGGAGCGGTCCCATGTGTATTGCAGAGCCCCTCCGATCACTGCGCTACACGCCTGCTTTTATCGCTGATACTGCTACTGATATTTCATTACTTTGACGTTCTTTACAAATTTTCGACGCATCATTTAGTCATGATGACACAGGCGAGGGATTCGTCAAGAAATCGAGTGAATGGAGTTGCAAGGGGTCGTCGAATCGAATTAGTCGACGACGAGCTTTTGCGCGCCAAAGGTAAATGTTGCAAGTGAAGGGCCTTCTCAGTGGCTTCTCCATTGCCTATGTAATATGTATTTCCAATATCTACATATCTACGTACTTCATAAGTAATTGTACTATTTTTTTTGTACTGAAATATGATACAAGTGATACGAGTACTATTTGATTTGGTGTGATTCTGAATCTGTGCATTCTTCTCTGTTCTGCATCCTAGTCCTTATGTTTTTCTGGAGCATATCTGTACACGTCTGTAAGGAAACTCAGATTCTACGAACATCGAAGGCTTTCACTTCCTATCGGAGTGTAACACGGTATTCCTTTAATGATGTACTAGTATGCCTTTATGATTTGATCCTACACATTCATTTCTTTGTGATAAATCCTCCATAATGGTAGCCTGTACACTCCAGTGGTTGTTAACAGAAGATTTAATAACTTCACTGTAGACTTCTCTTCAGCGTGCGTCTGCTCATTTACGAATTTTTCCATGTTTCTAGTCGATGTTAACTCATCGTGAAGATGAGCCTTGTGGAATAAAAATATCTATGAAGCATGAATCAGGGATTACTGTTATGGTGTTTGGGGAATGCGTATGAAAACTGCTTCAATAAACCACCATTAACGGACCAACATTTGACAAGTTTCCGTTCATCTTTGGTACACTCTGAGCACGGACCTTCAAAGGGGTAAGCGGGAATTGTGGGTGCTCATTAGGTTTGTTTGACGAGGCAGGATATCAATGGAGGCTAGTATCACATGGACGGTACTATTTATTACTATATTAATTGAAAAAAAGAAAATCATTCCTGACTTCATCCTAAACTGCGCGGAAGCCCTGTTGGTACGGCCTATGCTATGTGCATTTTTGCGTCCGATAATTGCGTACTTTCGTCGCACCGTATCCGGGTGTGGAGTTTCTTCACTCGTGGAGAGAATCGTCAGCTTCTTGATAGTTTTATGTGTAGTGTGGTTTTTGTGCAAAGTATTTATACAAATTCGAATGGCAGTAACCTCTCATTGTTTATTAATAGCAATGTGGTACGTGTTTCGTTGCAATCTGCTTAGGGGCAGCGTTGCCATGTTCCGTTCCGTCCAGTCGATTCGTTCGTTCTCCACTACGTTGGCCGTGAGACAGGATCTCGTTCAACAGGCATTCATCAAGAAGATTCGCGAGTACGCCCAGAAGGGTGGCGATCTGTCCAGTTCCGACCCGGCTGTGAAGAAGGCCCTCAGTGTTGGTCTTTCAATCGTTTTTTCAACCTCCTTTTCCACATTCCTACCCGCTAAATTTCAGTATTATGGGATGTGCCCGGGTACCGAACTGCGATTTGTAGTGGTTCTTCCCTCTATAGTAAGCTCAAGTGTTCAACATTTAACGCTCATGAGACCACAGAGAAGAACAAACCAATCCTAGTTCTAGGACTCACTATCGTCCTAGATGAAACATTGTGGGAAGTCGGTTGTCTTTTCTTTCGCTTAAAAACAGTCGACGACATGTAGTATGACTTGGAGCAACGTAGGTTTAGGTTTTTAAGGATACCTGGGAAAAAACCAACTGGAAATAACGTACTAGGGCGACATTGTGTAGTCCTTTCACGGTTTTTTGTGAAGATCTGCTTCCAAGTATCAAGTGTTTGTATTGTGGGAAAAGTCTGTTCTAGAAAGCTTCATCGTTACCTTATTTTTGAGGACGAGCTCAACCGACTTGCTGCGAAATTCCAACTGTCAAGTGCCGATGTTGTTGGCAAACTCCCAACAAATTTCGAGGCCCCAAAGGTTTCTAGTTATCTATTTATGGGAAATCTCTTTATCCAAATGAAAATGCGCTCTTCAGGTTGATTCCTCCGTCCAGCAACTCCTAGAAGGGGTCTCCTTACAGAAGATGATTGAAGACGTGCAGAAAGATAAAGCTGATTACATGGCTTCGAAAGAAGCTAAGAAAGTCGCGGAAGCAGCTCGATTGGCTGCACTTAAGCACTAGAGTTATGATGAATGTAGATGATATTTAGAGAATAAATTCTTACTTTGTTTACTTAGTTGGAGAGCTCTTCATGGGTTTGTTGGATACCCAGATCTATCTATACTAGCATAAACAATTACATTATCATAAACAGCAACGCTTCATTGGAATGATTAACGCTGTAGAGTAACATCAGGAAGTACGGCTTAGTAATAGAGAGCACACGGTAGTAGAAGTTTCTCGTAGTTCTGTTTGTTGTTTACTGTTTACTTGTAACGTTTGGTTGAATCACCAGGCTAACGTGGCGTCTCAGCAGTCATGGCTGCGGGACCGCTCGTAATCGAACTGGTGGCGGTGTTCGTTCTGACGTCAGTACTCCTTAATAAAGTATGTGTTGTTTCCGTTGCAGCGACTTTCTTAGCCAGTTCTTGGTTTCTTTTTCATGAGTGGGTTTGTGCCTAAATACAGGTTGGTTCAGTTGTGACGTAACTTAGGGTTATACTGGTTTTTTGCTTACAAGGCATCTTGTTCTAGTACACAGGTTGGCAACGTCACCACCCTACAGTGATTCTGTCGACTTTCATCGGATGGTGTTTCTCCTTCGTAATTATCTTTGTACTTCCGCTGGATGTGGCCATTGTGAGTTATCCTTAGCAGGTTCACCTTATAGTTTCTCTGTATCCTTTGAAATCTTTTTCTAATCCTTCTATATGTAGGATATTGTTTCTCTATTTTTTCAGACTTTATACAATAGGTGTGAAGTGGAGAATGCTCGATCGTTGAACTCCACTGATGTCATATCCCGTCTTTGTGAAAAACCTGACGGCTATGTTCCAAGTGCTGTGCTTCTGTGCTTGTGGAGAGTAGTGTATTGGACGTCTCAGGTGCTTACATGGTGGGTCACTTCTCTACTGTAGCGTGTTAACGAGTTTTAGATTGAGCAGATATTCATTGCTCCCAACGGTGTACCACTTCATCGTGCTGGCAGGTGTTCCTCTGTGTCGAGTTGCGATGTACAGTGGGGCGATTCATCTCAGTGGCAGGGTCTACCAAGCAGAGAAGGAGTCAGGCATTTCCATCAGGAAGCCCAGCTAAAAGTAAACTAATACCAGAATCCACTACCGCCCTGGTATCAAACTAGTCGCATGGTGGCAAATATCCATAAGGGCGGCGACTGCCTGTGGTGGTGACGATCTGCGGCAGGGTTTGGCCAGGCTGACCTCGGGACCCCAGGGAAACACAATGGCTAAACAAGCAAAACTCTGAGAGAATGGAGATTATGCTGGTGCCTGCACAACCAAAGTGATCATTCCATCCAAGTATCTAAGTAAGCAAGTAAAAATACATTGGACTGGAAGTACGTTCATATCTTATTCACAAAGGACATTTGGGGCCACTTTCTACAGCAGTGATGTTCGATTCTTTCAGGATCGTGCTTCCTTTTATGCAGAGTTTCGTCAGTGCTGGAGATTTCACTGTCTATGGGAAAATGCGTGCTGCGTTATTCCAGAATGCTGTTTATTATGGGATTTACTTGCTTGCTTTTGCAATTCTTCTTGTATATGCGATTATTAAAGGTGTCGTCATCAACGCGTAAGTGCACGATAACTTCGGTTTCTTTTTCGCTTTAGGTTCTTTTGTCAAAGAGCTTTTGAGTAGTGTATGAATTATGTGGAACACAGAAGTGTTGAGAAGTGTTGTGGTGTTGTAATAATTCTCACGAACGACTTTCTTTTAACATCGGTATTGATCAAATAATTCTCGATATTCCTATTGAGCAAACACAAGGTGTTAATTTATTCATTACTCTTGTAAAGCTGACGTTCCGGCAGTATCGCTTTCAGAGCCTGGTAGGGTATACTGATACGCATTTTATTACGCCAAGTGGTTCAGCAGCACAAACAGAAAGGTGAAAATCTGAATGGGAATCGCATGATTAGCAACCTATGGAAAAACCTACCATTTGTTACGTGCCTTCCACTGGGGACGAGCAGCGCTTGAAGTCATATACGGCTCATGTGTGTACCACTCCATCACGTGTGATCTCTGGGCATTCCTCCCTGCTAGTAAATTCTTTATTATTATACCCTTACAGGCTCTGAAGAAGGCGATAATGCCGAAACATCGGTTTTAACGAAATGAGGAGTAAAGTAACACCTCCTGTTGTGGTGTTGTTACACACTCTGAGCATTATATTGGTTTCCTTCTTAGGGAGCATCTTAAAGTCATACTCGTTTCTGCTTCTAACACATGGGGTCTCTTTTTGCTAGTTGTGCTGCTAGGGTATGGATTCGTAGAACTTCCACGTGGATTGTGGAATATGGGGAATAGAGGTGAGGCATTATCTTTAATCTAACGAGTGAGTTTTTTATTAATCTGATTTCTTTGGTATTCTAGTTGCTTTTCACTTTCTTTATTTTTTAATGTTTTGACGTTGTGGTTTATCTTTACCCTTTGTTTTAATGTTTAAACATTCTAGACTACCTTCTGAGGAAAACATATTTTAACATCGATAAAATATTTTCTGACAAAAACGAAGCAGAGGAAGCTATAAAGGACGCTTATAGGTGGGCTTTTCAATGAATATCCCTGAATTCGATAATCTTTTGAGTATTCCAAGCCGTTTTTAACGAATTCATGCCCAGGGAAGCCCGAACAGTTCTCAATATTTTGAAGAATGAGCACGGTACTAGAGAGAAGGCACAGATGATCGTATCGAGGTTTCCCGAAGAGGTACTATAAATTCTTTATCTACTTTGAAGTTTCTGAGATTGATTCTCGCTTTAAATAAAGTGTATTGAGGTTGTCGAGGAGTTTTTTCCAGCGCGAAGTGCTATAGAGTTTAGTAGTCTTAACGCCTCTGACATACGATCTATAAATTCCGATACCTATTTGGTATTTTTTTATTCTTTAAGTGATTGTGTAGACATTCTAATTGTAAAGCACTTTTATTTTTTAGATTCGGCTTCATAAAAGAGCAATCTCTGCTGTACAAAACCACCACCGTACCACGGCTCAGTGGAGGTCTGTATCAGTTTTTCCTGGTCTTATTAAGTACTTTTCACTCTTTTTGGAATATGAACAGTAGGAATAGATGGTTCAAATGCACATCTAGCACAGCCTGTGAGTAGCAGGGGGTTGAAAGGAGTACTTTGTTGAAACAGTAAAAGGTTTAATGCTTTCATCAAAATTACTGCAAAGTAGCTTCAGATCAGCTCAAAAACAGGGTTCATAAGGTAATATGACTACAGATCACTTATCAACAAAGCCTTGTATCTCGAGAATATCGCACAAGCGGAAATAAGTGGACATCTGGAGAGATCGTCTAATTTCGTCCCAGAAAACGTGCGATTTTTTTGGCTCGTGCTTGCGCAGAGACCTTTGTGCAAGGTGAGCTCCAGAGTATCATTAATGTGATTCAAACAGTTTTAGGTGGAAAGTTATAATGTTTTTAATGTTTTTTCAATGCTATGGATTTCAGCTTGTTTCCATCGTACTCATGTGTATGACTGTTTTCATCCTGATAAGCGAGTGTACGTTCTTTATTGTAAGTCCGACAATGACTCCTGCAGGAATAGTCGTGCAATATACAGCGAAAGAATTTCATTATAATTACACCCAAGTACGTCATTCTTAGTCTTCTTAATTTTCCATATGTAGTACATCCAAAAGGGCACGCGTGGGGAAGTGGTCGAAGGCGCGCCGCAACACATGGGATCGATTTCCGCGCCCTTGGTCCACCAAGCATTCCATCCTTCCGGGGTCGGTAAATTGGCGCCAGACTTATCTGCGAGAATAGCAATTATGGCTCGATACATCGGTAGGCCACCACAAGTCATTATAAAGGCCAGATATGCATTCAATTACCTCCAGCTTAATGAGGTCGAATGCATGGCGCTTTCCTCTGGGAATGATCAACGCCGAGAGCTTTAGATTTAAAGAGCTTCAATACATTCAAACTAGTGGAAATAACATCAGATTTAGATTGTTGCCATGGCTATTATTTGCTACTTATGCGTCTGCGTTTATTTCACCGTCTTCCGCCTCAAAATTTATCAGTATTATCATTTGGATCCAAATCGTCATACGGACGCGAATAGCTTGTTGTTTAGTGCAAAGTAAGTCGTTTGTAAAATCTTCTCGTGTTTGTTTGAGTTCTTTCAACTTGTCATTGATCTCTGAAGAGACGAATTAACTCACTGATGTCATGTGCATTGTTTTCAATGCGCTGTATTTCAGACTTTTGTTGTACTTTTGCTTTCTCGGCACAGTCAGTTTCTATTAGTATATCATTTGCTTTCCAACCAGAAATATTGTACCCGGTATGGTCCAAGTGGGCAATCAACTTTCTATAACTGTTAGGAAAGAATATTATAGCAAGTTTAGGAATCACCTATATCGCCTATCGTTTCGTCCGTTCCGAGTGACTCAACCAGGCGCCAGTAAGCCTTCCATTTTTCCTGTTGGGTGCAATGGTACCACAGTAGTTACTGGCATAACGCAAAGTCGGCACGCATTCGTTCCGCCTGACTAATGTTTGGTGTTATAAGGACGATGTCATCAGGAAAGCGAAGATGGTGTAACTGCCGACCATCGATTTTCACTTCCATGTTGACCCATTCCAGTGTTCGCATGACGTTTTGGAGGGTTGCGGTAAATAATTTTGGCGAGATGGTATCGCCTTGCCTAACTCCTCTTTTGACGTCGATGTTAACTTCGTTGTGGAATTTTTACAGAGCTGACGAAGAATCTTTGTATGCTGAATAGGGGCACAGTAAGGGTCTAGGGCTGCAGTGACTACTTCTATCCCCTTTGAGTTAAAGGCCTTGCTCAAATCAATGAATGTGCGACAGAGCGGTCTTTTGTACTTTCCCGATACTGCAATGAATTTTATTATCGTGTGGATGTGGTCCATCCTACTGAATCCTTTTCAAAACTCTGCTTGCTCAAATGGTTGTTTTTCGTCCAGTGTTCTCTCATTCCTGTTTAGAATGACTTGAGTGAAAAGTTTTTAGACGATGGAGAGCAACCAAATTGGGTGGTAGTTGGCAATATCGTGGAGGTCACCTTTCTTGAACAATAGCACGATTTGCTGGTCTTCCATTGCGTAGGGACCTTGAATTCACACAGGTAGCGTGTGAGGAGACGAGCTAATGTGTTAATGAGGCCTGGCGGAAGGTTCTTCAGAAGTTCAAATCTTATGCTGTCTGGACCTGGTGCTCGATTCTTCACCGACGAAATAGCACACCACATATGAGAAGGGAGAATCGGTGGTATGACATATCAATTCTCCTTTATTTGAAATGAGCGCAGGAATGTGTGGCTACTGAGGAAGTCTGAGGTCATGAATGATGTTCTCTAGTGCCGTTTGAGACGCTGCAACTGTTCCATCTGGGCGTCGGAGTGCAATCATTTTGGTCTTGCATTTGGCGAAGCTTCGGAGGGCTTTGCGAATGCTTTTTCCAGCCTCTGAAGCTTCGACCATTATTGCTGCTCTTCTCTCTTTAAGATCTTCTTTTTCGTCTGTCTGCACTGTTTTGCAAGTTCGGACGTGAGTTGGCGGTTGCCTGTGGCTCTAGCGATTCCATTCTAGCGTACCAGCTCTTGTGTTTCTGAAGACAAAAGTCTCTTGGTGTTCTCTTGGTGTGGTGGTGACAAAGTTCTCGAAGTCTCAGCTTTCATAGGGCTAACGTGAAGATGTTGAATGCGCCGATCATGTCCCCTATTAATGTTATCAATAGCGGTATGTTCCCAAGAGCAAATTAATGATCCAAATAGTTCCCAGTTTATAGTATTTTTGGGATTTCGTTTTTTGGACGAATCGGCTTTCTCTCGTTTCCGCGGGAAATGAAAACTTGTGCGAAATAAGCAATGAACTTGTCCCGTTTAAAATTTAGGGGCAAAAGCGATATCGGCTAGGGCCTTTGACTTACTACGATGTGTTCTATTTCGTTCTTGTATTTTCCACTGGGAGACTCCCACTTCCAGCGTTGAGAGTGGTGCTTCTGGAATTGTAACTTGTCATGAATGGTGTTGGTCATCATCGTAAGCTCAGATAGCCGCTGACTTTGCTCGATCCATTCTAATCCGTGGGTTCCTAAGTGGCATTCATCAGACGTTCTTCTGGGTCCATTTTAAACGTTAAGATCTCCAATGTCGACTTTAATGAATGCATGGTCTTCTCTGGAGAAGTACTACTTTATGTCCATATAGTCGCTTCGACTTCGTGTTTGTCTTAGCATGATTTCGTTTCGTAGACGACGAAGATTATGCAAGCCGGTATTGATCCACATCTCTTGAATCATAACCGAATGAATCAATGTTCATGGCAAAACTCATGTTGACTAGAAAGTTGAGGCCGCGGACTTCTCTGTTATCGCATGTTCCGAAGAACAGTTCTTCGCTAGTGTCGTAGACGGTGTTGAATGGGTGGCGTCTTCTGGTCTCAGCTAGTCCTGCGACTCCGTACCTTATCCTTCTTGCTTGTGTGATCAAGTCTTCTATCGAGGACTTAAATGGAAGTGTGTGTGCATTGTAGGAACAGATTGTCACCTTAGTCCTTTTCGATTTAGGCAGCCTAGAATGGCCATAAGATTTTAGCAGCCTCTCCGTACTCGTCCTACCTTACGCTACCGTGTCAGGAGCTCTTTCGGGGTCAGGGCAGTGAGGCTTTTTTATTTCGGTGTTCTGCGTTTGATACCCACCTATGTTTGCTGATGTTTGAATGTGTGGCTGGGTATACTCACGATTAGCTTCCCAGTCTCTACCGGAAGAGACAGTGAACTTATTTGTTTGAAGCGACTCCTCGCTGTCTCTCATATAACTTTCTAGTTACTTAATTGCTGGCTTTTGGACAAACTGACTTCTAGAATACAATCCGCATAAACGAGAACACATCCACGCACGTATGCGTGAATAGGTCCTCGTAAGCGCACAAGGTATGTTCCATATCGGCGCAGCTAAAATCGTGGAGTCCATTGCCCGGATCCGCTTGCGTCTCAGAGAAGCGATGGTCGCTTTTGGTTCGCGGTTAACCTCCTATCCGCTACCTGGAGACGCGCCACGTTGCCTTGAGGACAATTGGTGTGAGATCCCTCTACGACGGAAATTCGTGGAGTAAGCGGCGTTGAGTGGGTGACGTTTTCTCTTACCAGCTAGTCTGATGGTTTCCTACCTTATACTTTTTGCTTGTATGATCAAGTCTTCTATCGAGGACTCATATCCACGTGTTTTTGTGGGTTTAGCAATATAGCTCTAAAACCGACTTCTGTGTAACATCGGCAGAAATAGTCCAGGAAACTATGACAAGTTTGCTCGACACTGTATGTTCCGTGGTACTTTCCATTCTTATTATACAGAAAAGCACTAATGAGATTGTTTGTAATGAGTATGGTGGTAGGTTTGTTATGGGGCATTTTGAACTGTGTGCATTAAGTCTCATGCGTACTGCGATTGAACCAAAGCTGTTTCATTTGGTCCGAGCGAATTTTGGATTTAAGTGACTAGAATTTATGAGTTTTTAAACAGTGTAAACACGCAAATATCTATATTCTTTAGGCTTCTGTGTCGTCTGACTCCACCAGTTTGTTTGAATTTTCTTGGGATGATCCACCTCGACTCCCATATAACTATGGCGAAAGGTTTTGGTGTTGAAACCCAGTTCACAAGGGTAATGTGGCCTTGCATTCTCTATCTCTATGCTTTTCTTTACCCCAATTTTATGAATTTGCTATTATTCCAGCTAATGGGGCATCTTGATGTCATACCAATCTTGGCGAAAGGTATCAACGTATATCTGCCCATTTGCATACTCATATTCTGTGCTGCAACATACTTTAGGTGAGAATTTCTAGAATATCGTATATTTTTGAAATTCCGTCTTTGTCAAGAGTACAACCATGTTACTCATGTTGGACCAACAAGCCCTTTTCAGGATTGGAACCTACTTGCTGCACAATTTGGGCTTCGACCAATTTGTTGTGTCAGATGGGTTCACGCAAGAAATGGTAACTTCGGGACGAGCTCTGGTGCAAGTAGAACGCAATTCGTTTAATAGACAGAAGGAGCGACTTCGAAGAGAAGAAGAATGGTCTGGGCGCTTGGGTATGTAGTTTTTAATAAAGTTTTTAAAGGGTAATAAAGTTTTTTTTGCCTCATTACATTACCGAGTGTACTGGCGAAGATAATAGGTACTGTAGTCCGATGAGTTATAATCAGATTATTATTTGACAGACGGTTGGGTTGCGTTCACGAATTGTGTAACTCTGGCAGAATTATCGTTCGGTTTATACTTTACTAGTTAGGCACACTCTCTCTACTTAGAGTTCTAAGGTGGCAGGCGATGAGCCGACACTTTCCCAGCTCTTCGCTATAGCTCGATTTTACTGCTTTCACTGCACTTCACTTTCCTATTTGTCCATCGTAGATGCGAACTACCACGTAAATTATGTTCGTCCAGGGCGATGATGATCTCCAGCGTGCACTTTTGCATAGGTTGTTTTCCGGGTAAAAATGTTGAACTCTCCGTTGCATCACATAGGTGGTCGAAAAGAGGGATCTTATCTTCCTCCCCTCCCCACACCGTACAAGAAAAGTACGTACTTTGGGACTCACGGCCTTTGCATATTGAAATACATCTGTCTACAACATTGTTATTGCGGTATAAACCTCCATATTTCAGAGTTGGCATATTAGTTATAGGACTAGACATTTTGTGTAAATCCATTGTTGTTGTTTGAATTAGGTCTTCACACCGTTACAATCTTATTTTGCTATGCTAACACATTGCTTATAGACTAGTGGTTTTTAAAATTAGAAAATCATTTCAAGTTTCATGTTTCACCTAAGTTTCACCATTTCCTATCGGTATTGTAAGGAGCTAACGAACAGTAGGTGATTTATACTGTTGAAGCGACTTGAGTCAAAATGTCCAAAACTGGCAGCGATTGTTTTTACGACGAATAACAAAGTAAACTAGGAGGACACTGATGTTCAGTCACGTCTAATTGTAGTATCAATATGCATTTTAGGTTTAAAATGTATGGACGTTGCTCGTAGAATTTGTTAGGAATATTTTTTTTGAGAAAACTTGAATTCTGGGGATTAAAGATAGTTTTTTATTCATTTAAACTGAGCTCATCCCTATCAAGCAAAGTTTTCACTATTTCAACTTGAGTGAAAGTGTTTTGTGGAAATACGTTCTGTTCTTAGGATCTCTACGTTCGGGGCGTCGAATTGTTCCGGACGATGAGCTGCCAATCCTCTCATCAGATGAAGGGATTTCACACACAGATTCCTGGGTGCTTCCTCCTCCAGTTAACCAGACACCTAATTTTAGTGCTCAGAAGTCACATCCGTCGCCCAGGAACATATTCGATGACATGTAGTATTGTACAGAGGAGTTTTCCTTCTTAGATTTTAGAGTTATAGAGTAGCTTTTATACTGTTTTCGGTGTAGGAGTCTTATTCCTTGAAGATCTAAAGTACGTTTTGCAAGTCGTACATCATTTAGTTCTTTCTTTTTCATCTAGTCATGATCAGTACTCAGGTGCACTAGAAGTGTTTCGTGTTTGTGTTTTGTATTGATATGGGTCATTGATATCACCGATTTTTCTGGAATCCTAATGTTACTGCTTTGTGTAACTACTTAGCTTGTTTTCTAATGAATTCTGTTTACAGTGAACGAAATTGATGCATATATGATTCTTTTTGTTTTTATTGATTCTAGATTTTTGCTATTAACTTCCATAAAAGTGTCATATTCTACCGTATCCATAATTATTTGTACCAAATTGAGGGTGTAGACTGTGCGAGCAACATATGTACCCATAGTTATTTTGTTTCATATGATCTTTATATGAAGACGCATGTGGCGCAGTGGTTGGAGGCGCCGTGCAACACACACACATAGTATCGATCCACGCGCTTCTGGCCCACCAAGCTCTCGATCCTTTTGGGGTCAGCAAATTGGTACCAGACTTGTCTGGGAAGATAGCAATACTAGCTCGATACAACGGTAGGCTACCACGAGTTGTGTAAAGACCAGACATTCATTGAGTCACCTCCAAGCGATACCTAATGACGTCAAATGCACGGCGCATCCGTTAGGGATTGATCAAAGCGAGGAGCTCTATCTTTTTGTTTTATCTTTTATGATGTTTATATGCTTTATTTACTTGTTCTTTGGTTTGGAACTCTAGGAAAATATATTAGCGCAAGAAGATGTCAGAGCAAGAGCGTCTTGAACGTTTGTTTGGAAATCCATTTGCGCCTCCTGAGACAGAAAGGCCACCCGGAAAGGTACTGAGCACGAGTTCATCAGAGACGCTTTCTATGGTTCTTCGAATTCTTCTTTCTGTTTTTTTCTTAATTTCTAGTATTGTCTCCATTACCTCAAGGAGTGAAAAGCACCTGTTCCCAGAAGTCTTAAGCCTAGTAGCCTTCCGAGCAGTTCACCTTTTGCTTGTTGATAATCGAGAAACTTTGTTGGGAAAAAATGACCACAAAACTCAATATTACTACCATAGGGAGACTGAGATTTGAGCAAGACTCTGAATCTCAGATGGACTTAAAAACTTCGATTAATCTTACGGTGGCTCACATCCACCACACCAACCGAGACCCTTGCTTTGCCTTTATCTCAACCATGTTTTTACTCTATCGCTACGATCAACAATCAACCATCAACGGGAATGACTGATAGCACGTAGGTCCAGACAAAGGTAGTCACTGATTCGAAGCCCACCTGAGGTCCCGAGTTTTGTTCATATTTCAGCATCCTTATGATTGTATTTCGCATAGTATCTGACCATTAAAAAAGAATAGGCAGAAAATAAGAAATTAAAACACTGTGACTTCAATATTACTAGTTATTGTTAATGTTCTGGATCCATTACATAGCAGGTAAGTGAAAATTGAGTAATTGCCTTATGTGACCTTTGATTGTTAAGAACCTTTTTCACCCTTTGTTGGGGAGCTGTACAGTTCACTTCAAAGCACGGAGCCGTAGTTTCCGAATGTGGGACAGGAAATTTCCCTAGGACTATCTCCATTTCTATTTTGCTTATACATCTTCAGATGTGTCGTATATTGAGTTTCAGAAATATATTGATACGAGTTGTATGAGTAGAGACTTATAAGATTCAGTTCTATGTAGAAGTTCGAATACAAGCCGTCTGCGTTCGTGCAAGTGATAGATCAAATGATTGGCTCGAGAACTCGACCATGGAATCCTGAACGCACTCCTGTTCTACCAAAACAGGTATTGCATTTTTCAAAAAGTGTTCGTACCAGGCTTCCAATACAAACCACATTACTTTACTTCCTTGTTTGATACTCAACCCGTCCCATGAATGGCCCGTCATCACGGCTTGTGCGGGCCCCAGCACAACGTCTATTTTCAGGGTTTTGCTTGTTTAGCCATTGTGGTAGCCTGACGTCCCGAGGCCATTCTAACCAAAGTGTGCTCCAGGTCGTCACCACCACAGGCAGCTGCTGCCATCGTGGATGAGAGCAAGATTTGCCACGTGCGACTAGTTTGATGCCAAGACAGTGATGAGTGCTGGTATTGGTTTACTCTTAGCTGTGATTCCTGATGTGAACTCCGGACTCCTTCTCAACCCGGGTTGACCTGTACAGGTGATGGATACACTCGTACATCGCAGCTCGACACCCAGGAGCCCCTTCCTGCCACCATGAGCTGGTACACCGTTGGGAGGGTTCTTCATAGACATCTCTTTAATGCGAAACTGTTCAGTGCAACAGTTCAGTATGCGTTTCGAAATGTGGAAATGCTTCCCAGCCCATGCCTTGATGCTTTCGTCTCACATGTCCCAATTTGAACTAATGAGGCGAAGTGGCACATTTTTTGTTGCATAGAAAGTGTAGTTTAAGTCAGACTGAGGAGTGTTGTAAAGGTGAGAGGAAGTATTGGGCAGCAATTAGTTAAGCATCAGGTAAGCTGTAAAGTTGCATGCAAAAGAAAAGAAAAGAAAAAGTGTTTATTATAAATGCATATTTAAGATTCGTAACTCTACTCTTGTTTTTGCGTTGCCCAGAATTTATTTGTTAGAGTACGTAATCTAGAGATTCACTCATCAGTCAGTAGTCCTGATATTCGTCCGTGAATTTAGATGTTAACGCTGCCGACTATGTCTCGTGAAGAGCTGTTCATTTCTCGTGCTATGGAAAATTGTGCTGTAAAATCAGTCATCGCGGGTGTGCTGGGCTATGGAGTAGGTACGGTTATAATCTTACCTGTCTACATCTTTCTTTCTATCTTCTTTTGAAGTGCAGGTCTTGTTTTCTACTTGTTTGAAATTATGTTTGTTTTATTATCTAGGTGTGGCCTTTGGTTTGTTCACCGCTTCTGTAGATCCTTCACTAAGTATGGTGGGAGGCGACCCAACAAAGCAGGTAATAATAAAACTTGTTAGCTTGTCAAAATACGCTCTTTGAGAACATTTGAAGTTGTAATATCTTCTGTCATTCTATAGGATTTTAATTTTCAGCTTACACTTAGAGAAACATGGAAAGAAATGAGTGGAAGAATGAAGTCGTATGGAAAGAATTTCGGATCCATTGGTTTCATGTTTTCAGGTATCAGTTTTGCTGTCTTCTTAGAAGTTGGTACTGTTGTCGCTCTGCATTTTATCTTAATCAGGTACTGAATGCATTTTGGAAACCATACGAGCAAAAAGCGACTGGCGGAACGGAACATATTCCGGTGGTAAGTCCAGTTCACACGGCATTTAGTGGTGTATTCGCTCTTAGATTAATATATAATAGCAGAAAGTACTTGTATTTCAGCAATTGTGGGTGGAATTCTGGGTCTCCGAGCAGGTATCAAGCCGGCAATGTGGGGTGCAGCTGGATTTGCTGCTTTTTCCACCCTTATTGATCACTGGATGAGAGGATGAAGTCAATATACTTAAGTATATAGTCTTTGTACACTGTTCATCGCTACTTAGTTAATGAGAATACTGACATAAAAGTTCACGGGTATGTCTCGTAACAGATGAGACATAGGAAATTTGTAAAGTGTCTATTTTGAAGAGAGTTTCGCTGATGCTTCCACATTCGGCTTTGTATATGTTTTGTTAAAGGGCTCGTGTGGAGCAGTAGTCGGAGGCGCCCTGCAATACACAAGGGATCGATTCCCGCGCCCCTGGCTTACCAAGCCGTCTATTCCTCCGGGGTCGGCAAATCAGTACCAGACTTATCTGGGAGGATAGCAACACTGGCTCGATACATCGCTAGGCCACCGGGAGTCATTCTAAAGACCAGATATGCATTCAATCACTTCCAAACGATGCTTAATGAACTCGAATGCATAGTGCATTCCTACGGGATTGATCAACGCCGAGAGCTTTATCCCTTTTTATTTTTCTATGTGTTTTGTTTGTTTGTGCTACATGAAGTTGGGAATTAGAATACACCGAGTTCCTTAACTTGGTTCGCTTGTGTTCCGCAGTCATTATTCACTTCATTCTTTTGAATTTCTCGTTTATTGTTTAAAGTATACAGAGAGTCGCTCCTTACTACCAGTGTCCATCTTCAGTTATTTACGACTTCACCGTGCGTGGGTCATGCTCCTCGTTTTTATCTGCCATGAGGAGCTTGCAAACAAGATTATCCTATTTAGGAAGCAGACATTTAGAAGAAGAAATAGGGAAGGAAATAAAAGGGAATAAAAGAGAAATAGAAGATTCATTGGCATCCTCTTGAGTCACCAGACTATCAACGGGATCACAGGTTATACAGGTGATCAGCAACCACCGACATTGAATTGGTCTAGTAAAATGTATAGTGAAGTGTTGCATGCAAGGCGATCTTTACTAGGATACCCTGAAAGCCTATCTTCACTACGATTGCGGATCCTAGTGGATTTACCATTCTTCTTCTTTTCGTACAGTCGTCGTCTATGGTAGTGGTCTGCTTCGAATATAATGATGTCTGCGAGCCACATTGCAAGACCTGGAAATTTTTTCGATATGGGTGTGCAGACTGTTAGCGTAAGGCACAAATATCCCTGTTCATCGTTTGGGTAACCGTCTGAGGGAACACTTGCATTGTCTTTGGTTTCTCCGCTGTTCTTTTCGTCTATTTGCTTTTTCTTCTTATTATATGAGCGAGCCATCTGTGTTTCGCTGTCGATATATATTCTCCTTTTCTTCCGAGCATCAGAACTGGGCTTTCTGGCTAAACGTTGTGAGTGTCGGTTAAATTTCGGAAAACATCGGTAAAACGGTCTGTAGTGGTGCACAGATTTCTTAAGGTGGTTGAAATATCAGCCAGTGTTTCTGCTGCATAGTAAAGCGCTAAGAGGACTGGGAAGGTGAGCGTAGAGTTTTGGTTCCGTTGGTTGGTCTATGGCCTCTTTAAGAGATACGAATGGCCTTCATGTTCTGTCGAATTCTTCCTTCGTGTTGCTCTCCATGCTCATTGAACGCCGAACTCCTATGTACGAGGTGGTCTCTATAGGTAAAGAACCGTCAGGTTTAATATGTTCGCCATCGCACTAGGGATCTTTCATGAATTATGTCTTCTTCCTAGTTATGGTGAGCAATCGATGAAAAACGTATTTGTGCTGCATTTCCAATAACAGTCTGCTAGTGCTCGTATAAGGAATGTGTCCACTCATTTGTCAGCGAGCGCTAATAGTATTCTACTATTTTCGATGCCATCAAACACTTTATTGTCGATAAAATTTGGATAAGGATCGTACTCATCACAGACCAGTGACGTTGCATGGATTTGATTCATGCAGCAGAATCCCTTTCAGAATTCTGCTTGCTCAACTGGTTGAGCTTCATCCAAGGTATCTAAAATGCGGAAGGACAATCTTTGGTAACAGCTTATAGAGTACACTCAATAAGCATATTGGACGGTAGTTACAGTGACCCTTTTGTCATTTTTCTTGGGCAGATTGATCGAGCGCGACGTTCTCTTTCTCCTGAAGATGAGATGGCATGTGGGTTGTGAGAAGTACATGTAATTTGTAGCCTCGAGGTTCAAAGGAATGGGCGGTAATATTATCGAGTGTTGGAGCTGTGCCTCGCTTCACGCCTTCTATTGCAACTCGAACTCTAAAGGGTAGAATCTCAAGTGGTTTTTCTTCAACGAGGATTTCGGTGTCCGCAGATGGGGATTATTGAGTGGGAAAGATTGGTGTTTACCATTATCAACTTCTTATCATACTTCGATGATCGCCGAGTTACCGACGGCACTTCAAACTTTGTCGTCTTTGAGCTGCTTCCAGTAACTTTCTCTACGTCTACCGATCTAAATCCACCAGCAGAGATCTTTTATAGCTGGTATGTATTGTTCCTGTTCACTTAATGTTAGGATGTTGCAATAGAATCAAACTTCAGTTTCGTTCTTCTATCGAGCAGGTACTTAGTGCTGATGGTGATGCGGTCTTAACTCTTGTTAACGGAACTGAGGTGAATTCTGCACAAGTTTTAAGTCCTTCGACAAGCAGCTTTTAGTCTTCTGTTAGGTATTCATTCATCTATAAGTAATATGTGGAGAGGATCTGCTTGTTACAGAACGTTATCTGGCCAACATGTCGTCTCCTTTCCTTTCACATACACTTTTAATTTCTTCACGTCATCCAATGACACCCGTTGAAGTTATAAAGAGAACAAGACAAAGGATGAGGCCTCAGAAGTTAAGAAAAATGGCTGAGCTGTTCTTGCAGAAATGGCGCCCTTTTTAGTAATCGGTAAGCATGTGTTTCACTCTGTGAGGTGACGACAGGTATTTATGAGAACGACAACTCGGACCATGGGAAAGAGAGCGGCGGCTACGAAATCAGTGTTAGAATAACTCGAAAGACCGACTTTCTATAAACCTCGGCATAGATAGTTGTTATATTTATTTATATAATCTTATAAACTGATCTTCTTAAGCTGATGCAACGTTGGTACAGAACTTCGTTGTCGTTGTCGTTTTTGATGTTGTTGGTCGATGGCTGACGTTTCGGCGACTTCGCCTTCCTCAGAGCCTAGACGTATTTCATATTAGAATATTTTTATTATTCGGTGGAAAAAGGTTAAAGTATTAATGAAGATCAAACTTTCAAATAGACACCGCATGAACAGAAAGGCCACTCACCACGATGTTACGTGTGGCACAGGCCCACACGTAGTTCACGTGGGGTCGCGGGCAAGACACACCCCAGGGTCAAAATATCATTTTGAAATAGGGCGCCAGGTCACGCGTGATAGTGAGGCATTCGTCCTTCCGGTTCATCTTTGGATTTTTGAAATTTATCCAAAACGCCTCAAGAGTTTTGCGCTTTGATGTTTTCGATTCCTGCGCTAGGATCCGCAAATTCACTTCAAAATCATCGCCGTTGTGCTTTTGTGCCCTATGCGTACTTAGAGGGGTGTTTAAACGGATTTTAGCTTTTCCATCTAGATGTTCTTTTATGCGGACACAAAGTGGTCTACCCGTTTCCCCGATGTATTCCTCGCCGCATGCATTACATGAGATCAAGTATATTATTCCTAAACTCATGCAATCCCCGTCTCTCCCGTTAGGACAGATCATACAGTTTTCTGAGCTGCACAAACAATCATAGAGACGGTTTCGAACTAACTGGCTGCGTAGGGTATTGGGTGGGATGTCAATAATCGTTACATAATTTTCAAGACCGCTTTTTCTTAAGCACTTTTTAGTGGCGTGACTTACTTCATGTGATGTGAAGGGCAGTTTAAAGGGGATCCTACTTTCGTCTGAAATATTATTTTGGGAAACTACCCAACGTTTTTCTCTAACCCGAGTGGCTTCTGCTTCGTAGCCATTGGAAATAGCAATTTTTCGTGCTAGGCTTCGCGATTCCTTCCTTTCCTCTTCTCCTATACACACATTATTAGCCGTACGATACATGTTTTTGATAAGTGCTTTCTTCATGTGTGAAGGATGAGAGGAGAGGCAGTGAACTAGAATGTTTTTACTACTTGGCTTGCGATACCATTTTGTAACATAGCCACTTACTGAGAACTTTATTTGGATGTTTAAGAATGGAAGCCAGTTCTCGGTAGGTTTTTCTCGTGTAAATTTTATATACTCTGACTGTCGGTTTAATAATTCAAAGCTCTCATCCATCTGTTATTGTGTGGAACAGACGATGAAGCAGTCGTCTATGTATCGACAGTAGAGTAAGGGTCCGTGATCGAAAAAGAAGAAGAAAGTTTGAGGATCTATCACGCCGCTCAAAAAGCTTAAATCATAGGGCCACCACTGGTTAAGTTGCAAGTAAAAACCCTAAAATAGACTACGCACCAAAAATATCCAGGGTTAGTGTGCTAGGAGGTATAACGCTTCCGGAAAATGTGCGTTCCTTATTAGAATTGGGTCCAAGTTTTGCACTTAGTCAACCCATTTCTAAACCAATTTTGGGCAGGATAACGTGTAGTCTATATGAACTTCAAGATTAGCTACGTTACAGGGTTAGGCTAGAAAGGTTAGGTAAAGTAGTACCAAGGATGGAACTACCACCAATACCATTTTCCCGAACTTTCTTTAAATAAGAGCTACCAAATAGCGAAACCGAAATGTTTGATCTGAGCGATAAATAAAGGCTCTAAACCCGCCGTCTTTGCTGTGTTGACCCAGACCCTGTTTAATATTCGGTATTGGTTTCTATCCACCTTTTCATAGAATGAGATAAATAGAAACATCATAATGTTTTTCTGTTACTCTAACAGCCAACTGATTAGGAATAGTGAAGCAAGGATATGAGCAAGACTTCATTCTACTGTAAATTGCTATGACCGACCAATTTTATTTGATTTTCGGCCCCATACATTCGCTGTACGCAACATGTTTAACAAGCTACTGTGCTTTAAGTTTATTGCCTTTTGCGGTGAATGAGACCTCTCCTGCACCAGTTTGTACAAGGCAGCTTGATCTAGTGGTCATTGAGGCAACTTTAAATATAGCTGCTGTCATAACTTAAATAGGAAGCTGCTAAAAGCGAGAAAAGACCTTCAATTGGAATGTTATTGAAACTATATTACATTGCGGCTTGGAAATATTGCCAACTGACTAACGAACACCCTTAAGCTATAATAGGTCACGTTAAACAAGTCACACTTCTATTGTATTTTACAGAGTTACTTCAGCGTAATCACTTTATGTAGGACTGGAGTGTTGGTCTTATTACATCCCTAGCTATCCATAACCTCTGAGTTCCGGAAAGGTGGGATTCCCACCAAAGTCAACCTTGTGACTATCTCTGCCCATTTTAGAGATGATTAGGGTCATTCCATTCGCTTAGATATTTTTAGAACCGGCTTCCTTTCCATCTTCTTTTTTTATCTTATAAAGTAGACTTTAATCTCTGAGTTCTTTATGCACATGGGGACTATTTGCATGTTAGTAGTTAATATATTACCAGGATCCACCACCGTCCTGGTGTCAAACTAGTTGCATGGTGGCAAATATCCCTCTCATCCGCAAGGGCGACAGCTGCCTGTGGTGGTGACGATCTGGGGCAGAGTTTGGCTAGGTTGATCTCGAGACTACAGGGAAACACAATAGCCAAACCAGCAAAACTCCGAAAAAGTGGAAACCATGCTATGGCCAGCACACCTAGTGAAGAGGAGCCAACCAAGTATCCGAGTAAGAGTTTATACTTAATGAATCTACCGCTGACTCCTCTATGTTATCGTCAGTGCAGTTCTTTGTTTATAACACTGGCTTCTGCCTATTGAGTACATCACCGTCTATTTGTTGTGTGTAGACTTTCCTTTATCTCATCTTATTATTGAGGATGTAGTAATATTATCTATTTGAAAGTTTACTTAACCAAATTCGATGTTGGCATAAAAGTGTGCTTTACACGAAATTTCAAGAACATTAGGAACTCTTATATAAATCCTGCATATTGAATCTTGAAAGCGAAAAGTTTTTAGTAGATAAAATGCGTTTTTTTGGATATGAAGTTCAAAATGGCGAGGGAGAATAGTGATTGTTCTCCCATAGGTGGTAATGCGGTGACATGCGTGGTCTAGACTGCTAAGAGGAAAAAAAGCAGAACTGTTGCATTCTTATGAACCATGACAACGATGTTCCAAACTGAACTAAGGGGGATGCAGGCGAAGAGTTCTTGACTTCCATAAAGGTTAAATATTTCTGGACATTTTTGAGTATTCACTTTCTTTGGATTGCTCAGCTTATACGAGGCTGTCACACAGCTTTCATTCGGCTAACGTTTAGACGTCTTTGTCTTCCTCAGAGCCGATGATATGAGCAGGTCCATAGTCGTTCGTCTTCTCAAAGTGGTGCCTTCGTCGTCTTAACAAGTCGAATCTTCTTCAGTAAAGTGACATGACATTTTAGTGCGAATGACAATGTTTTTACTGCAAGCCATCTTTAACAAGTCTGCTGCGGGTACCCCAACGACGAAATACTATTTATAAGTCGAAAAGTAGCCTAAGTGATACGTATGAAATTCAATCGTTATGATGAGTTCAAATGGTAGGTCTGCACAAATATTTCCCCACAGCTATTTTTATCCCAACCTTTATCCTTGGTGCTGCCGCCATCAAGGTAAATAGCACTATAGGAAAGTTCTTGTAAATATTATTTCGATTCGAAAACAATAGTGCCATTCCGTTCTTAGGAATTTTGCGAGGACACTTGCTAACAAATATCCATCGCTGACATTGATGCTTTATGGCATAGTAGAGTTTACTTGGTGCATAACTGCTTGCTATATAGTGCTCTTTCTGAAATTCAGTTTACAATGGCATTGAAAGGCTTTCAAACGCATAGTTCGAAGATAGTTCAAAAAGTTTTGTAACGGAGATATGGGCTTTTACAATGTAGGAGATAGGCGTCTACAAGCAGTGCCGACTATGATCCGAAGGTAAAAAGCGGAGCAAATCCACTGAAATACTTGACCAGTTGCCGACCAGCTCAGTGTTAGCCAATCAACAAACAATCGTTCGTCGTTTTGGGGATATCTAGAAAGAAGCTCGTTGAATGAGTACCACAGAAGTAGACCAGTAATGAAATGGCCATTGTGAAGCTTATTCTATTCCTCTTTTACGCAATAAAATCATCCCATTTATAATGGTTTTGTGAGGTTCGATAAAAATTATGTTCTACATGGCAACCAGTGGTGTTCACCACAGAGGTTGCATTCGGATGAACCTCTTGAGCACCACGCAAAGCTAATTTTGAACTAAAAGTTAGTCATCATTTCTCCCCAGCCCATAAGTTACTAATTTTTCAAGCACTGAAAGTCCTTTTAAAGACCTTCAACAACCAAGTCACTGATGAAAAATATCTGTGAAGGATTTCACCTTCCAGAAGCTTAGAATTAATAATCTTGCGGGGAAAAAGATGTGCATTCTAGCTGCTCTTTTTCTAATTGGCGCAGCTGGTTTTAGTACCGAGTAGTGATGTTTCAAAGTTCCAATTCAATATATGTTTCAAATATTTTTCAACTCGTATTCCATCAAGGTTCTGTTTAACGAATAACCGTTTGAAGTTTGTTTTTTCAGCTTGTACTCGAGGATGGATTATTGTGAAACGAAAAGAAAAGCGAGAGGAGATGAAATATTAACCGTTCTTTTTGAGCTCAGATTAGCCCACTGCTTCAAATCGAAGGCTTAGTTCATCCGCTTCTTTCCGGCTGTGAGTACTAAAAGAATTGCCATTGTAGGGTGCGTAAATAACAACGGCCCGAAGTGCCCTCATTTGTTGGAGTGCGAGGTATTCGATGGAGAGGGAGAGCGGACGATTACGATTCGGCACGTCGGGCACTTGGAAGGGCAAAGGAAGGCTGACAATACTTGAGGTTGGATGCGAAGCGAAGAGCTGATGAAATTCGCATGCACTAACGACCTTATAACACTAATCGGTCCTAATCGGTAAAAACCAACTTTAATTTAAACTTGGGACGAATAATTAATACCTTCTTGAATTGCTAAGCTAGTTTGAGCAGTGCTTAGCTCCACTAGATTCAACTCAATGCGACGACAACGACCCAGATCGCAGAAAAAAGAAAAAAAGAAAGCGGCTGTGGACGATCGACTCGAACCAACGTAGCTCTGAAGAAGCCGAAGTCGACGAAAAGTTAGCCGAGCAAAATTTTATAACAACTTTGTGTTGACTTAAGAGTGTAAAAGATTACCAGTCAGTATAAAACTCCGTGGTCCTTTTCATCTTTGAAGGTTTATTCTACATGTGTAGATACAACAGGGATGATAGTAAACCCAGTGTGCCGTGGTCGCACATCCTTCAGGACTATTGACAACCTTGATATGCTGAATACTCTAAATGCTAAACTGGTTTTAAACGAATATTCGTCAGCAACTGCCCTCCAGATCTGCGAACTTCGGCATGCGCGATGAAGGCATGCATGATATTTCAAGAATGAGAGTACATTCGCGTATGCCTTGCGATTTGCGGCAGCTTCCTGTGTGTTAAGAGCAGAGCTACGGCTTTTTATGGAGGTACTTTCGGTATTAAAGCAGAAGATCTAACGCAACTTGTCACAGGAAGTGTGCTTGTTGGAATCGTTTCTTAATGATATAATGCTTCGATTGGAAAATCAGGAAGAAAAAGGAAAAGTTCTCGATGAGCCTTAGCCTAGGTAAGTGAGATTCGGCTAGTGGCAGTCCGTTATTTCCGTGTTCCCAAGCTCCCATATGTTCCCATATGGCTTTCGTATAAATGACCTTAAAGCAAGATTTTAAGGAATCATTAACAAGGGCATTTTTTATCGTTCCAAGAAAGTCTGGCCCACTAAACTTTCCGGTTTCGCTAAGTGAAGAACTCGGTGTGCCTAAGGTGCGAGGTGGAATCAACGACCTTGTTTGCAATTTAGGGCAGCTAATTTTTTCTAGTCCCTGTGCTATGCGTGCCCCAGGAATAATAAATGGGAGTAATTTGGCATCAGATTTCATCGAATAATTCGTCATCGTGTCGTGTGAGAGTCGATGGAATTCATCATCTTGTTTTTCGTTGGCAATCCTGTTTTAAGATGCTTAACACTTACTAATTATTGCCGAAATAAATAGTAGATTGTGTCGATCGATGGGCGCGTGTGGCGCAGTGGCCGGAGGCGTCCCGCAACACCCATGTGGAATGGATCCTCGCACCCATGGCCCACCAAGCCTTCCATCCATCCGAGGTTAGCAAATTGGTACAAGACTTGCATGGGAGGAAAGCAGCACTGGCTCAATACATTGGCAGGCCACCGCAATTCATTGTAAAGGCCAGATACGCATCCAGTCATCTCCAAACGATGCTTAATGAAGCTGAATGTATGGTGTATCCTTCAGGGGATTGATCAAAGCTAAGAGCTTTATCCTTTTATTGATCGACGAAAATCACTGGCATTAGGTTACTCTCATGGTCGCTGGTTTTCAAGCATTTTCGAAAATGGCTTTATGGAAGACGTAGATTTTTGTTGAACGAAGCAGTTAAGATCACGTCATTCGTCAGAAGTGAGTTGTGTGCTTGTCAAATTAAAACACATCACGACATATTATTTAGCAAGACCACGATGAAAAAACGAGAGCTTCATATCTGTAATGACGGTCATCCGTCTATGAATACTTGTATCGAAGGCGTTTCATAAAGACATGCATGTGTATGTAAAACAACTCATAAGCACAACGGCACTACACTAAGTTGAAGGCGATCACTTGCGTTTCTCCTCGAATTTGATTGACTCCAATCGTACGACGTTGTTTTCTGAAACAGTCAGTTTGCGGATGAGAACGAAACGCCTCTGGGTAGAGGTCGGCCGTGGCATCGTTGCCGCCGACTCGACCACCACCTCGTCGCAGACGTTTTTACGTACGTGGAAAAGCTAGTGTCAGTGCCAAACTATCTAATCTATAAGATTCCGCTGTTATCAGGTCAACTCAAACATTGTGTTATGTCATCAGAAGGAAAAGTAACAAAAAAATAAGGATAATTTGAAAACAGTAGAAAAACACGGAAATTTTTTTGAAAAAGTAGTATAACTTTTTCCTAGCACTTTTGCTTTACCACATAACGGATGCGCGACTTTTAGCAGATCTGCCTCTTGGGAGGAAGCCTAGTTTCCGGCCTTTAAGGAGTTGCCGGTTTTTTTGAAAATAAGGGATAATTTTTCGAAAAATAGGGACTGGGGGCGCTGTTAGCATGACAGGATTGTGGAAGAGAGTTTACTCTATCGTTCCGCGCTTATGGATGGGGTGTATGCCACTGTTCACAATGTGTAACCATCGCCAATCATACACAGACTTTGCTTTTAGCACTGGCAAGTGTTTTGTAATTTATAGTGGGTCTACGTCGGTATTTGTTTTTGTACCCGCACATTCCCTACAACAATTATGACCCATAATAGCGACTAAAATGAAAGAACACTTAGTGGTCGACCAAATCATCGGTCGATATAGGTGTTTGAAAAGGGTTTTTGGAAATCGTTAGCTGTAAAGAATGGCTTTTCCAGTTCGGTCTCTACGACCGAATAGCTATTAAAAACTGAATCAAAGAAAGGACTAGTGCAAAATTGATGAAAATTGTGAGAACGTCACCTTTCCTCGTGTCAGGCACTTTCATGGTGATCATCGCCGGAGAACCAAGAATCTCATCTGGAACCAAAAAATTGAGAGCACCATTTATGCGTGTTGGAGTATCTACAATTTTCTTTTGTTCGATATTTTTACTTTGACGTCTGAGCAAAATAGAGGCTTTTGGATTCAGGATCACAACAATGTGTGGCTTCATGTACAATCAGAAACTCTCACTCACTCTTGGTGTCCTTTTGTGGTCGTGGACTATCTGGAGGCACTGTAGGTGGTGCAAGGTGACCGTGTAATACGGTCAGATCCGCCTGAGCTAAGCAACTCAATTTTTCATGGACTGATATCTCTTCCACCAAAAACAGATTAAAATCAGAAAATTCAGCGGCAAAAATCAATGTAGTAATCACTCACATCCTTGGAGTCTTGTCGAAACGCCATCTGACGGACTAAAGTTGGTCGACGTACACCCAACATGACATTTTTTTAAGCGATAAAAATAATCTGCAAACGAAAATACAAGGCAGAGCGGCTTACAAGTAACGATATGGAAGTAGAGAAATGTTGTACGAATAACTTTATCGAAAATGGAAAAGAAATGGTAAGAACGGATATCTGTGTAAGAGGTTCGAAGGGATTCGCAAAGTTCCCGAGAATTCGATAGAGATTTTAGCAATACAACGTGGCTATCAAACCAGCATGTTCTACCGCGCTTTGTTATTCGTTTGCTAATAAGCTTCCCGTTCCATTTCACTGACACTATGTAAGCTTTACCATTTCTTTTCGCCGACTTTTTCCATTGGTTCGTCATCTGGTCTCAATTCCATCTACAGCTGGCATTCCGTGCAAAGCACAGCGGTATGAATTTGTGTTAGACTTTAATTTTTCGATGAGCGCTGATGGGATTTGATGAGATTTTCCAATTGATTTTCGCTTTATTTGAACAAAAATATTATGCTAACCGAAATTTGACACCGTTTGATTCTCCACGATGTACGCGGGTAACACAAGTTTCTTTGTTAGGCAGATTTACTCAGACGGTGGAGGTTTCAAAGAGTCAGAGTAATTTTTACTTTTTTTTTATTTTCTGCCTTCTATTATTTTTATGTCAGAGTATTAAACGAAATACAACCACAAGATTGCTGAGATATTTGCAAAACTCCGGACCGCAGGTGTCCGCGGTGGGGAACGAACGCGCTATTGACCTTATCGGGGAGTAACGCGTTCACCACCACACCATGCGGGTCCTTCGTTTCGCCTGTCTCTCAGCTAGTTCTATCGATCTGTGCCGTCAGAGCAATTATTTAGACGTCGCGAATCCACTCGTGTAAACAACTTAAGTGCTTTTTTTTTTACCATTGGACTGTTTGACAACATGTGGACTTCACAACTTTACGGAAGAGACTTGGAACTGTCGCTCTAATAGTAGAACTTTTCCACAACATTATCTTCACTGTGGCACGTGTAGCGCAGTGGTAGGTCTCGCTCTGAAACACACTCGTGGGATCAGTCCTCGCGCCCATGGCCCACCTGGCCTTCCATCCTTCCGGGGTTGGCAAATTGGTACCAGACCTGTCTGGGAGGATAGCAGCACTGGCTCGATACATCGGTAGGTCACCGCCAATCATTGTAAAGGCCAGATATGCATTCAATCACCTCCAACGATACTTAGTGAAGAAGTGGAATGCATGGCGCATCTCTCAGGTAGTGATCAACGTCGAGAACTTTTATCCCTTGTAAGAATAAGTTTCAGAAAACTTTCTGATCATGGAAGAGAAAGACAACAGTTTCTCTTCGGCCTATAATGTCTTCATTCATTCATTAAACCCAGTAAATGCACATATGATTGGCTATCGCTGTTCTTGTTGATGAGCAAAACTTTGGTGAACACCTGAGAAATAAATGTGCCTTGATGAAGAATGTTCCTCTAAAAATGAAGCATCTACCAAGCGCTAGTGATTGCGGTTGTCTCATTAGAAGCTGAGCACATGGGATGTAAATAATTGTAACATAACTGATCACAGCAGTAAGAAAAATGAAAATATCACAAGAGAACAGAATAAGATAAATTACGAAAATCTATCCCTATTCACTGGCATATTAGCGCTCTCAGCATGCCGTCTTCAGTGCTTTTCCAAAAGTCTCATTTGTTAAAAGGAATTGAGCATTTGTTGAATTTAACACCAAATTCATAGGGCTTCTAGAAATCAGGACATTCATAGAAAAATATAGGGTTCCGAAACCTAAGTCAGAGGGCTACTGGCTTGACCCAGCCAGTCTTGCTTCACGACGACTCACTCATCGTTAGTAAAGCTATTCGTTCCAGATCGAGGTGACATGATTTCTAACCGATGTTTTGCTTTCGGAAGAACTTGAGCACTGGAAACCACTTTTCGTTATTCTATCTTGGGCAGTATAAAAATTAATTTGAAGGAATAAAGACGGCTTAATGAACTGCTGAATAGAGTCCTTTTCACGAACACGTAATGGGTTTAACCGGATACGAAAGTAAATTAAGAAAAATCCGATGTCTTAATAACCTTTGTGCGAAGACAAAGTTATGGTGACTGGTTGAAAATGTAGCTCCTAATAGTTTCAGAACTAATGTTTCTTAATAGATCATCTTCTTTTCAAAGATTTTCTGGTTAGCCGGCGTATTCTTGCTAGCAACAAATAAATTTACATAATTAGAACTTCATGGAGGTATAAATGAGGCAAAACTGGCAAAAGAAAGCGCCGACGATGCTTAGCTTCCTAGTTTTTCGGATGCACGAGGACAACGGATGAGAGTATTGCGAGCCGAAATGGAGATTTACATACTGCAATTCGTATATGATCCGTTCAGAGCTTTTCTTTCTTAGCGCTGGGGGAAATAGAATAAAAAGTGCATGAAGAAGAAAGCTGAACAAAGTCGTGGGCTTAGCCACCCACAATGACCGCTATTTGTTCGGAGTGCCCCTTCTACGTTGGCGATGGTTGTGGGTGGCTGGCCAAAGATCGCTCTACGGCCAACGTGCTCCGGCCCGATGTTCGGGGTTTCGAATCTCGTTGGATGTGAACGAGGACGAACACTCATCGGGCTGTCTGATCGGACAGTAGCGAACGCTTATACGACCGGACAAAAAGAAAGTATTTATGGAAAATTTCGTGTGTCTGTGTGGTAGTCATGGTGACGTTCACGTGGTACTTTATCGACCTGGCACTGGCTATATATGGACAAACATTTATGATCGGCTATGCACGTATCGGGATGGATATCGACCAGTCATAAATTGCTTAAGCAAGTTAATTCGCGAAAGCAATTATCGCGAGTTCATTCGCATGATGAAGCAATGTGGAAGCAAAACTGGATTCTTGAAACGTCTATAGATCGAGTGGCCAAGGCAGACCCATTCGTGAGTCGGTGCCGCGATAAAGTTATATTATTCCATTCCTCTCAAGTGCATTTTAAATATTCAAAAACTTTTTGGCAATTATGGACCAAAAATTTGAATATACAACAGCAATGGAGTAGAAGAAAATGATAAGATTACAACCAAAGCAGATTTCGAGCCGAGCCTTGAGAGTTCTGCTAGAAAATGAGCGGACGTGTGGGCGCCTGAGGCTCCTAGCGACCACCATCACGTGGCAATTCTTGAGATTAACAGCCAGAAATTGAATATTCATTCGCTCGTTGGAAGAGAAAAATCGATCCTTGGTCCAGATGATATTGCGTTTGAGAATTCTAACAAATAATAGTGATTATACCGTTTTCACTGAATCGTGTGGTAAATTTCCATGAGGACGACGATGTCGTCGAAAGCCAGTCAAGCAAAAATTTAGTCCTGAGCTCACGTAAGCGCATCAATAAAGCAGGGCATTAAGGCGGAGTCTAAGTTCTGCACCAATTAATTCGAAATCGACACTTCTTTACTAGGTCCATTTCAGAAGTGGTTTCTAATGTAAGGCGAATAATGGGCACTTTACGTTACTGGCGAGCAGGCAAAAAAGTTGAATACAGGACGACGGCCAGTTCCATTTCCAAAGCCACACCATGCATAAGGATATCGTTTACACTAATTAGAAAATGCGCTTTTTTACCAAAAGTTTCCAAACGCGGACCAAACAGCTTGAGATCTCTACTCTCGACCTTTGAGTGAATCACATTGAAATTTAGGTGAGGTAAACTCTGATCAATCGATAAAGTTTAATTCCTTCGAATTTAAAGAGGGAAACGTATGTCCAATATTTTGTAGGTATCGGTGAAAATTTCCTTCTGAACCGGATATTAGTCAACGGGAGGGCAGAGTCCCGAAAGTGTAATCATACTGCTCAAGGGTAAACATTTACATTTGTAGTAAAAGCACTATGAAATTTTCCGATGTTGCGCTAGCCTTAGAACTCTCTCGCGTTTCAAGTTCTGGAAGCAAAATGATAGGAAGTGCATGCAATCTTCAACATCTCATTGAATTGATGAACCGGTCGACTCTGTCGCAAGTAATTTCCTTTGGAAATTAAAAAAATCGGCTACGAAATTTAAATTAGGTTATGGAATTTGAAGGAGAGGGTTTAATGTGTGAATTCTTAACGACTAGCGAGAACTTTTCTTCTGCTTTTGGTGCGGTAGTGAGAAGCCGAGCGAAGTCGAAGTGCTCTCGAAGAGTGTCCGTTAATAAAATATGAATAATAGGGAGCAGCAGTTCGGAAAAAAAGCCTGTCTAGTTGAATTTTTCAATATAACATTGCTGTAAAATGCGAGATATTTGGAAGGCCAATGTTTCAGTCCTCGATTCTCAAACGGTTAATAGTCAATAAACAGATTTGCATATGTAAGGATCTTAAAAAACGAAGTGTTTTGACGCGATATCTGCTTCACCGTTGTTGAGCAGAACTGTTATGAGTACAGAAGTGTGTGACCCGAGTATTCTAGGGATAGCAAGCGAAGTGGCAGAGGAACTTCACGGCTCCGAGGAGGGCCTGCAGTTAATCATAAGGTGACTATCATATAGACCACAAGAATTTCGTATGAAATGTCTAGAGATTGTAGACAACCTAAAAAAACAGAGTCAAAGCCTTGGCATCCGATTAGGGCAAAATCTTTCTTTTTTCTCGCCAACTCTGAAGTAAAACGCAGAAAGCAGTTAGAGATACCATGCAAAATTTGTGACTGGTAGCTTTGTCCTATCAATATCAATTTATCAAATCTGATTGACTTCTTGCACTTAGTAGCGCCAAGCACTTATTTCTTACTACTTGTAGGAAAATTCTAGAGCGACAGCTGTGGTAGCTTAGTGTTCAGAGACCTTAGCAGGAAGTAAGAAGTTGGAAAATTTTGCCACACTGGATTTCTAGTGGACCATGGACGATGACATTCAGTTCAACACGGCTTCCACGTATAATCGTGTTTTACTCCATAGTGTACAAAATGACTCTTCTCTACAGACAAATACTTCGTATGCTCCTAAAGTAAATTAGCTCTACGAAAACCTCTTTGCAACAGACCTTCAAACTGGATGGAGCTGGTCTGAAGAAATGATTCAAGATGAAAAACCTCAATTCAAAGGGAGAAGGATAACGTCGTGAGATCGTTCACGTCTTGAGCAGTACGACGGCTTTCATCCCGTCGGTGTAGTGAAGTAGCCTTATTAGATAGGGCTATGGATACATGTTTTTCGAGTAATAATATCACGCGCAAAATTATTTCTAATATAGAATACTGAGAAAAAACTTAATGGATATCATGGCATAGGACTGATGACGACTGACAACACAGCAAAGTTCGTCGGCAAACAGCCATTCAGCGACGATCCGTCTCGTTTGAACAGACACAGCACTCCGGCTCCGTCCCACGAATACATCGTCACTCACGACGCCGACGAAACTTGTTGCTGTCACTCTGCTTTTCGTTGAATATTCTCCACAATCTCTTGGTTGAAAACTGCAGACACAAAAGCTGAGGAAAACATCTGACGAAGAACATCTGGTGTCATATGTAGATTTTTTACGTCGGTATCTCATTCGTGAGCAGAGTACGGGAATTCTAACGATTTCTGATGTCTAAGATCTGTTTGTTTGCTATCGTCTTCTCATCTAAAATTACCGGATAGACGCTTTATAACCAGAAAAACAAAGTTTAAAGAACAACATTTCAATTCAATTCAATTTCAAGAACAACAATCACTTACCAAACTGGAACAATGTCTCGCTCCTCTGATAATAGTATCGGCAAAGATTTTCCTGCGAACTCCGCTTTGAAACATTTCATTCAAATTCTGATAGCTCACTTAACTTCGCAACTGCTCCTTTAGTACACCGTCCAGAAAAAATAAATGAATCATATGAATCAGTCTTCACGAGAAACTGAGCAAATCACTTAGTGTGGTTGAGAACTTACGAATTTGACGACAGAGTGTCCATGATGCTTTGTTTCTTCATCCTTGCGTAATACTTTGCCTTTTAGAACTCTTCTAGCTCGAGACATCAACTCATACTAAAGTGCTTGCTTGGCAAAATGTGTCGCTTACCGCCCCGGCAATATGCGCAGTGTCGGGCTTTGGTTCGATCCATAATCCATAATCCACCCTACAAGCCTTCCATCCCTCCGAAGTCGGCAAACTGGTACCAAACCTGTCTTGGAGGTTAGCATCACTAACTCGAAAGGTCGGTGGGCTGCCGCAGTTCAATATATATATATATATACCGGATGTCCATTCAATGGCCTCTTCGACTGATGAGTCGCGTGCATGGCGCATAACTGATGGATTGGCCAATGCTGAACGCTCCATCATTTTTATTCATAGTCATTATGAGTCAAATTGTCAAGGACCATATAACACAGTGGTTGATGTGTCATTTCACTTTTTTAAGAGGCTCGAAGAGTTAAATCGATAACGCGTTGTGTGTAGCCTATAGCATAGTGCAGTGTGGTCATCGGTACACATTTGCGGCGAAGCTGATTTTTCGAAATCAAACGAAGGTTTCTGCATTAGTAAGACAGTGGTAGAGCTGAAATTTCACAGACATATAGACTTTGGTCTAGGGTGTGTGTGACGCAGTGGTCAGAGGCGCCCTGCAACACACATGTGGAACCGATCCCGGCGCCCATGGCCCAACAATCCTTCCATCCCACCGGGTCAACAAATTGGTACCAGGCTTGTGTGGGAAGATAGCAGTACTAGCCAGATATATCGGTAGGCCACCGCGAGTCATTGTAAAGGCCAGATATGCATTCGATCGCCTTCGAACGATGATTAATGAAGTTGAATGCACAGCGCATCCCACAGGAATTGATCAACGCTGAGAGCTTCATATTTTTTTTTATAGCCTTTGCTCTATTAAGGTCCATGTAATCTTTACAAGACTCTTTTCACTATTTTACATTTTTAGCATCGAAATTTTTTTAAAAAACTGAAAGCGCAAAACACAGAACTCAAGTGGAATACCAACGACACATTGCAGATTCAGCTGCACTTGGTCTCAAAATACGGACTTCAACGAAAAAGTGTGGAGTTAGCATGTATCGCCTCGAAATCTGAATCATTACGAGAATTATTCTGATCCGAAATGTGACCGCTTAAAATTGAAAGCAGCCATTGCGTCAGCAAGAGACGTACTGAAATCAACGCTTATATTCGCTAGTGTGCTAAGCGCTTTCTAAGCCAGCGGTTGATCATGTCACTGAGATGCGCCATCGCACTTCTTCCATAAACAAAGAAGAGACTAAAAAATTGCACTTTGTTTATACGACGAGAGAATTCGTAAGCTGAGAAGCAAATCAGTCAGTACTGCTCTGAAGCAACCTAGTCCATGCTTTTTGCTCGATGGGTGATGAAGAACAGTAGCTGTTCATCTCAATCAGTTTGATGAACTCGTAGTTCTTAAGTGTTCCATAGTAGGACTCGTTTACAATCAAAGAAGTTACATAACACCAGCAGTTTTTACAGAAGTTTCAAAGGTGATTTGATAGCTTCCACAGAAAATTAATCAGGAAAGATGTAGTTATTTTTAGTCTATTTATTAGTTAGTTAATAACGACTAGTAAGTGGTCTGCCGAAATAGAGACAATCCCTGCCTTGCTGGAGGAAACAGAGAATAATTAATGACCAAGAAAAAAACCAATTCATCAAGAGCATCTGGTTTAATGCAGAAGAGCTTATATTGCTGAGGTGATCGACTGAGGGTATCACGGCTTACGTCTATCTAAGACATCTGTGGGCATGGGGTTTAGAGACCTAAGCAGAGCACAACGATGTGCGTGAGCACCATTCAAGGGTCCGGTAAATGTCAATCGCAGGCCAACTTGCGGGCCATGGACGACGTGCTCACATGCCTCACCCAACAGCTATTTTTCCAGTTCTCTATCTGTGCTGCAGGAGGATGAGATAATATCTGAGCTATGCTGGAGAAGTATGTAAAATTCACCAGCACTGAAGAAATCTCTTCTATGAGTTTCGATATCATCAAAATGACAACGATGTAGATCTACATAAAGGTGGGCTGCCTGATTTTTTACACGAGTACACGAGTTCTTTCATTAAGTCTCACCTTGAAATGTAGTCGCTGAACCATAAGATGCACGCGAACCAACATATAAATTCGGTCACCGAAATTAGTGCACGATACGTGCTTTTATTTTCCTTGAATGTATCCGGAAGCATGTTCTTACGAACTGCCCTTTTTAGCCGACGCGAGGTTGGTACAGATATTCGCATTGTTGTTGTTCTAACAATGACTACCGTTTCGGCTGCTTCGCTTTCCTCCCTCAAAGCCTTGACGTTGGACCACCCGTGTGTTATCCTCTTTATCTCCTTTAACAATTTATCCCTCGTGAACAACACACGGGTGGTTCAACGGCAAGGTTATGAGAAAGGTGAAGCCGCTGAAACGTCGGCCATTGTTACAACAAGAAGAATGAGAACAAACAATAAGAACATTTATACCAACCTCGCGTCGGCTAAAAAGGGCAGTTAGTAGGAACATATTTACAAATATATCGATTATTATGCCGAGGTTTACCGAAAATCAAACTTTTCCTGAATACTTTTTTCCCAGTGCTGTAGCAATATAAACTAATGCAAAGCTTGTTTTATACAGCGCTAGACTTTATAATTTAATTATAATACAAATACCTTTTTGATGAATTTCAAAGGTTAGAATTCCAATTGCCAAAACAGCGGTTTCGGCGAACCCGAACATGCTGCCACACAGGCAGCTCGAAACGTTAATGTAGTTAGTGGACAAGGAAGTGTTAGCGAATTCGCAGTGCAACATTGCATTAAAAAATTTCGCCGGAGCCAATTCGACGTTGAAGATGGGAATGGTGGCAAAGACCCTGGTGCTACTTGCGATGGGAAACTGAAAGCTTTCCTGTAAGCAAATGCACAATAAACTCTTCAGCAACCACTGGCAGAACATGGTATAAGTATCTAGACTGTTTCGAGCCATACGAAAAAAACTAGCAAGTCGAGGAGGTTTGAAAATTGGATGGAGCACGAATTGAACAATCCTTCTCCGTGATAACGATGGACCACATGTCCCAAATCCGACGCTGCAGGGGTTGATCGAGCTGGACTACGAAACCTTGCCTCATCCATCATGTTCTACAGACCTGTCACCAACCGACTGCCATTTCCGCAAGCACTTCGACGGCTTAATGTTCGAAAAAACCAAGCGATGGCAGAAACTACCTTCAACGGCTTCGCTACTTCCAGGAATCCAAAGTTTTACGAAAATGGAATGCACAAATATATTTTTGATTTGCAAAAAGTACACTGTAATGGGTCTTGTTGCCAAATTTGTGCTGAGTTCAGATATGTAGGTACAAAGGCACACGTGGATATTTTGCACTAATTTCCCATCAACCTCTGCTAAAAATAAAATATGTATCAATATTACATATGGCACTACAATAATTTATCCAGTTGTGGCAGTAGACGTTTGATTTATTAAATCTGCTGCTTAAAGTGGAGGAAATCCGTTTAAGCCCATATAGCCTTATGAGCCACTTCAGAATATGTCATGTAGCCTAGCAACTAATTGCCACCAACACTAGGCACAAAAGAACGATCTTACGGTCGAAATTGAATAACGTAGCTATTCCTGAGGCCAGGGATCGTGTGTTGACCGTGATATTTTGGTTTTAAAATGTCTAAGCTTTTCCTTTCTTTGAAAGCTAGCTATTCTTCATGGCAACTGCTAATGTATTTCTATTTTCCTAATAGGGATAGGTAAACGATAAAAGGAAAAGCGCACGTCATTGATCAATCGGCGGGTGAAGGGTCATACATTCGACTCTATTAGGGATCATACAGATGACTGAATATTCTGGTAGTCTGAGTGAAACAAAGGGGATGGGAGTGGTACCAAGACTGCAGGTCAATTTTTTTATGCTCCCTGTTATGGTTGGTACCAATTTGAAAACGCCAAAGTTAGAGAGCTCGGTTCGTAACCCAACAAATTAGCGAACTCGCATTGATTGCACCACTCCTTTAACCATTGCGCCAGACGCATTTCATTTTTATATAGATAGTTCCGTAAATACATAATACACTGAAAGTCTATTCAAACATAACATCCACGTGTGCTCAGGTACCTTCATGGCGACGAGTGCTCGTCGACTAAATTGAAAATATTACTTACATACTTACTTGGACACTTGGACGGCCTGTCTACACTAGTTGCACAGAACGCAGCACATTTTCGATTAGCTTCTTTACCTCTCAATCGTCTTCCATGGTAATGGTTTGATTCGAGCAAGGTGGTGGGTGCGAATCTCATACCGTGACCTTCAAAATACCTGCAGCCGCGAGTACAGCTAATTAACTTTAGTAACGAACCCGTCAGTCCAATATGTAGGTGGTCGCCCTAAGGGCGCCTGCATTCTCGTGAAATCTACTCTACAGTTTTTTCGTCAATCTGTCGTCTGTTCTTCTCATTATGTGACCTGCCTATGTTTCGCCGTCGATGTGTATTTTCCTGGCCCCCAAAGATGGGATAGATTTCGAGGATCCAAGCTGCACATTTTGGCTAGACGTTGTGTGTGCCGATTGTGTTTCAGAAGACATCGTTCAAGTGCTCAGTGGGTGGGGCGCATATTTCATGATGTGGTTGAAGTATCACCTAACGTCTCTACTGCATAAGAGAGCGCAGGGAGGACTGTTGAATCGAAAAGGTGAGCGCTGATTTTTGGGTCCCTTAGATGATCGGCATCTTCTTTGAGAAGGCCGAATGCCGCCCATGCTGCTTTCCTTCTCCGGTCTGATCCCTTCTTCATTTTGTTCTCCATCTTCATTAAACGTTCAAGATACACTTACGAGATGGTTTCTGTAATCAGAGAACCATGCAGTTCGATTTGTTCACCTTCGCACCATGGGTTCTTCGTGCCTAGACCTTCGTCCTACATATGCGCAGTCCAATCTTTTTTTCTTCTTCGTTGAGTTCATTATGCATGGTTTCTGCTTCGCTGATACTCCTTGAAAAGGCGACGATGTCATCCGCCAAATGAAGATCAGGTGTAGGAATTCTCCATCAATATGTATGCTCTCTTCGTTCCAATCGAGTGAATTCACTATCCACTGCAGTGCGGTAGTAAACAGCTTTGGCGTTATTGTGACGCCTTGTCGAGCTTCCTTTCTTCTGAGTATGGTGAGCGTTTGATGAAAAGGCTATATTTTCGTGATGCAGGGCTCATTGGTGTGCTCTTCTGATAACCACTGAATTCAATGGCACAGCAGCCTACATCGTAGTGATACTACGTGGTCATAAATGGTGTTATGTAATACCTTCTTACGTCTAAGGAGCTTTATGTAGAAATGTACGTAATCATCGACATTATTGTAGCTTGGTGCTGCGTAAAGCATTCAGGGCAGAATGCTTGATGCGCTCGTGTGATGGCAAGTTCTTCAGAACATTATTTACGATAACTCATTTCTTTTCATCGGGCAATCTCATAACCCACATTGGTGCGCCTGCTAACAGCACTGGCAGATTATTGGCATCGTAGCTTATCGATCATTAGAGGAATCGGCAAGAAAAAAGCTGGTCAGTTGCAGGAGCAGGTTTTCTTATGTAGTAGGTGCTCTTATCATGATCGATCGGCGCTCACAAGGCAGGCGTATGGACTTAACACTTAGTAGTTTAAAAAGATACGTACTTCCTATGCGAGTATGACGTGCAATTTTTTTCTGATACCTGGACATCATTTATTGGGAGGATCCCAGTGCTTCGGGCACTCGATTCATTTCCTCGCATCCGTCATCCATAAAGATCTTTGAAGCGTTGTATGTGGGTTTACCTGCTGCTCAAGGATTTTTAATCTTCGTTATGAATGCTTTTAAATGCTGGTTCCCTATTCATTCCCCTGGAAATTTGGGGCAGCCATGGTAGAGTGTTCCCTTGTTGATTGGAGGTAGTGAGTTGATTACAGACTGGTCGGTCACCAATTCCCCAACCCCAAAAGATGAGAGATATAATGAATGCGGTGGGTTGTGGAACCAGTGCCTTGGTCGTTATGGATAACATAACTACTACTGCGCTACCTTCTCCCCAACGACTTCCGATAGTCATAATTTGTTTAGTCCCAGTCAATTCAGGCATTTTATGAGCAGCTCGGCTGAATGTTGGTTTCCAGCATGCATGAATTAAAGAAGGACGTAGTATAGTTCTAGAACTTTGGCAACGTTTAAGTTTGTAAACGAAACTAGAATTTCTGACATTTATCCGAGTTCTTAGCTATGACGGGAAGTAATTCTGGGGTGTTTAGAAGAAGAAAGTGAAGAAAAGAAAAACTTTGAAAAAAGTCCATGCAAAACACCTTTTGTTGAGAGTTAGACCAACCATTTCTGTTAACAATGAATAAAGTGCCAAAGAAATATGAGACGTTTACGAAATCTACTGCTCCACGCTCCTCGGCCGTATGGAGCTTGTTGTGGATTTATAAGAAAGAAGGCGTTGAGCACCACATTCATGAAATAGTAGGGATAAATAGAAAGTTTTTCTAAATGGATAGAGGAAAAAGTCGTATTCTTTCGTTGTCTTTCATCACTGGCCTATTTGTATTTAAATAACGACTCAATCAAGATCGGTCTGTCGTACGCGATTTGCCTTTCTCTGACAACAGGATTCTCGGTCAAGTTGTGGTTGACACGAATCTCCTCTACAGTGGGAGAATAAGCTAATTCGCATCACACTGTTGCTACAAGTACAATATTTTTATATTTTCTATGAAGATTATAGCAATACTCGTCTTGGTTTATAAATGGATTCACCTAATCATTTGACTGCAAACTGATCCGGCAACTGCTAGGTGAGATTCAAGAGGAGAATTCGACCGGTTAGAGTATCGTTGCTGCCTTCTAACCTGTTGAGCTTATAAGGCTCCTAGTAGATAATGTCATGAGTGATTCTGTTAGCGCAAGGTAAAATTATGGAGCATACAATAATCAATAAAGTAGGAAAAAAATCACATTTTCGAACCGACTTTCCCTTAACCTCGGCATGGGTAATAACAATACTTTTTGGATTGTTCAGCTTATTGTAAGAAAGCTAGAATGCAGCTTTAGGGTTTTCAGAGCCACGACAAAATATTGCACGCAAATCATCACTCTTTGCAAAAGTACCATTTCTCTCGGTAGAAGCTAATATAATACACTATAATATAACACTGTTACATACAAGTCCAGAGAAGAACAAATTACTGACAGTGGGTAATGAGCCAACAACTACTCTGTCTAAAACAATACTGCAAATGAAGTTATTCCAATCGAAATTGTCTCCATTGGATTGAAGGCTTGATGCGACCACGAAGAACCAAATCAGAAGAATGAACAGCTTTGGACAATCGACTCGATTCACTACGGCCCAGAGGAAGGTGAAGGCACCAAAACGCATGCAGAATGAATATTTTATAGCAACCTACTATGACCTACACAATCCAACAATAAACCAAAACGAAGTGTGTTGCAGAGTAGAAAGCAAAGTTGACTTCTGAAGAGGTTAAATTTCTTAAGGTGACGACAGACCCGCAGGCAGATCTGAAGAGTAATAAGGATCCTGGGTCAAAACGACGGCTACACAAAATACCGATTGGCAAATGAATGCTAGGATAGCCAAAAAGCTATGAACGACGCTGTATCATAGCATTGTTTGTTTTCTGTGCACGTCGATGGTGCGAAAAGTTCGATGGTAAAGCTGAGCCAATACTAGAACAACTTTGACTGTTCAGACCATCAATATGTTCTTCGATGAAGAAGCCTGCCGTTAACGACCAAGGATGAATTCGGGAATCCTCAAGGAGAATTGGCTTTTTTAATGAGTTCGCTTTGCGTACAGGAGAACGATGCTGGATTTTTCTGCGTAAATGCTTCAAATAAATCACTCCCACCAAAGGGTTAGCTAATTTATCGGTGACTTTTCGGAGAAAATACCGCACTAACATACCTTAAAGAGTTCTTAGTCTTTTCGATACAAACACATTAGCGTTCTACATTAGCAAATCAACCACTAATCGAATGAGGTGAGTATCAAAATGCCGAAATGCATTAGAAGTTTTCCAACTCGAATTCATTTGACCTTCAGTTGCTTTAGTTTGTGTAGATTTTCACCGCGAGGAGAGGAAGGCATTGCGTGAGTACCTACAAAGTTCATTGGTTCCAAGAATTATGAAGGCTTGGTGCTTCTGTCTAAAAGTCCAACTCAATCTAGATGTGACGTCAACAACACATCTGAGGCAAATATAAATTCCGCCAAGGGCATTGTGAATTCGTCGAGCGGAACAATGTGACGGGATAAAAAAAACCTCTCGGCGTTGCTCAATCCCTGTAGGATGCGCCATGCATTCGACTTCATTAAGCATCGTTTGGAGGTGATTGAGTGCATATCTGGCCTTTACAATGACTCACGGTGGCCTACTGATGTAACGAGGCAGTGCTGCTTCCCAAAGAAGTTCGGTACTAATTTGCCGAACCCGGTGGGATGGGGGACTTGGTGGGCCATGGGTGCGGGGTTTGATTCTACGTATGTGTTCCAGGGTGTCTCCGACCACTGCACCACACTCGCCCTTATGACGGGAGCGAATTTAAAGTGGCTGTACATGTCCCAGAGATAAGGTTCAAAACGCCTGAGTGATTTCGGACTTATGGCAGAAGCACAAAATTCAGCTATGATTCCCTTTTACTGAAACACTCGTTGTACTCGTGTATTCTGAGGAAGATATGACGTAATCCTTTGTTCACCTTTGACCACTTCAAGAGCCACGATGATGTGAATAAATGTGAAGTAGGCATTCGATGCAGCTCTGTGAGAAAAAGAGAAAGATAAAGTAAGAGCAGTACGTGAATTTTGCAGCTCGCTTTCGGCTCAGGTAGTAGTTAAAGAAAACACATCACCAGACGCTGTCACATTTTGATGAAATTCATTCAGCTAAGAAGGCTTAGCAGTCCCTAAATTCATTAACATGCGACGTAGCGTACGACTCAGAAAGGATTTAAAAGGTGTTTTGGTTCCTGAAGATCATAAATCACAGAAACGGAAAGTTTTTAAATAAGACCACTTTAATGCTGAGATATTTGCAAAACTTGGACCCTAGGCCAAATCGAACTGCGATTACCCTTACCGGGGTTCACGTGTTACGCATGGCACGGCACCACTGAATGAGGTTTTATCTGCCTTTCTCTCATCCAGTCTTTTTACCTAACGGTGACATCAGCAGTCAACGAGTATGATTTAGGAGGCATATACTGTCTTCAAACCCAGTTAAGCGGAGATCTAGTAGAAATCACTTGCTTGACGGGTGATTGCTGATGGGTAAAAAGACTGGCTAAGAAAAAGGTAGAACGAGAGTCTCAGTGATGTCGAGAGTAGCACACGACCCCCGGAAATGATAATCGCGCTTTGATCTGGCCTGGGTTGTAAGTTTTGCAAGTATCTCAACATCATTGTCGTTGTATTTAACATAATACTCTGCCGTGAAAAAATAATGGGCAGCAGATAAAAATAGCACATTGTGAAAAATTTTCGTGAAAAACCTGCCGCTACCAAATGTCCATGGTACACTTTTGTATTCGGCGATTCATGAGTGTTTTGGTTACTCTCCAAAACTCTGCTTAGTAAGTAAAGGCAAGCAAATAAAACTTCCACAAATCCGCTTCGTAGTGGTGGTAATCGTCTGTTTGTGGACTGCACGAATTCGTACTCGGAACCGCTCCTTCTCATTTCAGAAATTTCGGAAGCGCGCCTGTAATCCGAAAATGTGTCTGTCGGTGCGGTCCGCTAATCCGGAGAGCCCTTCTGTCTGTTCTCTCATGCGAACACGCCCGTCGGCCCTCACCCATTCTCGTGCACTGTCCACTAAGCTTACTAAACAAATATGAGATGTTGACAGGAGCATCGATCGATGTCAGAAAAGGAGACTGCACCCTACACGTTGCTATTAGTTGAAGGACTTGTAATATTTGACGGTCACAGTGTTGATTGTAGGTGGACGAAACTCCAGTCTCTAATAAATAACTTCTTTTATGTGTATAAAGGGTGAAACCGTCGCATTCGATAAGATCTCCTCGTCAAATACGAGGACCGAAGAACGGATGTTGAAGGGATATGCTAAGATGGAATATTTTGGGGTTGCATTACTTCGTAAGCTTGCAGATATGATGATGGAAAAAAGCAATTATCTAATAAACTATAAGAATTTAAGAGCCTAAATTCACTGCGAATCACAACGCGATGAGTTCATTGGTTCACCGTATCAGCTGGAATTCCTGCAGATTTGAGCCAATAAAAGAAAAATCCCTGGAGTGTGTCCAACCTAATAAACGTTAAAAGCGTCGAGTGGTCCAGACCATTCCATTTACTGAGCGACTTGGCCGCTTCAGAAGTGCGAAGTGCGGAATGCGGCGAAAGACGCCTTAATTCGCGCTAGTTGACCCGATTTAATCGCTGAATAGCCGTCACACATAAACTGAGAATAATCGAAATGCTACCAATGTGATCGACCTCTTTAGTAGTCACTTTTTCCGTGAGCGGAACACCATCGGAACCGCTCTAAAATCGTGTGGATTGCTTGACTGCAAACGAGTTTATCAGTTACGTACTGTGAGAAAGAAGTTCCGCCCTGAAACAAATGTTAAAGACGGCCATCCTCAGTTTGTGTGTTCTCGTTGAGAGCTTTTCCTTTTAGTGAGCTTAGTGAGTTTCATTTTCTTTGATAATTCAAGATACGAACTAACTTGCCGCTTCAATTCTAGCAAGGTAACGCATAGAACTTTGCAAATCTCGTAGGTCTATGAAAATCCCTCCCCCGTGGGTCTAAGCCATGCTTTGGAGACTTGACCTGGTAGCTGAATTGTTTGTCAGTTGACCTCTACTGTCAATGTAACTCTAGATGTAATGCACTTTTGTGAGATCTTTAAATCTTCGGTTCATATGGTTCAATAGTTGGAGGACAATGCCCATTTTATGTAGTCAAATGAAATTAGAAGAAAAAGTACTCTTCGATGCTCTACCTGTTGATTTAATGGTTTAATATAACCTAGAAAACCCTTCTCTCAACAATTTTTCCTGTGGAAAAGGTGAAAATAATTAGAAAAATGACCGATTCCGTTGTCCTTGGTGACATTCACAAATATTACCAACCATATTCACACATTTTTTGGCAATTGCTTTCCCACCTGAGTTCTCCACCGATGTTTCGGACTTCGGTGTTCCTGCGCTGCCTTACCTACAAGGTGCACTGCGTTGCTATGGATCAGGGCAAAACAAACGCTGCTCTGCTCGTGGCTGTTGCCGATCGCTCACTTCTCTCTCCAACGTGGTTAAAACTTTCCTCCAGCTTTCCTGGCATATAAAGGCTTTTTTACTTTCATCAGCAATGTCTTAACCTGAACACTTGTAAAGAAACAGGATTCGATATCGGATGTCCAAAATTCCTTTCTGGGACACATATTGTGTTACAACAATATAACACTAATTAACAACAATAGATTTGCTGGGCAGCAGTCCCAAAGAAATCAAAGGAATGGACTCCATTTCTCAGCGTTTAATGCCGATGGCTGCCATCCGAGCGACTGCCGAAGCAGCTGCTCATGAAAAACCTTCAAAAAAAAAAAAGACCGATTTTGATGATGAATTGCTCAATCAGTGGCGTGTTTCTTGAAGAAGAGGCCACTGCCCTGCTGTAATTATTCAGTTTTTTAAATCATCTCTAGCGTCATTTGCTGTTGTATGAGGAGCATAGTAGATATCGTGCTAGAATCTGCAAGAGCTTCCATTTGAAAGTATTCCATCAAATTAAATCGAAATTTCAACACATGACAGATTTTGAGTCGTGCATCTTTAGAATATGGCTGAAATTTGGCGCAACCCCTTGAATTTACGTTTTCGTTGTTGCTATTGCGCAGCTCAGTTCGGTATGTTCCGTAGTCTGAGCCCGAATGCGGACGCACCTACGATGTTCCCAGTTGCCACATCAGCCGGCAGGGACACTCAGATTACTGCAACTGTTAGATGTCATTCGAACCCTTGAAGTAGTCCGCTGTGGTTGTGTGGCACCATATATCTATACACTCGCTCACATACCATTTCCCACAGGGGTGACCGCGGCGTATGGTGGTGGTGCGGTTGGTGGGCGGAAGGTAGAGGGAGTGTGCGAGTCACCTTGGCCGACGCCCATTCACTCACGGTAATTGCCCGCATCGGCTTACTCTCTACAGGACATCTCCATCGATCGCCTCATATCTGCGTACGACATGCATATCGATCAAATCGATTACCATCTTCTTCGCATATCGACCAAATCGATTGCTATCTCCTTGACAATGCGTCATTTTAAATGTGGGCGGTTCTCTTGTTTCTCAGGCTCGTGTTATTCATATTTGTTGCGTATCTTCGTTTCATATGTAAACATTTGCTATTCGATTCCAGGGCCATTTCTTCATCTATTCATGAATCTGTTTGTCGCATAATGACACACCATTTTCCTCGATCGTAAAAAATGTCAAATCTAAGGGTCAAGGGACGCGTACTGATACATGCATATATGCATATGTACATATATATAATACACATACACATATACATATACATATGCATATACTTATACATATGCGCATATAACTAAAAGACCAAAGTCCAAGGGGGAAGTTTAGTTGGCAGATCGGGGAGGTGAAAAATGAGCAAATACGAAATTTGTCAGAAAAGAGTAGGGGCAGAAGTGAAACTGAAACAGTTAAAGTAATAAGAGGGATGTTGGTTTCGAAATTGTACCATTCAGTATCACGAAGATGGTGTCCTTCAGTACCATGAAGAGCGGCGATATAGGGACGAAATTGTCATGTAGATAACCATTCCAAGTTAGCAGTGCGTTAACGCTACTAATCAGTAAGGCCCGACAAATGAGCCTACTTGCTCCTGATTTATCACTTTTACGCTTAGTATTTCTTCATAAATTGATACATTAACACCATTAGACTAGCAGAAACCGCAGCTGCACTTCTTCTGCGACGGTGTGTCGTTCATTAATCTTTCTCCGCGGAATTTCTCGAATGTCTATCGTCGAGATATGTTCACCATAGCAGCCGAGGGTCACACATGGCGCCTGAGTAGTCGCGGGTGTTGGGTGTGGACGGCGACTCTGCGATCCGTTCGTCTTTTCGATCGTCGTTCGTCAAAACATGGCACTTTCGATCGTTTCTGCAAGTTCATTGTCGTCATGCGAGGAGATATTTGCTTGTGTGTTTCTGGCGAAATGCTGACCTATGGAACGGAAAAGAACGTGACTCAGCGCTGAAGGCAAGGCGCATGTGGTGTTGGCTGCAGCTGTGTATGCCCATTTCTATCGCTTCATTTCTTTCACGAGTTGTTTTAGTTGTTCTATGCAAATCGCTAGTTCGCTGTGGACCTACGACACTTCGGCGTTAAACTGAGTAAATAAGTGACATTGATTGAGGACATGACTAGTAATTATTAGAGGTTTGATCGGCACGATCTTCCTCACATAGTTAGGGAATCTGTTTGGTTGCATGTCCACCATCTTTGTCTTCTATAACACGAATGTCGAAGCCATCTGCTTTTGCAGCTAAACCGAAGAACTGTGGGCTTGTTCCGTAATGAAGTGTCCCGGTTAGCCGCTGATCCTGAGTCCGGAGCCGAATTTCAGCTGAGTTGCCGATGCGATCCGGTAGTTAGTGTGTTTACACTTGCTTGTTTTCATTTTATTATGAGTAAAGTACTCAGAAGGATTTTTCTTGTTATATGGAAACTTCGTAAATTAATGGAATCTGAAAATTCAAAAGGCCGGCTTTTAATACACATTATAAATCGTTGATATATTTATTTATATGATCTTATAAACAGATCTTGTTGAGCTGATGCGAGGTTGGCATAAGTTTTCGTTGTTGTTGTTGTTGTTGTTGTTGTTGTTGCTGTTGTCGTCGTTGTCGTTGTTGTTGGTGTTGCTGGTCGATGGCTGACACGGCGATTTCGCCTTCCTCAGAGCCGTGCGGACTGGCCCGCTCATTGTTCAACTTGTACTACCCTCGCATCAGCTCAACAAGATTAGTTTATAAGGTTGTATAAATAGGTAAATCTGAAAAATTCAGATTTTTTAGAACTCAAAAAGATAAGATGAAAGAAGCGCTTCCCTCACGTCGATTCTTGACGTCGTTGAAAATAGGATAGATTTCCGTATAGTTTTGTGAATGTATTGCTGTGTTGATCTCGTTATTCCTTCGCTTGCAAATTTCTGAAGGAAATCATCAAGTCCAAACGTTTGGGCCGGCCCGAACCCAACTCTGTTTGTGCATACAATCATGTTCCTTGCTCGACACCTGTCCGGACGCCATCCGGTCTGGCACTGAGCGAAAGCTCAGCAACGAACAAACTTGCCGTGCCGGACACACATTTGCTTAATCTTGCTCTTCGTTAGCGATTTTCTTTTTATAAGCGAAGACTAGTTAACGAAAATTCAACAAGCCAGTCGGCGTTCTTGCGATGTGATGTGTCTAATCCCAAAAGTTAGCTTTCGTTGTCATGCGCCTGCAGATTCCGTATTTCCGTATCGCCAACCGGGATGTGTTTCATTAATGGTGGTCGCAGCGTTCCACCTATGCTCGTTACATTGGTGTCTCACCTGTCTCGTACAACCGGTATCCGTACTAGTGTGGCACCTAGTTTTTCCCATATAATGTTGTTGTTCTGCAGAAAGAAAACTGAACGCAAGAAGTAACCGGAGATGTGTTGCATCTTCTGTCCTGATTCTTTATGAAGGCGTAAAGTTTTCTTTTAGATTTGTAAATGACACTTTAGTGACACATCACTAGTCGCTTCATTGCTTGGTAGTTTTTTTTCATTAGACATACTATACTTTTTTACTAGACTTTAAATTTACATGAAGTATATTTCACATTTAATGGCTATCTAGTTTTGTTTTATTCAGTCTTTTTTCTCACCAAACTTAAAGCCCTTAAGCATTAGAGTTTAATGGTAGCTGTGCAATGCAACACTCGAAACTCCGTAGTTCGACCCCACATCGAGTTAAGCGAAGCTTCCCACCCTTCCAGGGCCACGAAATCGGTACCAGACTTCTCTGTAGACGTCTTAGCACTTTTATCCCAGGTTTACAAGAAGGATCGATTCTGTCGGAATTCAGCACAAAATTACATTTGTAAAGAGAACCAGAAATCCTCATGTAAATAGGAGTAGAAGCAACGCGCTAATCCGAAGACCTTCATGAATGAGAAAGACGCAAAGAAACGAACAAAGTAGAAGCGGTGCTGGGATCATGTTACGTCGGATCATATGTAAAGGATGTCACAGTTTAGATCGGTTTTTTTCAGACTTTTTCGTTTTCTTTCCCATCGAATACCATTTGTTACTCACTACTTCATTCCTGTAGCCTATGCATTTCTTTCTTTCGAAAATTTTTCGCTATCAGAATATCGGAGTAGTGGGGCGGAGTGTTTGTGTGTACAGTGCTCTTCGTGTGTACTGATTGTCTTCCGTGAACTAATCCGCAGCATGTATGCTCATGTATGACTACTTTTTGTATGTCGTGTATGACTACTTATTGAAGACTGAATGACAATGGATGGAAATCATACATGATGGCGTATGATATTCTTCATGCCTTTCCTGTAGTGGAGATCATGAGATGTAGGGGTGAAAGCAAATCTATGGAATATGCTTCACATAAAACAACTTATGCACAGTGAAAAGCCTAAACCTCCACAAAGTGCTGCAAGTGTTTTCGAACCGTTAACCAATTCCGGTTTAGACGAAATCATAGTTTGCTTTCTGACAGACTGAAACGATTGCTACAAAAGGTTAATAGTCAATATTTTTGAGGTTCTTCATTAATGTACTCCTTTCCGTTTTGCTTTCTATATATTTAAAGTGATCATTAGGCATTGTCAAATTACTACTAATAGCACAATGGGCGCGCTGGTCGGAGGCGCCCTGCAACACACACGTGTGATCGATCCCCACGCCCATGGCCCACCCAGCCTTCCATCCATCCGGAGTAGGGAAATTGGTACCAGACTTGTCTAGGAGGATAGCAGCACTGGCTCGGTGCATTGGTAGGCCACCACGAGTCATTGTAGAGGCCAGATATGCATTCAATCATTTCCAACGATGCTTAATGAAGTCGAATGCATAGCGCATCCCTCAGGGATTTGATCAACACCGAGAGCTTTATGCTTTATCCTTTTACTAACAGCATGATGCTCGATTTGAATTTAATACGATGCCCAGAGTACTCCTTGACATTGGCTTACTTCTTGTAGAGGAAGTGCTTCTCTTCAGTGTATAGTCGGCAGCACTTCTGATACTTTTTATTTACTATTGGATTAAACGCCGCTAGTTGCGAAGCATTGTACAGCTATGCATATTCACCTTTTTACGCCGATGAAGGCCGTTCAAACACGATCTCACGCCATGATTCGCCATCGGAGGTATCTCCCAGATCGCGTTTTTCGCCGCCACCTTAACGAATAGTTTGCTGTACACTTATCTTAGCCTCGCTACCAGTATGATTCCAGCTCGACACTGACGAATTGCCTAAGAATCACAAAGCTGTTGGCTCCAGTATGCATTGTAGAAAAGATTGGATGCATAGTTGGTCTATACTTGCCTTTGGTGTGATTAATGAGGAGCTATCAGTTCAATGACTTTTTTTTAAAATGTGATTATAGTGAAAAGAATTCTCCAGGATTTATCCACCTTGGTCTCCCCGTTTCTTACAAACGTAGTTGTTTTCCTACCACTGTCAGCTTTTTGGAAAACACTTTATCTGATTGAGTACGGTGTGCTTGACAAGAGCTAACCCTTCACTTCTCTCGATAAGGTGATTTCTCTGTTTTTATGGGCTTGTTGTTGACCTATGAAAGCTGATTGTTTCCAAAATTATCCGTATACTGTACCTCACACCCGATGCCGTAATCACAGTAGCCTTTCATTCTCATTATCCCGAGTGTATTTATCCTGGATGTTCATCTTATATGAGGATTTTGTTTATGTCAGAAGCTGTTTTTTTCTTCTCGAATGAGCCGGTTTATCTTCAGAAAGTTTTTTAAAACATGTGCAGTCCACCTATAGCGCTTTATCGTCGTCTTGTCACCTTTTGTAATCGTTCTATACGTGCTTTAATTTTGGATTTAAATGCTAGAGGGATGTCAAAGTTACGAATGCAGTTCGGTTTATTTCTCGCTGTTCTACACTGTCTATTTTCCAGGAGCGACTTTCTATTAACCTGGACATTGGATTATAAATATCTCGTTTTTTTCTCAGCAATCGCGAGGTTATTATTCAGTACACGTTTACTTCCTTATAAGAAGAACACATACATCACAACAATAGCTGACCTTTTGACAGTATCGCCTTCTTCAGAACCTCGAAGGGTACACTAATACACAGTTTACTAAGTCAAACCCTTCAGCAGCACAAACAGAAAGATGAAAATGAGATGGCGATGAGGGTTTGACCTAATGGACTGCGTATCAGTGTACCCTTCCAGGCTCTGAAGAAGGTGATACTGCCGAAACGTCAGTTCCTGTTGTGTTGTATGTGTTCGTCTTAAAACGTGTGGTGAATAACAATCTTGCGATTGCTGTATAGTTTATTAGAAGGCCTTTAATGTGCTCTTTATTAAGTGCTTCTTCAAAATAAAAATGTTTCTTTCTATGGTGGAGTGGAATTCTTCAAAGAGTTAAAAGCTTTTTTAAAGCATTTTCCATTTATATAGGTCTAATTCACATCTTGTGATTTTTATTCAATTCGCTGTTTTACATCCGCCATCTATAAGGTATTCAGATTCGCATGTGCATTATGTTTCTGCTTGAGGACTTTTACCTCATGAATAATTCTCGTTGAACGCTAGTCGATCTGGTTCTCCATAAAATGTTGGGATAGCTCTGTTAGAGCGACTCTGGAACATTATCGAAAGCAGTCAGTTATCTGTCTTTGTGGGTTAGGCAAACGGAGTTTTTTTTGTCAGGGTACGAGGTGTTATGGCAACTCTAACCACAAAGTTTCCGACGTCCAAAGAATAAAAAGCCAAATTGTGAAACTTTATAACCTGAAACTCTTGTTTTCTTATCAATCGTCCAATAATTTTATAAATCTATGTATGCATTCGATAAAAAAGATAAAACTCTCGGCGTTGATCAATCCCGGAGGGATGCGCCATGCATTCGACTACATTAAGTATCGTTGGAGGTGATTGAATGCATATCTGGTCTTTACAATGACTTACTGTGGCTTACCGAAGCCAGCACTGCTATCTTTCCAGACAAGTCTGGTACTAATTCGCCGACCCCGGAGAAATGGAAAGCTTGGTGGGCCGGGCCATTGACGCAGGGATCGATTCCACGTGTGTTTGGCAGGGCGCCTCCATCTACTGCGCCACGCACGTCCTAATGCGTTCGATATGAACGAAAAAAGTTGTGTTTCCATGTTCCATTCGTTGGCATTCATCAAACATCTTGGAATTTTCAAGGCGATATTTTTCAGTTTTCAAGGTTTGTTAATGTTTTATTTTTCATACACCCCTGTTGCGCACTGGCTTCGGCCTCTCGAACAATGGAAAGCCTTTCTTGTGTGCAGTTTCTACTTTAAACTCACATCGACAGTTTTCTTGTTGAAGAAATTCAGTTTTTTAAGTAGTCATGACAATTTATGGAGCAATCTCGCTTCCTTTCATATTCATTAAGAGGTTTTTTTTTATTCCAAGGACTACCAAGAGCTTTCTATAGGGTTAACTTTATCACGAATTCATCTATTGCTCTAGAGGCAAAGTGCTAATGTTTCGAATTTTCGTTCTGCCTTTTTTCGTGATAAACGCGATGAAGATAAGATCTTCCTTGGAATCTTTTTCATCGAAGTTTTTTGTGACATGTTCAGAGGGGTCTAGGAAGCTTTAAGAAATGCACTATAGTGATGTTCCCGATAATACCAAACCGGCATCAGCCGAATCCTGTATCCTCTTAGTGTCAGTGTTACCTAGTGAATTGTTCAAAGAAGCCTTAGTGCACTGACTTGTTCCAACGTTTCGGAACGAAAACCGCTGTGTTGGTTAGATTCATACTCACTCCTTTACGAAATGCAGAATAACTCATCTCATTGCAATTGTCGAATGGCAATAATTTGACTTTCTTCTTTGGTGTCAAAATTTGATGACAGTAGTTGTTTGATAGGAGGCACGTGTGGCGCAGTGGTCGGAGGCATCCCACAATGCACATGTGGGATCGATCCCGGCGCCTCTGGCGTATCAAGCCTTCCATCTCTCCATGGTTGGTAAATTGGTACCAGACTTGTCTGGGAGGACAGCACCACTGGCTCGATACATCGGTCGGCCACCGCTAGTCATTGTAAACGCCAGATATGCATTCAGTCACTTCCAACGATGCTTAATGAAGTCGTATGCATGGCGCATCCTTCAGGGATTGGTCAACGTCAAGAGCTTTATCATTTCAATTGTTTGGTCGGTGAGTTTGTATGTTATGTCTGTTACTAGAACAAATAAGTTTATTATGGATAAATGCATGCATAAATAGAATGAGGTGGGTGGTATGGTTTGTTAAACTTGTTTCAATGGTGATTCAAGCTTTGCCTTGAAAAGTACTTCCTGGAAAAGTGGCGATGATGGTCTTCTTGCGCACCGTGATTCGAACAGCTACTAACAACCACCTCTGCCGCATGTTATTCGCTTAGCACAGTTGCGCAGATTTCAGTCGAGCTGTCCGTCCGTCCGTGTTCCAGAATCCTTCAGAGATTACCATCAGCGTGTCGTTTTCTCACCAATTCGCTCAAACACGAGGTTTTAAGAAATCTAACGCTTCGGCCAAATCTGTACGCGAGCAGTTCTCAAGTCCACCTACATTGTCTACATTCTCTCTTGGAAGTCGAAGTGCATTATCTAGTATTTACTTCTTCATTATGTTCATTTTATGTTAGCGGTCTCCAGGAGATCCATTTCTATTCGTCCCATTGCTCGCGACTTCATTTTGCCTGTTCCGTGACGATAGGCATTCAGTTTTTCTTTCATGTTTCACCGTATCGAATCGCTGTAAAGCAACTTTTCTTCGTTATTTAACTTTTACTAACTCTCTATTCTGTTGTCATGGTAGGCTATTATGTGAAATACAGTGGCGAGAATGAAGGCAAAATATAGGCTTCTGTTGGCACGATGGGCATTACATGAGCCCCGGAAAAGGTAACCACTATTTCAAAGCCCAGCTGAGGTTCGAACTTTTGTTCGTATCCAAGCGTTCTTGTGGTTGTATTTCCTTCGACACTTCTGAGCATGCTTGATCGCCGATTTGCAACCTCGATGTTGCTGATTTCAGTGGTTGATAAAATAGGAAGCTTGGTGTATCTTTCATTGCATTCGTCATGCACTTAAGTGCAGGGTAACACCCTCAATATTGTAACTATATTTTGCCAAATGTCCTCGTTGAAAACATTGAGAATAACTAATAACGAAGTCAAATAAATCTATGCTTTTAATTTTTATTGATACTTTTCTTATTTTCAACTGTTGTGTGCTTTTTATAATTTCATGTGCCAATTTTTCCTCTTCATTTCCAATGGTTTACCGCCCCATCGTGGCTGGGAGGTGTTTCTGGGTGCGGGACTGCGATGTACAGCGGGGGTAATCGTCCCACTAGCAGGACCGCCTAAGCTAAGAAGACGTCCGACGTTTCCATTCGGAAACCCAGCTAGAGCTAAACTTATATCAGGATTGACCATCGTCTTGGTACCAAACTAATCCCATGATGGCAAATCTTTCTCTGATCCACAAAAGTGCTGGCGACCTAAGGAAGTGTTCTGCTAGGCTGACGTCAGAACTCTAACGAATCACAACGGCTATACCAGCGAAGCCTTGGAGAATCGAAATTATGCCGGATCCCACACAACCAGTGAAGAGAGGCCATCCAAGTAAACAAGGATTTAAGTGAGTAAGTAATTTCCTTCTGTCTGTTTTCCGCATTGAGGTCAGATTGCTTTCGAGTGCCGCATTCATGGCTAGCGGTTTTGTCAGTGAGATATGATTAACTGTACCGGATGCTTCCGAATTATTTTAACGATTGTATTTTACCGAGTGTTTGGCCATCTCGGACAATTACTTCGAAGCAAGTGATACTCCTTTAACCCCTCCACTTCTTGTTTGGTTACTGTTCCCGAATACGAATACCTTATGTCCGAAAGAATAATGCGAAAAGAGATGAGTCAGCGACTGGAGGTTTACAGATGCCATAGATGATTCCTTTAAGTGAGGAATTAGTGTGTCGGAATTCAAAAACGAGGAGTGTGGGTGTAGTTGATTAATATATATCGTTCTCACTGACCGTCCAAGTGAGAAGAAGAATGTAAACTCAAGAGGTTATCCCATATTTTTCAGCAACTTTGCCCATCGTGTTCTTCTTTTTTTGAGGAGTAGGCAAGGGATGTTCTTGTAGCCTATGTCTTTTTTCCAAAGTATTCTGCTTTCACTTACTTCGGCGGAATGGTTTTACATTTTATCTTGAATTTGACTCTAGTTCGAACTCTCATTTGGTTCCTGGGATGTCTCCTAGTTGAAGTGTTTTCGTGAAACAAGTGATATCATCAAATCATTTCACCCACACTTTTACATGAATAGAATCTCAATCCGAGGGAGAGCTCACTCCATTCAAAGCTGCTATTGAGAGCAAACAACTGACAAAGTACTTTTCCCTGGTAGACTGAATGCTAGGGTCCAGATGGCTTTTTGAGTAAGCCTTGCATATCTTGATCATAATTTCTCTCTGAACTTTACAGCGTCCTAATAGTAACAATCTTTTATTTTGCTTCATTTGGGACAATTAGAACTTCCGGAGGCGTATTTGTGGTTCACTCTGATGACTGGAGATGTATTTGCGAGCAATCGGCAACGATTTCCTGGTAATGTAGACTTCAATCATTTCACATATAGCTCTGACCTTCTTCGATCAGAGTTTCCCGTCTGGTGAAAAGTACTACCTAGCTTTTCATAGAATGCAATGCTTCCCAATTCGATCGACGTTAAGTAAATAATTTCGGAATGATATTGTCTCAATTGGGTGGCGAGGTCCGATAAATTATACAAGATGTTTGCATACGGCGCGCACTTTCGCTTCGGTTTCCAACCCTCCTTCTAACGTCTCTCTCCAGACGACGTCGCCACCTCCCTTAATTTAACATTCCAATTTCAACAGCAGCCAAAGCTCTCCATGATGTACGAGTTGTTATGCCAATAAACTTTGTAGATATTTGTTAAATTAAAGCTGACTTTTTATTATTTTTCTCTTCAACGGAAGAAGTTCCGTTAGTTCTGCTCCATTGTCACATCAACCGCTTTATTTGCTCAAAGGCAAACATTTTTCTACTTTTGAGTTTGTCAAATACCTGCTTATTTTCAAAAACTTACAATAATATGACTCATATATAACTCATATTTTGTATACAGTGGTTTGTAATGCATGTTTGCTAATAGGATGCAAGCTCGCTTGGATACCGGAAAGGAAAGCCTTCATGAATCACGAGGAATCATGAGGTCACTAGTAGTACATGCATCTGAGTGATTTTGCTGCTTAGACAAGATTATGTTTCCTTATGGCTGAGCAAGGCTTTTTTGGTGTCTCACAAGCTTTCGTAAGGCTTTTCTCGGTCGCAACCGCTTTTCCAACTAGTCACTGCGTCGTTTCTAGCGTTTTTATTCGATTTAAACCACTTGTTGCTCTTGTACAGGATTGTCGACGAAAATGATGGGGCCTAGCTTCGTATGAAGCTCATCTGTACATCGTAGTTGGTCAACCACACCCACCATGATTAAGCAGTGGGCGGTTGAAGAGTCTTGTTCATTCTTTCTAAAAAGATGGAATACTGATTTTTTCCACTGTCCTCTGCAAGTCGTTTTATTTCCACATTTTTCCCTATCTTGAAGGCTCTTGTCTTCAGCAAGGAGGCGATCGAACATTCAGACGGGCGCCATAGTACCTTCAAATTAGTTGTTGGGGTTTGAGTTAGAAATTTGCAACTGCCGGGTTCCGAAGTTTAACAAGCATGCAAATTCAAAATGGAAATGACATTTTGAAGTAATGAGGACCTTTAAGGCGATATGGTAGAGTCTGCTCTGTCATGGCCTTAAGTTCTCAAGTGCTCTAGTTAGTGAAGAACTATCGACCGTTATCGAAAACCCGCCTAGCAACTTCGATAATAGTTGAATTACTGTGAAATTTGAAATCGTTATTCGATGTTTTTCTACACTTTGGTTTTTAGTTGAATTTGGGATCTCACCAAGAGATCACTTACTCATCGTCGGTAACTGTTCCTCGTTCAGTTTTTTGTAATTGTAGAATCCCTGATGCGGATGGTCTTTCGGCTTCGCCTCTGTTAGGCATTTTCACAGACTTCGTCCACTCATTCGCCCACTCGTTTTTTCATCTTAGCTGCACTTTTGGAATTCTTCGATTGAGGGCGGTTATGATCTCCCTTGGCTTAGTCGGCGCTTGTAGGAGTCTTGGCGTGGAAACTGCGACGTTATGCCTTCGCCGGCACTCCGAGGCGACTTGATAGGTAATTCAGTTCATTTTGGATGTGAGTAGACGACGAAGAAGATCGTGATCAGCGCTAATATCGCTTTTGTCGCTTTGATTTTGATTAGATGTGTGTGTCATACTAAGTCGCTTTAATGGCTGCTTTTGGGGATCGTCTTATTGTGTTCTTTTTGAGAGATAAACTGGTTTTTCAATCTTTCCTCAGAACTTTTCTACATGGCTTTCAGTCCAAGCATCCCTATCTTCAAAATTTTCCGCATTAGCTTTGGATACGAAGTTTATTCTTTTGAATTGGTGGAACCATTCCTGGTTATCATGCAAATTTTTGTCGATGAAACTACTTCAAATACTTATTTACTCACTTGGATACTTGGATGGCCCGTCTTCAATGGTTGTCCGGACCCGAGCACAATTTCCGTCTTTTCGGAGTTTTGCTGGCCTAGCCATTGCGGTTCTGTGGAGTCCGGAGGTCGGGCTGGCCAAAGTATGCCCCAGGTCTCACCTCCACAGGCGGTCGCCGGCCTTTGTGGGTTGGAAGGAGATTTGCCACCGTGCGACTAGTTTGATATCAGGACGGTGGTGGATTCTGAAATTGGTTTACTCTAGCTGGACTTCCTGATGGAAACGCCATACTCCTTCTCAGTTTGAGAGACCCTGCCGGCGGGGCGAATCACCTACTGTGTATCGCATCCCGACTCCCAAGACCACCTCCCAACCACGATGAGGCGGTAAACCGTTGGGAAAACTTCAAATAGATTTCATTTAAATTTGTATGTCAACGTTGCAGTTCGAATTGTGAATTATGATGGAAGGTGGATGTCGAGAGATAGAAATAATACTAATCTAGTCTATTAAGACATTAATATCTTTTGTAAGGTGTTCTAATTGGATTTCTTGATGTTCCCTAAGCGTACATCTTAAACGATTTGCTTAAGTGGACATTAGCTAACAACATAACTTGGGATATGACTCTGGTTTATTTACGAGCGTTGAATTTTTTGACCTGATAATTACAATTCTCGATTCCTATAAATAAAAACTTTTGCGAGCTTAGGGGAGTAGCTAGAGGTGCTGTTGTGCATGCGTGGCCCTTAGTTCGACTCCGTTCTCCGGTGTGATAAAAAACGTTGACTTGATAAATCGGCAACTCATAGTAAGTCACTATATCGGCCGAATATGAGTGTAGTCACTTCTACGATGTTTGATTAAGTTAAATGCATGGTGATGCCTCAGGGTTTCATCAATTCAGAACACATTATGCTTAATCTTGGGAGTAAGAAAAATTGGTCGCTTATGGGAATTGGAGGGTTTGACGCTTTTCGTTTTAAAATCTCAACAGTTTTTTCGCTTTCTGCAAGCGACCTGGTAAAAGTTGAAGGCTGGTGTTTCTTTTTAAACGCAGATCACGACGAATGATAGACGTTTCATACTGCAAGCTGTCGAAGGACTTCGGTTTTCAAGTTCACGTCCTGTTGACCTTGGTATTATGTTCAGGGAGGCATTTCACACTTCTTGTTCCCCCTTGGATGTAATTCACTGTCAAGGAGTGCTAGATCTGGTCCTGTTGAGACACCAATGAGAGGCAATTTGCAGATCTGTCGCTTCCTTCTTCCTCATATTTCTTTTCCAAGCCACTGACACTACCAAAGGTCAGCTACAGAATGCTCATGTATTGAGATAACATAAGCGAACAACCAAGCTGGGGAAATGAGTATGTATCAGAAGCGAGACGTTCAGTGGCTTTTGTGTTTACTTTGAATCATCAATTTTTTAACCATTTTCGAGTGAACTTCGACTCTGGCAGTTTCGAATTTTGAAGTTTGCTCTAATATTTCGTAACAGGAGTGATAATGATATTTTATTCAGGCTATTTCATATTGCGGAAGGTGACTCTATGTCAAATCACTAACTTGGTTGTGCTTCGATCCAGACGCTCGTTTTGAGCGTCCTTGGGTTTATTTCCTTGGGAACTGCAGTTAGTGAGCACAAAACAAAACTATTTCCCTTTTGTGTTTAACTTTTATTTACTGCCTATTATTCTTTCTTACAGCACCACTAAGGCTAAAAACTGGCTCAGAGCCAAAGCAAGGGTACCGGTGATGCACTGGGAAACACATGAGGCCCCGGGGAGAGTGATTTGGCGAACATCTGCATCGTTGTTGTTTGATTTCACTTAATATTCGATTGCGATTTCGACTGCAGCCTTAGCCTTATTGGTTTCAATGCCAATTTGTGGTTCCCAGGTGATTTCCGATGGCTGGTGACTGCTGATGGGACCGTTAGGTAGAAAAGTGGCTGGAAAGAAGCAAAACATGAGCACCAGTGGTGCAGTTTCTTACACGTGAGCTTTCAGAAAGGGGAAACGAGGTTTAGGAGCCTACTTGAGGTTCCGAGTTTTGTTCATACCCTAGTGTCATTGTGGTTGTATTTCTTTTTAATTCTAGTAGTTCGGTTTGAGAAATCCTCCAATCGCAACATTGTTATGCGCATAAGTGTAGGGTGGTAGATAGAGATAAGTGGAGATTCTCTTCTCATGTTCTTCAAATTTCCAACTTTCAATTTTTTTAAAAACTTGTTCGCAGTGATGGAAGCGTTTCAAGTCGCCAGAATTGATTGTCGATCCTTCGCTATTTCGTTTGATTCAATGATTCTTAGCGAAGCTGTCATTATTTTGGACGTGTCCTGGAACGATGTCGTTGAGGGCATAGGAACGGTAGTGAGCCCCTGCTAAGGGTTTCGTCGTAGTCACACCGTGCAGCAGCGGAGAACCGGACTCGAGAACGAGTGGCTGAGGCGTCGCCGACTCCCATCCCACCACACTGGACCTAATATTTGTCATGACGTCTCCAGCATTACTCATACGCTGTTTTCCGTTTATGCAGCTGACTCCGGCTTCAGAGTGTTTCTTCTTTCCCTCCGATTTTCTCCACTCGAGTGTTGTTATAAATTCTATATTTTGAGTCCATTTTAATCTACAGCTGCTTTTCTCCCTGCTTCCATGTTGCTGTTCTGAAGCTTTGCCGTCCTTCGTCCTTCCTTGTCGATGTTCTTTCGATGCCCATCTACAAACCAGTTTTGGAGTTTCTACTAATCGCTGTGACGTTTTGCTTCCAATCGTTGTTAGCTTAGTTTCCATATTGGATTCAGAATGTTATATAATAGGGGTAAACTCACTATCTTTTAGCTTCTCATTGCAACAAATATTTTCTTCCTTTTAGAACCTCATTTCTACTGTATTCATTTAAACACCCTCGTCATTTATTTCATTTCATAGTGGTACTGTGTTCTATGTCACTTGACTATCAATTGAAGGCCTTCCGAATTTCACTTCGATACTAATGAAAATTAATTACCTTATATTCATTCTTAGAGCGCGTATGGCGCAGTGGTCGGAGGCGCCTCGCAATACACATGGGATCTTCCTCGCGCCCAATGCTCACCAAACCATCCATCCTTCCGGGTGCAAGACTTTTTTGGAACTATAGCAACACTGACTCCATACATCGGTAGGCCAGCGCGAGCCATTTGAAAGACCAAATGTGCATTCAGTCACCTCCAGCGATGGTTCATGAAGCCGAATACATGGCTCATCCCTCATGGTTTGACCAATGCCGAGAGCTTTATTCTTGGCCTTTATATTAATCGTCTAAAATGCATGATCAATCGATATTTGTTAAAAAAGGTGAGCGGCAAGTCAATAAATCCATAGAAGGACATAATCGCATTTAGAAAATTGGAACAAAGATTCTTCCGAAAAGGTTCCACGAAGCAGACAAAATAATTGTACTACTAATAAGCCAGAGGAAAACAGGTTACGGTACGATCAAGAAAAAAGTAAGAAAACTGATAGCGTTCCGGCCACGAAGGAAACATCGTATGTGGGATTACCAATTCGTTTGTGGATAACAACACCAACGAAGAATTCAGGAGAAGCTGATTTGATAAGCACTATGTGCAGACTTCGAAAGAATCGCTGACGATTTGCTGGGTCCAGATCTCCACATTCGCCCATTCGACTCCGCTAGCGTTCTTGTGTCATGGAGAGAATCGATGGCTTTGCCAGTATTCCGATCGGATGAGGTAACTATGACATATGAAGTTAAGCCGAACTTCGTTTTTCAAATCGTTGTGACATGTATCCCATCATTCTATGCCAGCTGAGAGGACTCATGGATAGGTCTGTAATATGATGACAAAGGTCGACGATCGTCCTTTTTCCCTTTATTTTATTTAAATGAAATCTCATAGATTTCTTCTCAATTCTCGATTCTCAAATACAGCAAAAATCTCACGAATTATTTCACATGCAAGAAACCCAGTGCTGCTTTTCGATAAACTACTTGTGTTCCATATTTCTCTAAAACGTCTCTTGAATGGCTACTAAGATAACCTTGAGCTGTTCTTGTTTATGAGTTTTTGAAGTGATATCGACTTTTTGCTCCGCACTGAAGGGTTAAGTGTCGGCAGTTCTTCAGTGATAATTCGACTGCAATTCTCAGCATACGCTCTTCGTCGTGGCGTGGGCATCTTTTTCGTTCGAAACCGGTCTCTAAGGTGACCGCCATTTACATGGTCTTATTGCTTTAATGATTTCAAACAACTCATTTGTTTTTGATGATTTGATTCCATGTGTGTTCATAATGTTTAATGTTGATTCCCTTTTTTGTTGGAGAGAGGAATCACTCCATTTTGACCCTTACCGGTTTACCGTATGCTGCATTAATCGTTGAGATTTATGCTGGCGTTTACAACTGCAACTGCATTAGCGCTTGATTCTTCCGACGAAGTTCTAGTTGTTCACACAGTTCCAGGCTGAGATAGCAGCAAGAGTCGTTGTTAGTCGCGGATTTGCGGTCACTGTCTACCCTGTGTGATGTTACGCACATCGTGAACGAATACAGTTATGGATGAAGAAGAGGAGACAATAAATATACAAATTTTTGTGCCTGAAATTCAAGTTCGGGTGCGTTGTTTCTTTTACAGAACACCCTGGACTTTGCTATGTGATGCCCGCTTGTTCGTGCTTCTTACCGTTAGTTATAGTTACGGTGGCGAGCGCATAGTAGCTCTCCCTTGGAAACTGAGGAATGTAATCGTTGGCTGGCCACGTCATGGGTCTCGTCTTTTGTGCATATAATGGTCGTGCTTGATAATCTGTTTGTGGTGAAGATTTGCTTTCAGAAATGTCTCACTGTCGGGCTCGACGACTTCGTGTGGGATGTGAAGCGAAAACTTCTCGCCACACTGTCGCAGGTTTGGAGAATTTTCGTGTTTGGGAAGTCCGACATCATTTCGTCACTCGTCTTGCTGAAATACCAGCACTTTTCGTTATTTCAACAGCGAATATATGTCACTTTCCGATTCATAAGAGTTTTTATTTTGGTTTTCCGACTAAAGAAACTAGGAAATTCAGGTTTAGAACTCATTCTTTCATTTAGCGCGTCTGTTTGTCCTATAGCAGAGGTCAATCTCCCAGCTTTTGTAGAGACACTATGTTTTGATGAATTTAATCTCTACTTATTTTTCAGCCTTTGTCCCAAGCATTCAACTATGGTCTTTTCCTTCCACCTTGCGACGGACGAGCTGGAAAATTTCTTCTAGAGGACCGAGTTGTTCGCGACTATCCTTTCCACGACTGCGTGCCGTACTTAGAGGTAGCTCTTGTCACTTTTGCTGCCTAAATGGAAGGTTTCGTTTCGATGAGGTGGTTAACATTCGCTTACCAAAATATTTCTTCACTTTCTTCTTCCCTCAAGCTTTCATCCATCTTACATTAGACAACCGTTGTACCTATCAAGTCGAGAACTTTTCGGATGTTGTGAAACAAGTGAATAAAAACATTTCTATGTCTCTAATATTTACCGTTCATGGAAAATGATCGCAGAAAGTTCTTCTTCACCAAGTTGTCGAACGTGTCGCCCTTTCTTCATTGTTTTTCTTCCACTATCCCCTCTTCCATCTCTTCATTCGACTTCACGTTCTTCTGTTATCCTATCTTGATCAAATTCTCCCGATCGCTTCGTATCTGACTGCTTTTCGCCGCGTAACGAACACTCAGTTCACCGGCCGTGTTAACGTTCGTGCCGCCTAATGTGCTGTTTGTACGTCTTGGTGAGCGGAGACAAACAAGCTGAGATGCCTTGAGAAGCACAATCGACATGACGAAACTCGAACTATTCGTAACGGAATCAATTGTTCGTGCTTTCACTAGAGGAAAACATTCAGCAAACAGAATTAATGAATAGCCGTAGTTTCAAATGAGGCAATCAAGAGGAAAAACCTATTTTCACTTATACCCGTTTTTTAATCCACGCCATTTTCAGCTCAAATACAAAAAGCGGGTCTACAAAATGCTGAATCTTGACGAGAAGCATTTGAAAAGCATTCATAGCAAGGTGAGTTTTCACGATGATAATCACGGTAGTCGGAACTTTCGACCAGTCTCTAATCACATGATTTTTTAAGTACTTAGAATGACTTTTCGAAGAAGATGGTTATGCAGTAAGTCTACGGCAGCTTCAATGTTCCTACCCACATTCATTTTCCTATTGTTATTAGTTAAGAAGAGCTGTTGACGCAACCAAAATCCTGATCACCTACCAATTCTTCGCTTACCCCAGGCGGTATATCGAATAGAAAAGCAACTTCCATATTCATGAACCACTTTCAACACGGTGATATCCATCATGGTTCTTCTTCATTCTTTCTTTTCCTCCTTAATAATTTTCTATCTCCCTGCTTTGAAATGCTTTCATCTGATAACGAAATCGACATGTGGCGCACTACGGGAGGTAGAAGCGCATCATGTTGTACACTGTGACGAAAACCTTCAATTTGGGACTGGTTGTGGACATCTCTTGTGATGGATATAGTAATTAATGTGCAGGAGGTAAAAAGATAAGGAAAAAAATGGAAAGAACAAAAGTATGCATTTCATGGCCATCTCATGGATGCGAAGTCGTTCGCAGTTGTCTGGTTCTTACTGTTTGAAAATAAACTCCGCCATTTATAAAAGGAAAGGATTGACCATGACCACCACTTTACAAGTAAAAAAGAGGAGTTGATGGAGAAGATTGGCCCAATAAATGCTACTGAACGTTAAGAAGTCACTATCTAACCAAATCAAGCTGGTATTTATGCGCATACAACGGAGCCGATGTCACATCCAAGAAGATAACACAAGAAAAAATGTCCTCCAGATAACGAACTGGTTCGGACTTTCCTAACAAGCTAGTTTTGACTGCAGTCAAAGACGAAAGCTTAAGTGAGACCAAGCAATAAGGACATTTACAACTGCACTATCCTGCCTTGGAAATTTTATTCCCCCAAATGAAGTAATGGTAAGAACACTGTAATACGATAAGAGAAATGAGCAAAGAAAAACAAGCGGGTGGTTTAACTCTAAAATCTATTAATAGGACCTGTTTCTAAGCGTTCTAAAACTGATTGAATTGCTGAACGCCTTCTTCTTACGTAATTTAACTTGCTGCTCAGTGAAATCTGTGTAGGAAAGTTTCAAAAGAGACAAAAACAGTGTAACATTGAGCCTTATTCTCTTGCCATTCATTGCGAGTCAATCTTGACTTTATGTACTAACATTCGCTTAGCCTTGATGCGATAGTTTAGCATGCGCAAGGTTATTGTGAGGCGTCTACTCGACTATCTTGTCATTGTCATTATATTATCATCACCAATATTGACTACTTGCAGTCAACGCTGAAGAAGTTCATGGATTACGTGCAGTCGAAGAACGCCGAGAAAGTGGAAAAACTCTGCGCTCAGGGCTTGGACGCGAATTTCCACGACGCGCAGGTCAGTCAGGGATTGAGGAGATTTCATCACTAGATAACGTTTTCATTTCTATGTAGGAGCTGTTGAAGCTCACTTGTCGAGGAGTAGCGAAGTTGCCCACCGCTTCACGGTTGAATGCATCGGTTGTCATCTGAAAAAGTAAACTCTAGGAGTAACAATGAAGCTTCTAGTATGAAAGCAAAACCCTACTATACTTTGGAATGAGCAGAATATCAGATTAAAACTGGGAGAGTCTACAAATATGTCTTTATTAGTTTAAAGAGGTGAAAGTTGTTCGTCTTTGAGCAATTTCGGTCAATAGAACGATAGACCAAACCAAATCGAATGGACCTAGTAAGCAATATCATACCTTTTAATAGATGTAATTTAGCTTTTGTAGTTTAGTAATTATAGCAAGTTGTAGCTGCAATGTGATTTAGTGGTTTAGTAAATGAACGTAGATGGGTGAGTCAGGAGTGCTTGAAAACGCGAGACTTCTTGTGGTAACCGATAAAGTAAGATTTGTCAGCGGTTTGCTGCATCCGTGCTGGAAATAAGCTTTTTCGGTTTTAGGGCGAGACTCCACTAACTCTGGCGGCTGGAATCCCGTCTAATCGAGCCGTACTGGTCGCTCTTGTCGGTGGAGGAGCGCATATTGATTTCAGGAATTCTGAAGGACAGGTTTGTCATTCTTCTACGAAGGTTTCAACACATTTTCATTTATTCTGGAAAACAACTGCTACAAAAATCTTCGTGCAATAATTCATCTACTTTATAGGTAAAGATGGCTGTGAGTTACTGTAAGACACGTTCAGCTTTCAGTATATTATGGTTTATGTAGATACATAGATGTTCTTATCAGCCATTTCTTAAACAAATGTGGCTCCAGTTGTGTATTTAAAGTATGGCGGGAAAACAAGCCGTTAGTATGTTTTGGAAGAAAGCCGTATTTGAGAACCAATTCTTATTTTTGGTCTAACTGTTTGTCGAGGTGGTGTTTGCAGAACCACCTCCACAAATTCCAGCAGTTCATTTATAGAAATTTCCCTTTTTTTTTCCAATCGAAGGGTGCCAAAAGTTGATTTCAACGTTAAGAGAAACAGCTTTTGAGAAGGACAGCTTCGCTACAGGAGGCTGAGGAAGAACACTGCGATGGTATGGTCCAAAAAGGGATTTGTTCCGCTTCTGCTGTTCTTTAAAGAGTTTGGCTTAGTTTTCGAGGCTACATAGTTTCTGGCAAATTGATTTACTTCTACATTGTTCATTACAAATCCATGAGCGCTTTCCCACCCACTTTTCAGCGTTATGAGCGCTGACATTCCACTAGGTTTCTTGGGCAATAAGATGTTCGTAATAGGGACACCCGCAGCGAGTAGCGGATCTGGAGATGCGGCCAAAAACGCCACTTGACATCGATGTGAGCCGTGACGTCGGAAATCGGTTTCACAATAAAAATGATCGTCAACAAAGGGGAACAGACAGGAGATCGCGAACGAGCTGGGTGGTGTGGGAAGTCCGTATTTTAATGATTTTATAGCATGATATGTATATTTTTACATGTTCCGTCATCACATCTACTCTGCCGATTCCATCACTTCCATTCGATTCGTTTTCATCACATACATCGTCCGGAAAAGTCTTTTAGCATTTCGCCTGTAATTTCGGCTGCTGCTTGCAGATTTCACATTTTTATGAAAATCGTGGATTGCTGGTTGAGTCGATTCTCCATGTAATCTTGGTGTTAGCCGAGCTGAGGCGCTTCTTAGGTGGATTCGAGGAGAGCGTTAGGGAGAGGGCCGATATTATATATGTGTATGTATATATGTATATATATATATCTATATATATATATATATATGTATATATGCATCTTTCCATGACGTACGTCATACCAGTTTGGCGGCATTCACAACAAGAGGATAATTATCTGCTGTCTAGACGTCAACATAAATAAAGGATTGAGGAGAACGTTTCACTTCTTGTTGGTGGAGCTAGGTATTCCCACAAACATTTGGCAGGCAATCTTAGCTGAATGGCGAACGTGCTTATTTCTTCTTTGTCAGGCTATCTAGAAGCTATTAACCCTATGCTTCTTTCTAGAGCATAATCTATTAATTCACTTGCTGTTTGCTACATTTACTTTTACTTTAGGTTAAATTTCACGCGATCATCCAACGTGGATTAGTTACAAGCGAAGGATTTTGTAAACGAATCCGTTGCATTCTTTCTTTGATACGCTTGAACGAGGTTGATAAACAAACTTTATTCGGCTAACGTTTCGAGTTCTTCGTTGTTATCAGAGCCGATGATTCATTCTCTTTCAGATTCAATCATCTTTGTTGTTGATAGAAAAAATCTAAGGACGTCTCAAATTCCATCCTTGGTGAAATTTCCAGTCATCACTTTCTTACAGTGACTTCGTAAAACTGCGAAAATTCACTGTTGATTACCTTCCTATATTAATACGCGTACACCTTCTTTTCTTTTGTGGGAATGTACGGAAGCCAGTTCGGACAACTGGCATTGTAGCTATTTTTCTGAGAATTCCACCACTCATTGTGGTTCAGCCATGAAAAAGAACGACAATCGTGCACTAAATACAAATTTATATTTCTTAAACAAGTAATTACAGCAAGGTCACCCCATCGCATTACACTTTATTGAATGGACCGTTCATTTTAAAGCTAGTGCAAAACCATTCAAATGATTAAATGAAACACAACAATGCTGAGATATTCCCAAAACTTGGACCCCGAGCCAGATAAAATAAACATTGTGATTTCAGCTGCAGCCTTAGCTTAACTAAGTTCAATGCCGATGTTGGCTCGCCAGATCAGTTCCATTGATGGGTGATGGGTGATGGTGATTGCTGATGGCACTGGTGGATAGAAAAACTAGCCGAGAGAAATGCAAAACAAGGGGTTTCGTGGCACAGTGTGTAATGTGCTAGTCCTCGGAAAGGGAAATCGTAGTTCGATCTGGCCCAGGGTCCAAGTTTTGTGAATGTCTCAGCATTGTTGTGGTTGATTTCGCCTAGTACACTACTGCGAAAATTGTAGTAGGCAATAAATAAAAAATAATTTTGTGATTTAAAATAGTTCGATAGGTCGTCACGATGTTTTCGTTCCCACTGTTCTCAAGTTTTAGCTCTTAATCTATTCCCAAGTACGTACCTTCTTGGTTTGCACTATGTCAAAACGAATACTTCTAATTCCACTAAACCTTGTTTTGATGCAACACTAAGGTCTCTACGATGGCTAACATCGAATTTCACAATTCAAAGAAGCTTTCTAATTCATTATTATCAAATTATATTCAATTAAGTCGTTTCAGACGGCGATGCATAAGGCGGCATTCCTATCGTCTTACGATAACGTGGAGACGCTTCTGGAGTTGGGAGCCTCGCCGAACTATCGAGATCCTATTGGGCTCACCCCACTGTACTACAACATGCTCACCACCGACTCCAACGATCAGGTAGACTTTGATTGTCACTTTGCCTCTTACTACTTACCGAAAGAGGAGCTGGAAACGGTAGTCCCATAAGTCAATGATGTCTTTATGGATGAAATCTTCTAGCACCACTTGAATACCAATTTCTAAATTTTTTGTTACCACTACTAATATTCTTCAATACTTTTTAATCCAACAAATTGTGTCATTTCACTCGGAAGGATCCGTTTTTCTCACTTCTAGTTGTCGTTTGCTCGTTAGAATCTCGTCGGTACATTGTCCTTCGTGTTATCATCGTAGACCTTGTATTTTATCTTTATTTTTAATGCACATTTTTGTATTTTTAGGCATTTTTTATGAACATGTCTTCGCTGGAAATATAATAAATTTATGAGTTAATCGGCAATCGTTCTCCAACAGAAATCCAACCTTTTTTCTCGTTACAAAAATCAATACAAGACAAAAACCACTTATTTTCAGGTAGCCGAGATGTTGCTGAGAGAGGCAGCAGACTTAGGCGTGACAGATATGCACGGAAATCATGAAATTCATCAGGCGAGTTTTACTAGCAACTGCATTTAACATTTTAGCATTTCGCGTGTAATTTCGGCTGCTGCTTGAGGATTTCGCTTTTTTATGAAAATCGTGCTGGTTGAGTCGATTCTCCTTGTAATGTTGGAGCTAGCCGAGCTAAGGCGCTTCTTAGGTGGATTGGAGGAGAGCTTAGGGAGAGGGTCGATATTATATATACTAAATGCATTTAACATTATTTGTTTACTTGGATACTTGTATAGCCCGTCTTCACTGGTTGTGCAGGCCCCGTCATGATCTCCATTTTTCGGAGTTTTGCTGGCCTAACCACTGTTGCTTCCTGGAATCCCGAGGGCGGCCTGGTTAAGGTCCGCCTCAGGTCGTCACCACCACAGGCAGTCGCCACCTTTGTAAATCTGAGGGAGGTTCGTCACCATGCGACAAGTTTGATACCAGGACGGTGATTGATCCTGGTATTGGTTTACTTTTAGCTGGACCTCCTGATGGAAACGCTGGGCTCCTTGTCAGCTTGGGAGACACTGCGGGAGGGATTCGTTGTATATAGCAGCCCGACACCGAAGAACACCTTTAGGCCACGTTGAGGCGGTAAACTCGTATTTAGCATTAAATTAGGAAATGAAAAAAATAACGAAAAGGCTCATGCTGTTGTAAAATTGGCAGCACGGTCGGTAATACTTATTTAGTCGAACTTTCCTAGTAATCTGGTCTCCGACTTTAATATTCTAAGAGATTTTGCGCACCATTTGGTTAAAAATTGTTTTCCGAATAGAATGGAAAATTTCGGGCTTCACAAAGTGGGTCATCGATGTCTCTTGTTTCTTGGGCGATCTCTCATCCTGTGGTTGAGGTCCGCCTATTCAATGAGTATTCCTTCCCCTTTTGAGCTCTTCTGGCTTGAGATATCGATTCATATTAAAGCTGTTGTACGATAAAAAGTGGCGCGTATAGCGCCGCACAATGACCACAGGATCGGTCGTTCTTTCGATCTTACGGGGCTCACTGAGCTCTTTAACCACTCGTGGTAGGCAAATTGGTGCTAGATTTGTCTAGGAGGATAGCAGCACTAGCTTAATAGTCGGTGAGCCATGTGAAGTCTTTGCATAGACCTGATATACATTCATTCATCTCTTTTGTCTCATTTTTTACTGCTCATTTTTAGCTCCTTCAAGAGCCAGTGTATCTTTTTCAGTAAATAAGAACCCGCGCTTTTGAACTCTTCTACCTTATAATATCGCTTCTTGTAAAAGTTTTGGCGAGTTATGAAGAAGAAGCGCATCAATAATCGACTGAGTGGAAACGACGATGTTTTTCTTATAGATGTACAGTTCATACAGATAACTGTAAAAACTCTTCCGAAAAATAAAAGAAAGTACACTCTACTGAAAAAATAAAGAAGGATGAAGCTGTCGACGTTGATCAATCCCTGAGGGATGCGCCATGCATTCGACTTCACTAAGCATCGTTCGGAGGTGATTGAATGCATATCTGGCCTTTACAGTGATTCGCCGGTGGTCTAGCGATGAATCGAGCCAGTGCTGCTATCCTCCCAGACATGTCTGGTACCAATTTCCCGACCTCGGAGGGATGGAGGTCTTGGTGGGCTAGGGGGCAGGGATCGATTCCACTTGTGTGTTGCAGGGCGCCACCAACCACTGCGCCACACGAGGCCTACTGAAAAAAACACACTCACATCTTCTTCTGAGGAAACATGTGCCATGTGGACGACGTTACCTCTACTCATCAATGAAAAGGCTTTGGTTCTTCTCATCGTGTGTGTTTTCTGAGCACATCTGTTATAATTGTCATCTAAGCCGCTCCACTGAATGTGAAAAACGTGTAGCAAGCATGAGGACGGTGTGTAATCGTGGTTGCAGCAGATGGTCCGGAATTCCGTCTGCCCTCTTAGCGACTTCCTATAAGCCCTGGGAACCAGTTCACTTCACAACAGCAACACAATCGAATGGCTGCTCAGAATCTTCATAATAGCACAGGTTTCACATATAGACGATGCATCCTTTCTAGTATTATGTTCTCTTTGAATTTTGCTACAAGTGAGTCAAGGCCGCCACTCAACATTGGTCTTTAAGCTTTTTGGTACAATTCAGTTGCCTGTACCTGATGGTGACAACAAAATCACAGCTACGATGTAGGAATGACAGCATTTAACTAATACATGTTTTACAATCCTAGTTGTGTTTTTCAATCCTTTCGTTACTCACTACTGAAGAGGTTTTGCTGAATATGGGTTTTCTTTGAGCTACTCGACTGATAGATTTGCAACAGGTTCGTAATGGTGTAGTTGTGAGCTTCTGAGAAATTCATACTATTGCAAGTGTAATCAGAACGTTTTACTTTTTTTAACGTCATTCAATGAAAACCAATAGACGGTCACCAGATAAGCCCATACCCACAAATGCATAGTACGTACATGTAATGGAGCTGCCGCAGACATAAATTCTTTCTGAGAACTCTCATATAGACGGCGTTTGACTACCAAGACGTGTCCTCTTCTGACACTGAGGCACTGAGTGTATTAGCAAGCAAACCAATCAAATACAAGAAATTCTGAGATCCACATGATAGATGTGATGACAGGTCATCTAGAATAAATAAAAAAAAAGTACTTAGAATCAGAAGCACATTTGGCGAAGTGATTTCAATCTCCTGCAGTGCACATGTGGCATTTCGGTTCAATCTCGTGCTCCAGGCAAACAAATACCTTTATCTGATTTGTATTGGACTTGTTTGGAAGGATAAAAACACAACTTGGTTGGTCGGTAGCTGTCCTTCATTGTACAGAGCAAATATGCATTCAATATATGATGCTTAATGGAGTTGAGTGCATGCCACATTCTTCAGGGATTGTTCAGCGTCGAACGCTTTGTACTTTATCTCATCATCGAATAAGTGGACTGGAAACGTATCACTTCTTTCATATGATCATCGAATTCCCCTACTGTACAGCTGGACCGCTTCATCTGCATAGTTGGTGCCGCGGTTAGCTACGCCATTAGTAGCTCGGTGGTCTGTTTATGAAAAAGGAATTATTTGACGCTTCCAAGCTCTTGTACAATAAACCCTAAAATGTGTTTCGAGGGTCGTAAAAGCGCATGGCCTCTGACTAAGGCTTTTCTTGAGGACCAAATTTACCTCATCAAGTTCGTTCTCATTATGGTTTTGCTTCCACTTACAAGCACTCAGAAGAGAAGAAAGAGCACGAAAGAGAGAGAGAAGGAGGACGAGTACGTGTAGAGTCTTACGAGAAATTGTCCACCTCAACGTACAGTTCTTTATGCAGGAATTACATGCGCAATCGTTACCAGGAATTACAAGAAGGAGAAAAGCATTGGTCACAGTCACACCAACGGTCTGCGCGCCACGAAAGCGTGCATTGTTGACCAGAGATGTCCTCAATTTTGCCTTTTCACAAAATTCCGCATATTTTCACAAGACCTGTCCTTCGCATCTGCTGTGCCGATTTCAGCACTTCTTGCACTTGTTTCCTTTTCTCGCTTTCATCATCCATGAAGTTCTTTCAACTTTTTGCTTGTGGGTTCAGCCTCTGCTTGAGGATTTTTCGTTTCGTCATGAATATCGTTGAATGTTGGTCGAGTCGATTCTCCATGGAGTCCTGTAATTGCCGGAGTAGAGCGCTTCCACTATGATTGCAGGGAGTTCACCTTTTCTCAGTAAGTCCGGTATCAATCTGGATCACGAATTGATGAGAAGCTTGGCGAGGTGGAGGTGGGGTCGAACTAGAACTGTGCTCGCCATCAGTAGCAATGCACTACAAACTATTTCGTGACACTATTTGCTTCCCAACAAGGTGGTACTGTAAGATATTTAATACAAAGCAGCAGCGAGCAGTCTCTTATTTATTCAAAATTTTTACAAAAAACAGTCATAACCCATTTCTATACTAAATCGTTAGCTTCTTACTTGGATACATGGATAGCCCGTTCTCACTGGTTCCTCTGTCCCAGCATAATCTTCATTTTTTCGAAGTTTCACTGCCTTAGCCACTGTGGTTCTCTGGAGTCCCGAGGTCAGCTAGGCTATAGTCTGCCCCAGGTCATCACCATCATAGGTACTGGTCGCACTCGTAGATCAGATGGAGATGTACCACTATGCAACTAGTTTGGCACCAGGACAGAATGCGTAACGGAATCTGGCATTGGTGTACTTTTAGCTGGGTTTCCTGATGGAAACTCCGGACTTTTGCTTAGCTTGGACGATCATGTAACGGGGATAAATCTCCCAGCTGTAAATCGCACCCGAACACCCAGGAACACTCTCAGCCACGATGAGGCGGTAAACCATTAGGAGGGTCGTTATGCGGATAACACGAAGTTATCTCTGTTCTTTTTAGAATTTCCAGTTTACACTCATTTGACCACGATTAATATTCTTAGAACTATTACTTATTAAATTAGGCATATTACATAGTCCTTGAGCGGTGAAAATTGTGGGGACAGTTCGTAGTAATTATGGAATAAGTTTTGTTAAGGCACGAAACACGCCAAAGGGTGGAACGTTTCGTTGATCAGTCTCTTAGGTATTAACCATGCATTCAAACAATGACAAAGAGCGGCTGGTTGTATATTTCGTCTATACACGACTTAAGGTGGCTTAGCGCTGTACCGAGTCAGTACCTCTATTCTTCCGGACCAACATAGTACGAATTCATCAAGGGAGGAAGCGTTGTTCAGTCTATGGTGCGGGATTGTACGAAACATTACAGTGTGTATTGCGTGAAAACCTCTAGCCACTAGGCTACGCGTTCCGTTTGTTCCTAAGAGTAGAAATAGTAGTATCCAACGCTACATTGAGGTAATACTCATACCTTTCCAGTACCCGAAATTTTTCTTTCATTGTCATCTCCTCGTTATAACTCAGAAATCTGATTGTAGGCCTGCAAAAATGGATTGGCTAAGCATGTGGAACATCTTCTTTTCTACGGTGCCGTCGTCGACGCGGAGAACGTGAATGGGAACACGCCGCTCCACGTCTGCTCCGTCAATAATCGGTGAGCTTTTGAGGATTTGGTTTCTTGCCGTCGACCTTATGCAGTCTTTCTAATGTTCTCGATAGCCCAGATTTATTTCAAAGCGTAAATCAAAATGTAGTGGAAGCTATAGTGAGAAACTTTTTCGGAATTTACATAGGGAGTTTTTGACGTCATTTCTGGAAACTACTGCAGTTTTTAATGTTCTTGAAGAAACGAGATATTGTAATAAAGTTAAATTGTGCAACATTCGACAGTGAACAGTCAGCAATCAGAAATGTACAAAAACTGTTCAGAAAGCTCATTGCAAATGTGATTACTACAAATCTAGTTGCTGGTAAAGCTGGGATTTCGGCAATATCGCCCTCTTCAGAACCTGGAGGGGTATATCGACCATGTGGTCATGTGATTACCATTTAGATTTTAATTTTTCTGTTTGTGTTAGCGGAGCATTTGGCGTAATAAATTGCGTATCTTTCGCATATCCTTCCAAGCTCTAAAGAAGGCTATACTGCTGAAGCGTCAGCTCTACCGGAATTAAGAATAAAGTAACAGCTTATGTTTGCTCAACAAGAATATCGAGAATTATTTGATCAGTGCCGAGGTAAGAAGAAAGTTAGTTGTGGGAATTAGAAATTCTGGAATACGACACGGGATAGAGTCGAAATCTCGCTTCTGATTCGTCTTCTAAAGTACGTGATCAATTTCTATAACTTGTATTATGTCACAAAAGCACCTGGTCGTAGCCGGTATATCTGACTGTGCTCACCATTCTAGCACGACAGATTCCTGAGATTCACATTGATGAGTTTCAGACCCGAGTGCGCTCGAGTGCTTCTGTTCAGAGGTGCGGATCACCTGTCGGTGAACAAACAGGGTCAAACAGCTCTGCACGTCGCTCACATCGTCGGTACCACGGCCGTCGCTGAAATTATCGCCTCGCACAATCCGTCCAATATTGGTCAGTTCATTTCCTCATTTTTTCGATTATTGGGTACTTACGAATCGTTCTAACATTTCTGAAGTAGTTTAGGAGTACAACGTTGCTTTAAATCCAAACCCTAAAAAAATAATTTCAGTGCCTTATCGCGGCACTCCTCAGTACTCGACACGACGGCGGTTGTCTTCAGCTCTTTCCAAGCGCCGTTCACTCAGTCAAACATCTTTATGTAGTCAGGACATTTACGGAACTCCCAAAGAGCAGCGAAGAAAAGCTCCTTCAGTTAGTGGAACTATTCCAGCACTTGGCTTACCTGAAAAACGGAAATTGAGTTTTTGAAAACAAAGACGAACAGAAATGGTTAACCAAAGCAGCTTTGTAGGAATTAATGCTTTCCTAAAAAAGATACCAAATTCTGAACAACTTTCTACCATGGTGCTACCTATGACATATGATTGCAGATCATCTGGTCAATCAATGAATTTGACCAGCCATGTGCTGTAAAGGGAATATTGTAATGTATATGGAAAATTTTTCGTGTTATTTTAGGTTGCCCCTTCACCTACGCCATCGCGCATTGGCCGATCATCCGTTGTCCCATCAGATTACGGCACTATGCGGATGTGTATTTCTGAGATGGCTCCTGGCCATGAAGCTAACGTGCCACGAATCCTGGTAATTCCCAGAGGTCCAAAGGGCTTCGGATTCATTCTAAGAGGAGCGAAACGTCTGTTTTAATTTATCGATTCTTTCTTCGGATTTTCACAGCAATCCGATGAAGATGGTGGTTTGTAGATGTGAATTCTTCATTGAATTTCGAACCAACACTGTTGTCTCCGGCTCTCCAGTTTTTCGAAGGAGTTGATATGTCAGGAATGGCGATGCGGGCAGGACTGAGACCAGGTAAAAACAAAACTTTTCTAATAACGGGATTCTGTCGGATTCATATTTTATGAGATCTTATCTAATTCATCGAATTAGGGATAAACGTAAATAATCAGACGTTAAAGTTAAAATTCAATACCGTCTTGGATTGTTAAGCTTCCGAAAATTAAAATTCAATGGTTTAAGAACATCATCGTGGCTGGGGAGTGCGCTGGGGTGTAGAACTGCAATACGTATCCAATTTTATAATCGGCAGGGTGACTTGGGTTGAGGAGGAGTTTGAACTTTTCGTCCAGGACTCCAGTTAAAAGCCACTCAGTGCTAACAAACTGGTAAGCTTTCCTCCAATCCTCATGTACCGATGAGAGTCCTTGGCGGTTATTTGTGACGCTTGTTAGCACTGTGGAAACATACTGTTACCCACACGGTTTTTCGTGATGTACTATCGTAGATAATTGCAAACTGTTGCGTGAATACTCCATCTGTACGAAGAACGCTGCGAATCCTAGGACGTTTCTCACTTAGTATATATACGGTTTGACAGTTGCTCTTCGAGTTTCATGCCTAGGCGTTCTCAAGTTATCATTGTGGGAACTCGCGCACCTTACTATATCGGGAGGATTTACACCAAATAAGGCATCTTACTGGTACATTTCGTCCGGAATAACGGCAATTTTAGCGTTGGTTTGATTTCTAGCCATGATTTCCACTTATAAATTTCAAGTCCTTTCTCAGTCTGTGCACCATACTATTGGGCCAACATCTGGGAATATCATTCGCCTCGATGATCTGAAAGATCATCGTGGGAAAGGGTTCAGATGTCTCGAGGAAGGATTTCACATTTATGCGCGAAACACTTTGAATCTGCTTCGCATATGATGTTGTTAGAACAAAGTGAAGTTCAAATGCTTCGGAGCCCACAGGCGAGTCGAATGGTCAGAGATGAGTTTGATTATGGGAAACAAAATATGAGAATGTGAAAACGAATAGATATGGTAATTTTCTCATGGAATAATATTGATGGATCTAGGTGACTATTTGCTCGAAATCGACGGGATCGACGTGAGGACTGCTAGCCATGAACAGGTTGTGCATCTCATTCAAAAAGCAGGGACCACCATAACTTTGAAGGTTCATAAACGATTTAAACGGATTTAAACGGATTTAAATTCACTGAGCTACTAGAAGATCTTTAATGCTTTCTAACCAACATCTTTAGTGATAGAGTAGAGATGGATATTATTCCTACTTTTTAAAAATTATTCTCATGATTCAGTTTTCGTTCTCATCAAAGTCTTCTTAGGTGATTACCGTTGATCCGTCACTTCCAATCAATGGAGGTACCGTTCCCGTCAGACATCGATCAGGTTGGCAAACAGCTTCATATTTTTGTTGAAATGGCTTGCCTATGTACAAGTTTCTCGCCAGTACCATATACTAGATATGGTAGTGGATCCGCCTACGCATTTTAGGCAAAAACATTCTGGGTATACGCTACTTGCTTGCTTTTCTGTACACTGCTTGGCTTGTGACTTTGCTCATCGTTTTGAGTTCTGGGATTCCTTCGGAAAATGCAAATATTTGCTAGGCGTTAAGCGTCTGTCTCTATCGTATTTGCTAAGAAAATCACCCTGATTTACATCTCAGCATACAATTTCCTTTCAAAGTGTAGCATCGGGTAAACACACGCATCGACTGAACCATGAAAAAATTTTCCACTCTTTCCTTCCGGATGAGGCCGGAGCAAACGGAAATGATAGTTCACTCTATTATCTCTTTCATTTGTTGCCTTCTCGCTTCTCTTCTAAAATGGAACACATCGGCGTTTACAGTCAGCAGCATTTTCGTAATCCCACCAGTGCCACCAACTCGACGTCCCACAACTACAGCATCGCTTCGAGGATCCTCGAGTCTCTACGGAATGACTGGTAATCTATACTTTCATCTAAATGAGTTTCAACTCCCATCATTGCACCTAGGGAGTAATTTTGTAAACGAGCTGTCTACAAGTAATATTTCTGAAAAGGATAGATGTATGTGCTTTTTCACTAAAGCGACTTTAAAGAATTAATTTCTCCTCATTTGAATGATTTCTTAGTGCAACCCATTTAATTGATTTCCTACCAAAGTACCGTCTCTAGCAGCTGAGGTGTGAGCTTGATAACAATCAACTTTCAATCAGGTTTAAGTACCTTCGCTTTCCATCAGTTGATTTCTGCATGTCATTTCTTGGAATATATGAAGCTTAGCTAGTGTTAACCTGTCTCGTTTTCCCTATATCCAAAGGAATGAAATCGTCAGATTGTACTTTTATGTACTTTCGTTTCAGGAGAAACGGAATATTATGCTCCTGGTCAACTGCGTTCCGCCTATGGAGAAACTCGATGTGCCTCTGTAAAACAGAGGCATGGAGCCGGAAGACGAATCTCAGCAGCTGAGCTCGAGAATCTCATGATACGTCAGGGGGAGCGGCAGAATTATCAGCCCATACTCTATGACCAGGTAAGAAGAAAAATTGAGTCCGAATTGCTCAAATAGTTTAAGTCAAAGATTCTATTTGAAATTACATACATTGAAACCGCCACTGTCACTGTAACCTTTTGTAAGCAGGATTCAACTGGCTCTCCGACTCCAAAGAAATACAATTCTGTCTCGGATATGAAGCGTCGTAAACAGAGAACTGTTCCTTCACCACAGGGACTAATAAGATCGTACGACTCTCAGGTGTCTTTTACCCTACTTCCTCAAACATAGTTCAGCCCCAATAGGCTTCTGTTTAAAATAGTTTGTCTTCAAGAAAATAGATCAAATTCTCAGTTTTCAGAACACTCAGCCTATAAACTCGATCTACGGTTCTTCGATGAAGACGTATTCAAGTTCACCGGACATCCCACACCTGACTTCTTTTGATTCAGCTGAGGAGGAATTGTTGTCAAACACTTCACAGCCTGATGATAGACTCGGATATGAGCAGCAATGCCAAAGCGGGTATTTCCATTCAGAGGCTGGTTACTCAAGACCATTTCGGAACGTTTTCCGGCCGAAAACTCCGCCACCCCCACCACCTCCTCCACCACAGACATCTCTATCCTCCCAACCTACCACCCTTCAGAGTTCCAGGTTTGTAGGCAATGAAAAATAAACCTTTATTTAACATATTTTTGAATTCTTCGTTTTTAGATTAACGTCATCCTATGGCGTTGATGTCAGTCAAAAACCAACCGGTGAAGAGAATTGCTTTCGTGTCGCCGCTGCTGCTAGTATCGACCCTTCCTCAGGTCCAGCAATTCTTCCGCAATCTCTCTCAGGCGAGAAGACACTTTTAGAAAACAAAATGTGTAGATTTTTGTGTAAAATGTGTAAAAAAAATTCGAAAAAAATGTGTAGAGTTAGAAGACTGTTTGATCTACTAAATATTCTACTGCATTAGCATGTTAAAGATGGGCGTTGAAGTTAGGAAATCTTGAAGAGACCTTGTTTGTCAATTCTTCTCTAGGAATATCGTTAATTATTATTTGTTTACAGGTTATTAGAGTCAGGAGCTGATATACTAAGCCAACAACCCCTTCTAATGTAACGTTTTTGTCCAATCTATTCTTATAGGTGCTGGTTCAAATATAGCTCCACCCGCTCCACCACCACCACCTCCAAATTTGTTGAATATATCTTCTACATCCACCACTTCGGTGGGCATCACGAAAGCCGGCATATCGGTGGAAGCAATTCGCTCAGTGGCCCTAAAGAAAAGAGAGGTATGGATTTTAATAAATTTCGACTTAGTGAATACTACCACCGTCGTGTTGAGATAATTGGAAAATTTGAACCCCAGCCTCACCAGATCATTCCCGTTGGCGGCTGATTGCTGATGGCAACCGTTAGGTAGAAAACTGCAGAGCGAAATGTAAATCAAGGGCCTTAGTGCCGCAGTGGGTAACACGTGAACCCCCGGAACGGGGCGTAATAAATTTCGACTTAGTGAATACTACCACCGTCCGAATCTGGCCTGCGGTCCAAGTTTTGCAAATATCCCAGCATCGTTGTGGTTGCATTTTATTTCATACACTACCGATAAGCACAATAGTAGGCAGTAAATAAAAAAGTTAGCATTAGTCAATACAACCCATATTTATTTGAGCGCTTTCAATTCTTAGGGTCTATGAATTTAGCCTGTTACCTAATCAACGCTATCGATTTTAAAAGTACTCTAATAAACCTATTTTTCTGCTCCCTCCTTTAGAAAAATTTTAAGGGTGACGAGAAGAAACCAAAAACAACAGCTGCATTGACACCTAGTGGGCCACCAGACTTTCATTCGGATTTAAAGAACGCTCTCGCGAAACGTAGGTCGAAGGTTGCTCTGGATCAGGACGATGACGAGAAAAGTGATGTTGAAAGGTGAAAGAACGTCTCCATTTATGTTTGCTTTATCGCTTCCTCTGTTTCTGTTCCGTCTGATCATTATAAAGAAGGATTTGCTATAACGAGAAATATGGGCCTACCGTTTATCTATATTTGACGTGTAATAGTTTTCCTCTTTTCTCAATATCCGCTTGATACAAGAGCTAACGAATATGGAAAGCCTAATAGCTTAGTAGAGCAACTGCCGAGTTCATTCAACGGAAAGGTTTGCGAATTTAGCTGCTCTAATGACTATTTCTCTATTCCAGTCATTTTGGAAGTCTATCACTACGTGAATCGGTCAGAGAAAACGTACAGCAGAAAGACGTCAAACAACATTCACCACCCGGAATTGTGAACAAGAAGGACAGCGGGTAAGCGCTCTCCTACGATGCGAGCACAGCTTTTGATATCCTTGAAAATTTTGCGATACCTCTCTTAGCATTATATGAATCAATTCATTGTGTTTAGCAAACATCGCTAGTAATTTTCTCATGGACTCATGTTCTGTCGTTTCCGTATAGAAGAAATCGCTGTTGAACATGGGTAATGTTGAAGAACTTTCAGCTAGACGAAGCAGTGCAACAAACAATATGTCCTATATTGGATTGTTCAGCGTGAAATTTCCACTTTTGAACAGGAACTTTAGGGGTCCATAGCTTTTAATAAAGTTGAACTCTGTCGGTCAAAGTAAGAACTACTGTAATAATACGATTTCGTTATAGTGAATAGTACATCGCTAATGAATGATATGTCATGTAAGATTAAATGAGGCGGAGCTTCGTACTTCGTATTAGGCTTTTCATGTTACGAACTTGGTCTAGTCAGTTACAGTTTTGGAAGCATATGTATTATTCGTAGTTGTTGTAGTTGGTAGTCCTCAGCTCGATTGACTCTGCCAGGAATGAAAGACTCTTGGTGGATGCTTTCGTCTACCGATCGCTGGAAGGATCATAACCTACTTCTAACACAAGTTTTTCTCCGTAAAGTGTGTCGGCAATTCATTTCTTCTCTACGAAAGAGCAGAACGTCGCCATCGTATAGTATCTCCTGTTTAATCGAATTTTTCAAGCGACCACCAGACTGAAAATTATTCATTCCGTTAAGAACGCAGAAGAAACATCTCTTGGACAACTTCTCTGCCATTCATTTAATTCAAAGAAAATCCACTTATCAAAAGAAACTTTTTGAGTTTTATTTAACAAGAGGCGCTCGGATGCAAGAGTTCTACTTAAAGCCTTATTCCGTCAAAAGCTCTCAATGTGGGGTACGTGTATCAGTTACAGTTACCGTCTTCAAAGCACCGTTGATAGTAGCTCGTCCTCAGTCTACCATCCATCTTCTTGCCTTCTATTCCAACGATTTTGAAGTTCACAGGCCACTGAGCAACGTCCATATAACAAACGGTTTCCATGGCCCGTACCCGTATATCAGTGCGAGGAAAATTTACCCATTTTTCATTTTGCACTTTACAGCATGTCCTAAACCGAAAACAAATCAGAAACAGTATAGAAATATGCTTTAATGTGAAACTGCGAAAGAAGATCTGTTTTTGAAGTAATGTGTAGATAGAAAGATAAAAAGCTGCCGGCGTTGATCAATCCCTGAGCGGTGCGCCATGCATTCGACTTCATTAAGTATCGTTTGAAGGTGCTTGAATGCATATCTGGCCTTTACGATGACCCGCGTTGAGCTACCGATGTATCGAGCCAATGCTGCTATCCTCCTATACAAATCTGGTACCAATTTGCCGCCCTCGGAGGTATGGAAGGTTTGGTGGGCCATGGGCGCGGAGATCGATTTCACGTATGTGTTGCAGGGCGCCTCCAACCACTGCGCTACACCAGCCCAATATGTAGAACAGAGATAAATAAGATTTATCGGCAGTAAACAATTATGGCGACGGAGATGAAAAAAATTGCCCAAACATTTCGTTTTTATAAAGTCGCACATTTCGTATTGATTAACCTTATACATAGACTGAGGGTGGTTTCATCAATGGATGAGAAAGGAGCCTCCACAGGCCTTCAGGTGTTCAAAGACTTCGTAGTCGTTAGGATGCTTTCTTTTGTTCTGTCAGATTCACTGTTAAAAACTGATTGTGATTTTTTTATTTTTAGCCTATGCATGTGTTTCCAGAATTCTCGTAATTTATTGTTAATGGTTGAATCTTCTAATGTCGTATTTCCGATTTCTCGTAGAATAACTGGCTTCATAGACTGTCTCCTTTGGACACTTCAACATATGCGTCTCGGACTATCTCTCTCCGCCTACGTGATATGTCCCATTTTTAAGGTTTTTGTAGGAAAATAAGTCCACGAGAAGGTTCACGACCACTGCTCCGTAGTGTGAAGTTCTTAGCGGGCTTTTCTTTTCGACAATGGTGACGTAGTTCTTCTTATAGCTTGGAGTGCTAAATACATACGATTTCGTATCGTTCTTTGAGTATACGCACAGGGGCTTGTTCTGCGTGCCAGTAGTTCCTTTCTTACTTTATCGCGGTCGGATGAAATCAATCGGCATCGTAGGATGCGATTCGTCTTTGAAGCGCATTGGTTCGTAATGGGTCGCCAATGTAGAGTTCCTTGAATTGCACATTGAGGGGTTTTCAATAGTTCTGCTTTGGTTACAGTGCTGCGTATGACGTTTAGAACCTTATTTACTACCAAGCATAGGACGCAATTGTCTTCCATATAGTGATGGATATTGTTCTTGTCGTGATGATAGTTGGTGTACCCCGTCCAGAAAGGAGTGGTCTCGATGCTACCAGTTATTGAGTTCATTAGCTGAAATGCTGTATATCATTTCAAGGTCATCTGATAGCACTTGTGATAAATATCTCGTGTGCTCGATGCCTGATTTTGACTTTGTTTTGCTGTTCGACATATTCGTAATGTTTGCAGTGCTTTTCGTCGAAGGTCCTTCATATTTGCTGTGGAAGCTGCACGTCATTCACTTCTATTTTTACTATTTTATTCTTGAAATTATTTAATATCGCTTGTCATACAGCGTACGAAATGCTCGTTGCCTGCTTAGAGTGAAACTTTGTGCTCATCCTTATGAGAACTTAATACTTATAGACTTCTAGTGAACATCTGGGAAAATTTATGCATTGATAGTTACGTTATTCATAGTTACTCATAGAAGTGTTTGTGTATCGTTGAGAACACGCCCGCCAGGTGTATCTCTAAAATACTCGGTTAACCATGTTTTCGTTGATACGTCTTACTCTTTACATTATTAATTATTATTGATTATTATTATTGTTATTATTAATTATTATTATTCCTCCCACCGGTTTACCGCCTCATCGTGACTGAAAGGTGTTCCTGGGTGTCGGACTGCGATGTACAGCGGGGGGATTCGTCCTCTCCGGCATGGTCTCCCAAACTAGGGAGGAATCCGGTGTTTCAATCAGGAAGCCTAGCTAAGAGTAAACCAATACCAGGATCGACCACGGTCCTGGTATCAAAATCGCATGGTGGCAAATCTTTGTTTGATCCACAAGGGCTGCGACTGCCTTTAATGGTGAAGACCTGGGACAGACTTTGGCCAGGCTGACCTCAGGGTTCCAGAGAACCACAATGGCTTAACCAACAGATCTCCGAAAATGGTGATTATGCTGGGGCCCGCACAACTAGTGAGGACGGGCCGGTCAAGTTCAAATATGAAGTATTACTATTTTTATTATTGTTATTATTATTATTATTATCATTGTTATTAATTAGTAATAGCGCATGTGGCATAGTGATTAGAGATGCCTTGGAATTATCACAAAGATCGGTTGTTAGTTCAGTTTCACGCGCCGGGCTTATACCAAGCCTTCTATTCTTACAGGGTTGGCAAATTGGAACTAAACATCTCGGGAAGAATAAAACCAATGAATTGATACATCGGTGGGCCACCGAAAGTTATTATATAGGTCAGATGTGCATTCAATCATGTTTACGATACTTGTGTCCTTCAGGGAATATTGAACGCCTAACGCTTTATCCTCCATCATTCACACTTTTGATCGCTGGGTCGTTACAAACCAACCATGTCTTTGTTATCCTATTAGATCTTCAATTTTATATCGAAGGCTATTAAAGTTATTTGAGGGGGTGATTTCTACCTCCGAGATCCCCAATTTTCATTGTAGAAGTCATTCGCCATTGTGTATCAGAGAGAAAGTTCTTGACTTGGGAAGAGCTATACCAGGACGTCAGCGATGGCTATAAATACCGGTCAACCGTTATTGTACCGAAATCTATTGTACTGAGTCACATGTAACATGATATGGAAACGATATCGATAGTTGCTGAAGAGATATCATTGGCAAATGGCTTCATCAAATAGGAAGAACAATGGCTCATTTGAGCAATATAAACCAGTGCGAAGTATAAGATGCTGGAGAATATTTCTTCAAGTAGAAAATGAAGGGAATAATATCTACATTATCAGCAATGCTGTGCTCGTGTAGCGCAGTGGTGGGAGTCGCCCTGCAACACACACGTGGAATTGATTCCCGCGCCCATAGCCCACCAAACCTTCCATCCCTCCTGGTTCGGCAGATTGCTACTAGACTTGTCTAGGAGGATAGCAGCACTAGCTCGATACATCGGCAGGCCACCTCGAGTCATTGTAAGAGCCAGATATGCATTCAATCACGCCCAAACGAGGCTTAATGAAGTCGAATACATGGTGCATCCCTCAGGGACTAATCAACGCCGAGAGCTTTTTATCTTTTTATCTACATGTTAACGGAGCGGATAGCACAGTGGTAGTTATGTTCGTTATCACGAGCATGGTGCTAGTTCGATTCTGCTCCAGGGCAACCAAGCCTCTTATCCCTCCGGGATTGGGAAATTGGTACCGGACTTCTCTGAGAAAAAGTTACTCTCCGCAACCAAATTGGTAACGCTGCAGTCCGGCGGTGAGAGATTTATCCTTTCTATTAACAACGGAGTTCATTACAGTGTTTAGTCACTTTAACTCCAAGACGAGCGTAAAAATATGTAAGATCCTGAACGAAATGCTATTTTGACAACAAGATATAAGCTTTTACAATGCGAGGCATCTCAATCACGTTGGATGGGCTATTTTTATTTAAAAAAGTCACCAACAATTCACCATGTATTTTTTGAAGACATCACTCAGTGCCCTTAAAATCTTTCCTATAAACAGTGTAAGGTATACTAAGTCAATCCCCTTCCAGAGTTCAATTTCGCTCAAGCTGGTCGTATCACTGTTTGTTCACCACTATGTTAATTCTTTTTGTGGGAATTCAAACACTGATTTCCACTCGACTGCGAATTACACGTGTTTTTAAAGTGTTTTCACAACAGTCACGAAGAAATTACAACCAGAATTGTGGGCTTTTCGTGGATTTCATCCAAAGATCTATCGCTACTCAAGCACGTACTGAGCAGTTCACAGTTGAACTTTTTCAGGTACACTTCTTCGCGGACGTCATTGGAGCCTTCAGAATTCGGTGAAGATCGTGCGGATCGCCCTCACTTCTCCATCGACACCTCCACAACGAGGCACAACGTGTCGCTGATAAGCCAGAACATCGAAGACAATTACGGCCCTCGGAAGAACGTCGACAACGTGCGTTTCCTGGGTCTGACATATCGAAAAACTGAGAGATCCGTGTGAAACATTGCAAATATAAAGATTTTTTTGATATAGTTCTATGAAACCCGTTCGTTTCAATGTTGGTCTGGTTTCCGATGCATGTTTTCGATTTCATTTTGATTCGTGAAAAAATTCCCTAAAAGCCATTTTCTTCCCTGCTTTTCATTCCATTATCGGGAGAGGCTTTCTTTTTGGGAGGCTTTTCGAGCTTGTCATCGTAGCTGAGTCTTTCGCTTGTTTGACTCCACTTCGTTGTGTTTGCATGTGAAGTGGTGATTTAGATGTCCGTGTCTTCTACGCTGAGTAGTCTCTCCGGTTGCTCGGCCGAATCTCGTCCAACAACTATTCCTGTGGTGCCCCCGGTAGACTATGACGATCCGGATTCCGGAACCGGCGGCTCCGATTGCGATGTTCAAAGTAAGGATCCGGATGTGCTGTCGCTTTTGTTTCAATGGTTTCTCTCTTTTTGCCTATCTTTTATGCTTCCCTTCAAAGAAAAGGCAACGAGACATGAACAATGTATGCAACGACTATACTTTCCAAAAATCTGTTCGACTTAGTATAATATTAATCAATAATAATAATAAAATAATAATAACAATAGTAGCATTTTTTGATCCAACAATGCCCTTTGTTCTTCTTGAGAGAACACAACGTGGTACTTTATTCTTTATTACGGTAAAGCTTATATTTCGGCAGTATCACTTTTTTCGGAGCCTGGAAGGGTATATTGATGCTCAATTCATTACGCCAAACGCTTCAACAGCACAAACAGAAGGATTAAAATCTGTTTGGTAATAAAGCTTTCTTGCTTGATCGATCGTCATCCAGTGATCGTTTGGGTTTACTTTAGTTGTTAATTAGTTAGTTACAGTGTCTAAGTTATCTTTTTAGTACAGAAGAATAGGATTTGGTACCGTCAATAATAAGGGATGAATTCAGTTAACTTCAGTCATCTCTTAACATCAGAGTCTTCGATGCTATATTTTCGGCTTATTTTTAGATCCGGAATGTGGGGCATTTGAAAGCAAAGTACTACTGAAATGGACGTGTAGGGATGCTGTTCATTGGCTGCTTTCATTGGGTGAGTTCTGATGTAAAATTCGTAATCTCTTTATCCTATATCCTTAATGACTTCTTAGGTCTAGACCACTGCAAGTCCTGTTGCATAGTGGATATGGCATACTGGAATCAATTTATCTATCCTTGTTCTTTATCTTATTTCTGTTTGTATTTTTGGCATAAACTATGACTGATTGGTAGGTATCCTACCGTAAGCGGTCAGCTCTAATCATTTTTAGGTTTTCTTTTATCTGCGTCCTCTAACTGTTGATCATTGTTTAGTGACATTCGGTAAACAGATGATCGTAGAAATTATTGATGGTGACCAGTGATGGTGACCAGTTCAACTATTCTTCATTTTGTTTCATGACCTCGTGGCGCGTGTGACGCAGTGGTCGAGCGCCACACGTGGAATCGGTCTCCGCGCCCATGGCACACCAAGCCTTCCATTCCTCCGAGGTCTGCAACTTGGTACCAGACTTATCTGGGAGGGTAGCAGCACTGGTTCGTTACATCGGTAGGCCACCGCGAGTCATTGTAAAGGCCAGATATGCATTCAGTACCCCCAAACGATGCTTAATGAAGTCGAATGCATGGCGCATCCATCAGGGATTGCTCAACGCCTAGAGCATTATTATTATCCTTCATGACCTCACATCGCATGTATAACATTGTGAAGAACTCAGCATTTCTTGTATTCTATTCTTTTTCTCGCAACCATCGACGAAGCTCTTGGAACATTTGCATGTACGTTCAGCTGCAACTGGAGAATTTTTGTCCTCATCATGAATGTCGTTGAATTCCAGTCGTGCGCATTTAACCTGCAATCCTAGGATAGCGGTGTTAGGTTTCCGTGAACTAGGGGGAGTTATTGGGTCCTAGGTAAGTCTAGTGCAAATTCGTTGACCCCGGAGATATGGGAAGCCTAATAGTAAGACTACGCTTTAATATGTAGGATTTTTCAAGATGACTGAAGGATAAAGATTTGATTCATCAACAAAAGTACGTTTCAGGTCTGGACGAGTATGTACCAGCATTCCAAGCTCGTCGTGTGGACGGTCGGGCCCTGATGAAGTGCGACCGGATCGCTTTCACCCAGTTGGGTGTGACACGGATTGCTCATCGACAGAAAATGGAGGCGTCTCTTCGGCAATATATGGGCAATGCATAACTTGCTTCAATCATTTTTCTACAGATTTCATGCTGTAGAAATTGTGCTTAATTGAGAAGAACGGTTATTCTATTCCACTAAAAGTCGTCGTTTGCTTCGATTCGAATGATTTTATGAAAGAAACGTGAGACCTGTGATTTTTATTAACTCGGAATAAAACGAGAGTTTAAGGACAAAAGTGAAAATATGAATCCGATAAATCTATTACTCGTTCAAACTAACAAAAAGATGCTGAACGATGGCTTCGTGATCCGTCTGTAGTGCCGCGTAGTTCCTTTCCCGGTCAGAAAATCGCTGTTCTGTACTGGCGACCAAAACTTTAGTGAAAATGGTTAATTTTGACTTCATGTAAGCAATCTTTTGAAAATATTCGTGGAGGGATTATAGACTAGAACGCTCTCTTAAGAAATATTTTTTCAGTTTAATATATCTCCTTCGGTCGTCAGAACACAACACTGGTCTTCTGACTCCAATTTCGCTTGTGTACTTAACTGCAGAAACCTACGGTTTGCAGCGGAAACTCAGTTTCATGACAAAGTTCTATTCGTCAAGGGAGCCATACGATTGAGCAGAGTCTGCATGTGGCCAGATTTTCGCTGGAGGCTCCTCACAGATCGTAGGGTCTAATTCCGCTGTGATTTCAGTCCCTACTAAGTGCTCATGTCCCTTGTCTAGCATTCTGATTTTCTTTCTTGTGGTGTCAATACAGGACCATTCTTCCCCATCCCCAGCGTTTATGTTCTGCTTTTCAGGCCTTGTGTTATGTTCGGTGCACCCGTTTATATTTTGACCATAGCGCTAGCATGTTTGATTCAGTGGAAAAGAAAAGCTGTATGCAGTGAGTTTTAAACAACTCTGAATCTTCTTGTACATCTGCCGTCTTCTGCGAATCCTAAATCACTATATCTACCCACTTTCTGGTATATCTTATTCTGAATAGTTAATAAGCTAAATGATTTTATTATTAATTCAAGGACTGACTTTCTTTTTTATTTTTGTTAATTTATTACCATTATTTTTCTCTACAACGTCTAGCGACGTAATCATGGTGTATACAGAAGAAATTTATGGACTCGTTGAGTTGTGAGAATAAATTCTTGATTAGGCTTGCATGTTTCTTCTAATGCGAGTGTTCGAAAACGATAAGATTCAGCTTCATGAGATCTCTGAATTCGTGTGAAGCAGTGGCTTCTGCGGAAAGTAGGATAGGTGACCTTGGGTACTTCGACGGCCCGTCTTCACTGGTTGTGTGGGCTCCAGCATAATCTGCATTTTTTCATTTTGCTGGCTAAGCCACTGTGGTTTCCTGGAGTCCCGAGGTCAGCCAGGTCGTCACCACCACAGGCAGTCGCCGCCCTTGTGGATCAGAGAAAGATTTGCCACCATCCAACTAGCTTGATACCAGGAAGGTAGTGGATCTTAGTATTGGTTTACTCTTAGCTAGTCTTCCTAGTGGAAACGTCGGACTCTTTCTCAGCTTGGAAGGCCCTACCAGGGAGATGAATTTCCCTGCTTTACATCGCGGCCCTACTCCCAGGAACACCTCCCAGCCACGATGAGACGGTAAACCGTTGAGAGTATTCCGATTATCAAAAAAAAATATCAGTTTGCAAAAAGCCAGCCTTGGTTTGTAAGTGTCAAAGGCGTTCTCCACTTTTGGATGAAAACGTTTACATTGTAAACGGATTGTTTGCCGGAATAAAATGTTTATATCGCGATCGCGAATCGACCACCTGTGGGCCATCGACTCGGATCAATATGGGCCTGAAGAAGATGAAGCCGCCGAAACGTTAGACAAGTGAATAAATTTTTTTGTCAACCTCCTGTTAGCTTAACAATTCAAGAAGGTATTGAAATCTTTATAGTTTAACAGTTTTTTTTCAGACAAACAATAAACAATGGCTTTAACGGTCGTCGAAATTAAAGGCGCGGGTCTCCTGTCGTGGCTTGCCGAGGTTTTTTCTTCTTGAACACAATAAATCTGTCCTTGTCTTTCTTTGATGGTAGAAGCAAAGCCGTTTTTGCCTGGAACAACAGCTTTACCATAATGAATAGTCTATAACTTGATAATAGATTTTACGGCAAAGAAATATTTAACCACAATTATGCCGAGGAATTTTTGCAAAATTCCGGATCACAGGTGTCTGCGGTGGAGAACGAACGCTACCCTTTCCTGTGGTTAACGCGTTCACCAAGCACCATGCGATTCTTCGTTCCCACTGTCTCTCAGTTAGTGTTTCATCGATCAGTGCTATCACCAATCACCGTTCAACGGGAAAAAACATTTATTATGATGAAAATTTTCGTATGCAGATAGCTTCACCTTTTGTGTCACTTAAACATTTGAATACGCATTTCGAAGCACCTATTCTGTAAACTTTAACATCACCTTCAAATCTTCCTGGAACCACTGAAGTGCTCTGTTCTTTTGACAGCGAAGAATGATATGATGTGGGTTAACAAAAAGAGGCAGTAAGCTTAACTCTTTTATTTACTGTCTTCTTCCTCTTAATGGCAGGGTATGTTGTGAAATACAACTCGTATGAAATGGTGAGATATTTGCAAAACTCCGGACCACAGGTGTATGCAGTGGGGAACGAACACGCGCTGTTGTCCTTACTGGGGAGCAGCGCACTTCACCACTACGCCATCCGGGTCCTTCGCCTTGCATGTATCTCAGCTAGTTATCTCAGCTCAGCGTTTCATACGAGTTATATTTCACAACATACCCTGCCATTAAGAGGAAAAAGGCAGTAAATAAAAGGGTTAAGATTGTGATTATAACGAGGCTTCAGCTTAACTGGGTTCAATGCCGATATGGGCTCCCCAGATCAATCCCGTTGACGGGTGATTGCTGATGGCAAAAAAGATCGATAGAACTAGCTGAGATACATGCAAGGCGAAGGACCCGGATGGTGTAGTGGTGAAGTGCGCTGCTCCCCGGTAAGGACAACAGCGCGTGTTCGTTCCCCACTGCATACACATGTGGTCCGGAGTTTTGCAAATATCTCAGCATTTCATAAGAGGCAGTAAGGTTTTTTGTCGCAAAGAGGTTGGGAAAAAACTGTGAAAAGAGGCAAAAACAAAAAGAGATAATGTACTGGAGAAAATTCGACGCCATGTCACCTCTTATCGGCACAGACTAAAAAATTTCAAAACTCTCTGACGATAAAATTTGTGTGTGCTGAACCAAATCGTGGTTTCGTTGACTTTAATTTCTTCAAGTTCAGCACAGTTGGTTGGTTTTTGGGTCTCATAACTGCTGTCTGAAGTCCTATACGCTCCTTAGAAAAATTTGCTAAATTTGAAAAGTTGGGAACATCCGAAAAATCATGAGCGATTAATCCTAGTCGTTACAGTCTTAGTGGCGTATGAAGGCATTGCTGCATTGAACGGAAACAGATCTGTGGTCGTTTAGTAAGCTTCCACATCAATTATCATGACGTGTTGCGAGTCGACTCGCCATGCAATAGGTTTATTTGTATCAGATATTGAATAAATTTGTGACAAATGAGCAACAATGGATATGAGCCACGAAACTCCTCCCTTACGTAAAATCGTGAGAACGCCATGAATACCCAAGATCAACTGATTAACAGAGGAATTTCGGAGAATTACTGGTCAGTAACCCACTAACGCTTTACTGCCTCTACTTCTCAAGAATAATCAGTAGACATGAGACTACTAAGAGTGGTAACGAAGCATCTTATAGTAGTAAGATTTGAGTGGTTGGTCGATGAATCGCAGGACTCAATCTCCTGTAGGAATAGCTTTCGTTCCAAAAAAAATCTTTTCCACAAAATAGTAGGCTTTTCCTGTATTCATTTTTCGAAAGTCGGGAACATTCTTTCGAAGGTCGGCAAGTTTCTGTAGTGATGAACCAACAACGCCCTATCACGACAGTATCATTTTTGCGAAGAATACTACACTCGACTAGAATTTCGCATATCAGTGAAGTGTGTACAACACATCGTCAATCCAGCCCCAACTCGAACCACCTCCATGTATGGTGGCCGAACGACAACGAAGCTAATGAAAGAAATGCTGGGAATGTCACGAATTGTAAAGACTTTTCCTATAAATCTCCGAGTTTCTAAGTATGTTACACAATAATTCTGCCCGAACCTTGTTTGAACAACATAATTCTGACAGCCCAGAGCAATCTACTATTAGACCTGGTTACAGTATGCCAGATGGTACACAGTAGTAAGCTAGGAAGACTTCATCTGTAGCACAAAGTCCTCAAGAGCATATGATTCGCTTGGACCATACTGCAGTAGATATGATTGTATTAAGAAAATCAGAGTTGCAGAGGTGAAAGTGCCATGAAGAACTTGTACAAATGTAATACCACGTGAAGAAAATGTCCCACTACATAATGCAGAGGTGTATTTCTCTCTTGTGTTTCAACCACGACAAAAATTACCCAACCATCTACTTTTCGTATTTTCAACCCTAGCGTCACTTATCGATTCATCCAGAAGAAAAAATGTCACCTTGTTCTTCATCCATCTCGAATGCTTACCCGCCCGTCACAAAACCATCTTTTGCATAATGAAATACTATTTTAAGACCAAGGAACACTCAATGCTTTGTGAATTAGGCTTGTTCATCAAACAGAATTTTATACATAACCCGTTGTTCTTCATAGAGTTGCTGTCGGTGTCAGCACTTCTCATTCGGTCCGCTGTCCTCCTCCAACGATGATCTTTGGATTTTCATGTGAGTATAGGTGCTGCTGAATAGTTCTTCCTTTTCTTCTTTATGAATGTTGCGAAATTGTGGTCAATTTGATTTTTTCTGGAATTCAGAGACAATGCAGCGGAGGCGTTCAGACGACAGATAGTGGTCTGCACATGATCGATCTTAGATGTTTAGCACCAATTTGCCATCGTCGAAGGGAAAGCCTTAGTTAGTGCTGTGTACTTTTAGACCAGGGAGCATGTAATGCTTCTATAGCGACGTTTCTAACCATTGCGCTTTCTGTTTCCTCAGTGGTATACAAAGAAAAACGTTCCACAAAAGTGAAAAAACCTGGGTAAGTAATCATGATGCAGACGAGTCTTAAAAGGTAAGGCGGAAAATGATACTGCGCACTTTTTCTCAGCTGTGGAGAAGTTTTTAGAAGTGTCGGAATCACTCGGAAAAAATCACCAGCAAAAAATAAAAGCAGCATTGGTACAGGAGATGAATGACCGGAATAAATGGAATATACATAGGATTTGATGATGTTTACTTCAACTTCATTAAAAGATTTGTTGACTCGTCAAAAAATGAGTCAATTACAAGCCGTTCTGTGGCTGTTGCATTAACCGAGATCCTAGTGAAAATCTACGACCTTCCGAGCAGTGAGGCGAACAAAGCTGCAAATGTTTCAAGCTTCAATCCGCATTGTTGGCTGTTTTAACTGTAAATAGGTTACAAACGTTGCTGAAAGCTTTTCGTTATCGACAAAGACTGAAGATAATCTTTGCACTTGTTAACTAGCCTAAGGTCATTGCAATGTGATCCACGCAGCGTTTCAAATGATAGTTAGTTAGGTATCTCAGAGCTTTGATATCAGGTACTTGACATGCACAATGATAATACTTGGAGATAAGCATGTAGGTAAGAATGCCGAAGACCGTAAGAACTGCGGTTATATGAGCATCTCTTTGTCTGTACGTAGATGGACCGTGCATTGGTTGTATATTTGGTCTGAGACTAGGATGCTTTCTATCATGATTTATCAATTGCAGCCACAACGAATAGAATAGGTTTCCAGCACACAGCATTAGATGCACTCTCACCTAGTTCTGAACCAAACCATCTCATTTCCAACGTGTGACAAATTTTCTGCGTTTCGTGAAGAGTGTAGATGGTGCGGCACTTAATTACGTACATGCTCACATGTCGATTCTTCACATCCGGCCCTTCCGATACACGTCTAACCATCTTGTGGCTGTCTTCCACAAAGGTGGCCAGGTTTGGACGAGACTTCGTCTGCAATTTCAATGTCTGTGATCTTCTAACGCCACAAACATGTCATATGCTACTCGATTGAATATCCCTGAGCACGAAATAGTCTTCTATTGACATCACTGGTAACAGTAGCTGGCCAATTGTCAGGGAGAAAATTATCTGTATACTCGAATGCTCCTAGACAAAAATTTATGCGACAGCAGTGAATTCTGCCTTTAGACGACCGAGCGCTTGAAGTTGATGATGCTCCCAGGATCGACTTTCTATTAACCTCGGCATTGGAATATGAATGCCTCGTTTTCTTGTTCAGCAATCGCGAAGTTGTTAGACAGCATACATTTATTTCCATAGAGAAACACAATACAGTACAACACTGGCTGACGTTTCGGCAGTATCGCCTTCTTCAGAGCCTGGAAGGGTACGCTGATATACAATTCTAGGCCAAACGCTTCAATAACACTTACAAAAAGACGAAAGACTCTTTGGTAATTACACGATCAACAACTTCTCGAAAAGTAGGCCAAACGCTTCAATAACACTTACAAAAAGACGAAAGACTCTCTGGTAATTACATGATCAACAACTTCTCGAAAAACCTACCGCTTTTTCGTGACTTCCAATGAGGAAGTTTAGAACAGCTGATTATAGTCGCATGTGGTTGACGACTGCACCGTCCCACATCAAAAATCGATGCGAACGTACGGGATCAGGTCGCGTATGACCTCCGGGCATTCCTCCCTGCTATTCATTGTAGGGTTTTTGGCATTGATCCAAAAAGCCTCAAAAAGTTTTCGCGTTGGTGTTTTAGTCTACTGTGCAAGGATATTGACTTTCACTTCAAAATCGTCTCCGCTATGCTTTTGTATCCTACGCGTGCCTAGTGGGGTGCTTCGTCTTAGTTTTCGTTTGCCATCTAGGTGTTCTTTTGTACGGATACACAAAGGTCTGCCCGTTTCGCCAATATATTCATCTCCGCAATTCTTACAAGAGGTCAGGTATATCGTACCTGAACTCATGCAATCACCGTCCCTGCCGTAAGCGCAAATTACGCAATTTGTTGTTTCACACAGACGGTCATACAGGCGGTTGCGAACTAATTGGCGACGTAGAGTAGTCGGTGGTATTTCAACTATCGCTACCGATTCCTCTAGACCTGCCCTTTGTTGTTGGATGGTGCAGTCGTCAACCACATGCGACTATAATCAGCTGTTCTAAACTTCCACATTGGAAGTCACGAAAAAGCGGTGGGTTTTTCGAGAAGTTGTTGATCATGTAATTACCAAAGAGTCTTTCGTCTTTGTGTAAGTGTTATTGAAGCGTTTGGCCTAGTAGATTGCATATCAGCATGCACTTCCAGGCTCTGAAGAAGGCGATACTGCCGAAACGTCAGCTAGCGTTGTATTGTATTGCGTTTTTATGGAAGTAAATGTATGCTGTTTAAAAACCTCGCGATTGCTGAACAAGAAAACGACACGTTGATGATGCTATTGAAGTACTGCATTGTTAATATCATTTATTTCGACTCATGCCAAGATCATCTTCTAATGGTTATTTCCTTTTCAAGCCTGTTCGCCCTGTTAATCGTCCTTCTGTAGCTTTGAACATGGGTTGTGCTTTCTGCATAAAAGGAAAGCACCTGCTCGCTACAATGGCTTCGTTTCTGATGCAATTTATTATCCACCACTTGATTTGAGGAGTGTTGTAGCTTTCAGTGGACGTTGTGTTTCTAGCCGATTTTCACCCACAGTACTAGTCGTTGTTATTCTCGATAAAATAATTCCGGCACAAAAAGCGACCATTGGACCTTTTCAACCACTAAATTCATTAATATTCTGGCTAAAAAGGCGCCAGATTTCCTTACGCTTTCTGCTCAAATGCTTAAAAAAATGGGTCGCGGACTACAAAACAGCAGATGATGTCAGTGATAAAGATGGTAAATTTCTTCTAATGGAAGGGTCAGAATGAAAAGCCATTTAAAGAAAGCGAATATTCCGAGTTTCCGAGGGATGATAAGTGCTGACAAGTGCTAGGCAACGGTGTCAGTGATCCGTGTGGTAGAACCTTCTTTTCGATGGCAAGCCGTGTTTGTTGCTTTAGCAGCCAGTTCATTCACGTTCTTCATTTTTGGCAAAAAGCATTTTAAATGAAAAACAACTTTGAAAAATTTCTAGGACTTCTACTGACTAAAGTGAAGTACAATGTTAACTTTCTATTTGCTCTCTTTTACAATTTATCACGGCGGGGTATTATGCGAAAGACAACTACAATGGTGCTGAAATATCTGCAAAACTCCGGACCGCAGGTGTCTGCGGTTGGAAACGAACGCGCTATTGTCCTTTCCGAGGACTAACGCGTTCACCACCACACCATGCGGGTACTTCGTTTCACCTCTGTCTCAGCTAGCTTTCTAGCGTTTAGTGCCATCAGCATTCACCCGTCAGCGGGATTGATCTAGGAGCCCACATCGGGATTGAACCTAGTTAAACTCAGGCTGTAATGAAAATCACAATGATGACTTTTTATCTGCTGTCTTCTACAATTTTTCATGGCAGGGCATTATGCGAAATACAAGCACAATGGTACTGAGATATTTGCAACACTTCGGACAGCGGGTTGATTGACCCGCATAGTGTTGTGGTGAACGCGTAGCCCCCTGAAAGGGCTATAGCGCGTTCGTTCTCGTCACCCCTCCCCCACAGATACCTAAGGTGCGAACTTTTGCAAATATCTCAGCACGATTGTGGTTATAAACTGAAAGTATTACACGACACTATATTTGAGCATCTTAATCAATTAATTTACTCAAAGTTCTCGGGGTGGAACTGGCGTTTATTTCTTAAAAACAGTAGGAGAATCACTCGTGGCGTTGCTGGCAGGTCGTAATAAATGATCACTCACATCTTATGTCGGTCAAGCTGCCTCGTTAATTTCATTCTTTAGAAAGCTCATGTTCTTTTAAATCATTTTTTGGAACCGAATATTCTACAATGTAAACGAAGTGACTAGTTCAAAAACGAGAACAGATTTGGTTAGTCGCGGTGAAAAGGGTTGAATGACGTTGTCGTTTTACATTTATAGTGTACCTTATATAGATTCCTTGGAAATGGCACGTAATCTGGACCTAATGTGAGCACAACCGGTGGCAGCGTAGTCGTCTTCTTCTGGAATAATAAAAACATTCGAAAAGGCTGTTGAGCACTGACTTTTTGGTGGCTTTACGAAGCAGTCTTATTTTTGTTATGGTCTGTCTAATCTGATGTTCTAAGGACCACGAACGACACTGGAAAAGCAAAAAGGTCGTGATTTAGTGATTTTGCAAACGTGTATATGCAGTCAGCAAATGAACTTGAGCAGCTTCACATGCCGAATTTTTGATATTATACCTTTGTTCCGAAGCCTTATTATTGCGGTTCTTTTCTCTTGAAAAGGTGACTGGGATATCTCGCTTTTCCGTGTTCGTGGCCTATGTTTTTCAAGCACAGTAGTGCCGTTTATCGACAAACTTGGTAAAATGGTTTGTAACAAAAGGAATCTTTAAGTGTATCGCTTAAGAGAATATATACCTCTGGTGGCGGGTAGTGTGCTGGTAGCCTAGGATAAGGGAAGTGTGTCCGTGGACCACCACCGAAACGCACCTGCAACTGGAATCATAAGAAACCTTTCTTTTTAACCCTAAAACTTCTTCTAACAATGAGAGACAGTTAAAGTTGCAAAGCTATTAGATAATGTTCGCAAAATTTTTCAATTTTATGCAACTGCGTAGCATAGAGCACGTGCAGCTTTTCAAGACAGGTGATAAATTGGTTCAAAACATTGCTTAAGCAATAAAACGCCTAGGAGAGACTAAAAAACTCTAGAACTATTCTACGGCATCTGGATACCGTTTTAAAAAAAGCACGAAGAGTTTTTACAGAGCGTAGAAATCACATCATTTATTCAGGAATGAATCCCAGTCGGAAATTTTTTTAAAGATTACTATGGTTAGAGTACTCACGTTGGGCTTCTGATTCAAGTGCTTAGGTATGTGAATCGGCGGTAACCGTGTGATGAATGCTTGGATCTTTTCTGTCAAGAAGCTGAGCAAAAAAAGCACTGTTTAACCTTTTATCTATTGCCTGTAATTTCTTTTACAGCAGGATATTACAGGAAATACAACCACAATGATGCTGAGATATTTGCAAAACTTTGACTCCAGACCAGATTCGGACTCGCGATTACTCTTTCCGAGGGCCTCAAGCGATGTTGTACTGAAGAAGAAGCGACTCGATGCGACAACAAAGACACCACATCGAAAATACGAACGACTGTCGACATCGACTTGGATCATCAGCTCTGAGGAAGGTGATGATATCGGAAAGTTATTCGAATGAAGTTTATTTATAAACCAGATATCAGTTTATCAATGAAAGGATATAGTATAAAGGATAGGATATCGACTAGTCATACTGAGGTTGAAGGTTATATCTCAGCATCATGGTAGTTGTATTTCACATTGCCGTGAACAGTAATAATAAGCAGAAAATAAAAAGTAAACATTGTCAGGTTAACCCTTTTGTTTACTGCCTTTTTCCTCTTAATGGCAGGGTATGTTGCAAAATATAACTCGTATGAAATGCTGAGATATTTGCAAAACTCCGGACCA